>OV651828.1:19874424-20286924 GCA_927349885.1 Psylliodes chrysocephalus
TGTTTTGTTTTAGATTGACTACATGATATGGCCGTGGGCCGAGAGAAGTGAAATAGTAAATATCAAATACGGCGAAAATGTTCTTAAAGATACCGACATACCGCTTTTACGGAAATGGAAAGCAACTATGCTGAAGCAACCGGTTTGCAAAGAGCTTTACATTAATGGAGAGCAATTATGGAATTATTTCGAACCGAAGTTATCCAATCAGGAACCAAACTATGATGACGTACAAGCCAAAATGTAAAAAAAACATAAACATTTTTAAATAATTTCCTTCATTATAATATATTAGAAATGATCCTAAAATTAGTAAATTATTAATTTTATTTTAACCTCTAACCCAGTGGTCGCCAACCTGTCGATCGCGAGCTACCGGTAGCTCGCGGAAGCAATTCTGGTAGCTCTCACAACAATTTTAATTTAAAAAATACAAACTGCAAAAATCAGAGAAGCTTCCGAAAATTCCACAAAAAATCTAATTGTCATAATATTAAACATAAACAGCGGCAACGTTGCGGTGAGCGATCTGCCACTGACGCCATCAAGCTAGAATCGGCTAGAACCGACCAGCCGGACCAGCGCGTTAGTGTTCGAGAACGATCAGAATTGCTTTGAACGGGATAAATACGCACGGCGCGGCGACATTGCGCTTAAGCGGGGTTTTCCTAGCAACGCGCATTTTACGCGGCGTAGAACATATTTCGGTCGGCGTAAAACGCTGAGGACATGTCTAATGAAAATCAAATGGTGTCGTTTTCCTACAGGGCGCAAAAACGACTTGCGTCGCGTAATACGGTCGACGCAATGGGACGACTGCTTGGAGAGCAGTCTATTCAGTCGTACGCTGCGTTTTAAAAGAAATGTGCTCCTAATTTGCAACAAAATGACTTTACAAAAACAACAAATTCGTTTTAGTGCTACTGAGGACGAACAATTAATTGAAGTCGTTAGTGGTTATCCTATTCTTTGGGATATGAAACTGAATTTTACTTCGTCGTCGAGCAGGTGTCTATGGATAAGTAATTTAAATGCTCCTTTACTGCTTCTGTTCTGAAAAAATTGATCAGCAGAATTTCTAGACCTTTTGCCGGTGGGGCAAAAGGTCAAGGCCAAAATGGGCCAAAAAAGACCAGACCTCAGAAAGCCGGCCGCCCAAAGGACGAACGTCGCCAAGGGCAAAGAAGGCAAGAAGTCCGCCAAAGACCCCTCTACCAAAAGTGGCGGAAGCCCTCTCAAAAGGCCACAAAGCCCCGAGTCGGTTTCCCCAATGGAGGTAGAGGAAGGTCAGAGGGCAGATCTCTCGGCGCCTTCAACGAGCCACAGCGGGGCATGAAGGTCCTGCAGGCGAACGTCCACCATGCTAAGGCAGCATCTGCCATAATATGTAGGACGTTCGACACGGAAGGCTTGGATATAGCCCTTCTGCAGGAACCTTGGCTTGTTTGTGGAAAAGTCGCGGGACTAAAACCGCAACAAGGTAAGATTTTGTACAGCAAAAGGAATGAAAAACCCCGCGCTTGCATAATATACAGCAACAGGGTTAATTGTACACTAATACCGGTGCTTTGCACCGGTGATTTTGTTACAGCTATGCTATCAATCCAAACGGAAGAGGGAGAGAAGAGCTATGTTGTATGCTCCGCCTACTTCCCGGGAGAGGAGAGAATATGCCCACCAGCAATACTAGGCAGAATCATTGCCCATTGCGAGGAGCAGAAACTTAACCTCATAATAGGATGCGATGCGAATGCACACCACACGATCTGGGGAAGCACCAACATCAATCCAAGAGGTGAGTCACTATTACAATTCATTCTAGGTGAAGGGTTAGAAATTGCCAATAAAGGCAACAAACCAACTTTTGTCACTGCCAACCGAAAAGAAGTTCTAGATATGACCATGTGTTCGAGAGGCACAAATGACCAAATCAGGGACTGGCATGTGTCCGATGAACCATCGTGTTCAGATCACAGACATATCCGATTCCATATACAATGTCCAACTCGTACAGCTGACAGGTTTAGAAATCCGAGAGAAACGAATTGGGAAGGGTACATAAAATCCCTCGAGGAGTCTCTCAAGGAGGAAACCACCAATGTACGAGAAACAAAAACTCTCGAAAGGACAGTAGACTTGGTAAACAAGGCAATTACTGATGCCTACCAAGAAAACTGTCCCGAAAAAGAGAGATGCCAAACACCTAGATAGCCTGAGAGGCGAGGTGCGAAGGCTATTCAACAGAGCCAAATCCACACAAGACTGGACTACTTATAAAAATAAGCTCACAGAGTATAACAAAGAAGTACGCAAGGCTAAAAGAAACTCATGGAGGAAGTTCTGCGAAGAGGTCTCAGAGACCACCGCCAGCGCTAGAATCCATAGAGTTATAGCCAAAGACAGTACATCTAGTCAAGTGGGATTCCTCAAAAAAGAGGATAATACCTACACCACGACACTAGAGGAAAGTCTGGAGATACTAACTCAGGTGCACTTTCCGGCCTCAACTATCCTAACAGGACTAGACTCAGGAGACCAAGAGAGCTACAGTCACAAGGGGATCAGACCAACTCCAATAGACTGGAAGCTGGCCTCCGAAATCACAAGACCACACAGGATTAGTTGGGCTATCAACAAATTTAAGGCATACAAATCCCCGGGGCCGGATGGAATATATCCAATTCTGCTCCAGAAGGGAAAAGATGTGTTAATGCCACATTTATGCAAAATCTTCAGAGCATGTATTGCCTGGAGATATATCCCAGCAATATGGCAAAAGGCGAAAGTAGTCTACCTTGCCAAAGTAGGTAGGGTCACAGACCAAACGCCAAAGTCATATCGCCCCATAAGCCTATCCTCCTTCCTACTTAAAACACTAGAAAGATTAATAGATAGGTATATCAGGGACGATATACTAAAAATAAATCCGCTCCATCCCAACCAATATGCATACCAGCCAGGAAAGTCAACTGACCTAGCGCTGGACGATCTAAACAGGCTGCTTTCAAAGTCAATAGATGACAAAGAAATCGCAATAGCCACTTTCTTAGATATTGAAGGAGCTTTCAACAATGCCTCAACCAGGTCAACAACCAAGGCTCTAGAAGGAAGAAACGTCCCAGTAACAATATGCCAATGGATCACTGCCTGTCTAGAGAACAGGATTATTTTATCCACTCTAGGAAAGGCAACCATACAGGCAAAAGTTACACGGGGCTGCCCACAAGGAGGAATACTATCTCCAATGCTGTGGTCAGTTCTCGTGGACGACTTACTCAAAATATTGTCCAAAGAAGGCTACCAGTGCCTAGGATATGCAGACGACCTAGCAATCATCGTCAGAGGGCGATTTGCAGGTACAGTTTCGGAGCGATCTCAAACAGCTCTAAACATAGTGAACAACTGGTGCAAAAAGGAACAATTGTCCATCAACGCACAAAAAACAACAGTTGTACCATTCACAAAAAAACGGGTACTCACAGGTCTAAGACCACTAGTACTAAACAGCACAGTTATCCCATTCGTCACAGAAGCCAAATACCTCGGAGTCACATTTGACCAAAGGCTGACATGGAATCAACATCTCAAAAAACTCACACATAAAGCTACAATAGCTCTCGTAAGCTGTAGAAGAATATGTGGGAAAAACTGGGGTCTAAACCCCAAAATGACCATATGGTTATACACAAGGGTAATAAGACCCATGATAACCTATGGCGCAGTGGCGTGGGTAACCAAAACTGCGCAGGCAAGTGCAATAGGCCAACTCACTAGCATTCAGCGGCTTGCCTGTCTAAGTGCTACTGGGGCCATGCGCACTACGCCGACCGCAGCAATGGAGGTATTACTAAATCTCACGCCATTGCACATCTTCATACAAGGAGAAACCAGGTCAGCTATTCACAGGCTAATGCAGGGACAAAACCCAATAAGCCAACTACATAGCGCCGACCACACAAGGCTATATCAGCAAGTACAAAGGGATAATATTCTAGCTATGCCTACTGATAGAGCCATAACCACATACAAATTTGAAAGAAATTTTCAAATTCAAATACCAGCCCGAGAATCCTGGAAACAGGGACCTCCCGTACAGGCTGAACTCGTCTGGTACACAGACGGTTCAAAAACCAAGGAAGGAGCCGGTGCTGGAATCTATGGACCTAAGTCGAAATCAACGATTTCACTAAGCTTAGGAAAATATGCAACAGTTTTCCAGGCTGAGCTAATAGCCATACAACACTGTGCAAGAGAAATATTAAATCAGCAAGTATCAGGCAAAACTATTGCCATATACTCTGATAGCCAAGCAGCTCTAAAGGCAATTCTCTCACCAGAAATCAAATCACGACTGGTGAAAGACTGTCTAGAAGACCTGACAGAGCTAAGTAGTCAAAATAAGGTGACCTTAGCCTGGGTTCCAGGCCATGAGGGATATCAGGGCAACGAAAAGGCCGACGAATTAGCCCGAGAAGGCTCAGATAAGGCCATGACAGGCCCTGAACCCTTTTGTGGAGTCGCTAAGGCATTGTGCAAGGCATCCATTAAACAATGGATGCAAAAAGAGTCTCAGGAATGGTGGAACAACTATCCAAGACTGAGACAGGCCAAACAGTTCATCAAGGAACCATCGGCCAAGTTTACGAAAGACCTACTGGATCAAGAACGTCAAATCGTTAGGATAACAGTAGGCCTTCTTACTGGACACTGTCGCCTCAAAAGGCACATGAGTGTCATAAATCCAGCAGAAGAAGCAACTTTGTGCAGGTTCTGTGAAGAAGAAGAGGAAACATCATTCCACGTCCTGTGCCATGTGAAGGCTTGGCTGGAATGAGGTTTCTAACATTGGGCGAAGAAAAGCCAATTGCATGCAACTACATGCGGGAGCCACTGTCAAAGCTACTAAGTCTAATAAAAAAGACCAGGCTAGACGACATACTCTAAAACAAACGGAGTCCCACAATAGATCTGAAAAGGTCGCGGTGGACAAGGACAAATAACGTCCAACTCCTAATCTAATCTAATCTAAATCTAATCTAGTGCTATTATGAATCGTGATTATAATGTTAATTTCTTCTTGCAAAATTTCATCTTGCAGTATTAAAACTCCCAAAGCTAATTTCTTTTTACAATTATTTGACCCACTCATCGCGATGATCAGGACGCAACTGATAATCCTAGGAAAACACTTTTACGCAACGCGTTGGATGTTGCGTTGCGTCGGCCGTATTACGTTCTACGCTGCGTAAAATGTGCGTTGCTAGGAAAACGCCGCTTTAGTTTAAAACTGAACGCGTAACCAACGTCCAGCGGTTGGGTTAGTAGAGAACAACAAAAAATAATATTACGGCAAGCAGTTGTAAGAAGGTAAAGACATACCACTTTCATTCGGAATGGGAAGAACAATACTTTTTTACAGAAGTTAAAGATAAAAATGTGTGTTTGTTATGTAATACTTCGGTCTCCGTTGCTAAAAAAGGAAATATTGAGAGACATCATAAAACTGTACATTCTAATTTTGAAAAATCATTCCCACTACATTCTGCCGCCAGAAAGGAGAAACTGAAACTGTTAAAAAAGCAGTTAATTGGATAACAATCAATATTTTTAAGAACAGTCGACAAAAATAAGGCTGCAACTGAAGCATCGTACCATGTGTTCCAGATAATTGTACAAAAAAAGAAACCTTATGAAGACGGAGAAATGATAAAACAGGCGTTTTTAGAAGCTGCTGATTCGTTATTTACCAACTTTAGAAATAAAGACGAGGTAGTTTCAGCTATAAAATCTATGCAACTTTCTGCTAATACAGTGATGAGACGTGTAGTAGAAGTATTGAGCAATGATATTTTTTTACAGTTAAGAACTGACTTAAATAACTGTGTTTATTTTTCTCTTCAACTGGATGAATCAACAGATGTCGTTGACACTGCCCAGATGGCTGTGTTCGTCAGGATGGTTTTTAGTGATTTTACGATTAAAGAAGATCTTTTGAAGTTTATTCCACTGAAAGGACACACTACTGGACAGGAGTTGTTTTTTTATTTAAAAAATATTATTTCTTCCGAGAAAATTCCAATATTGAAAATGGTAGGCTTGACAACCGATGGCGCTCCAGCTATGGTGGGTTGTGGTAAGGGTCTGGTGGCGTTATATCGTAAAGATGAAACTTTTCCGCAATTTCTCTGTTACCACTGCATTATCCATCAGCAAGCATTATGTGGAAATTTCCTGAAACTAAACAACGTTATGAAACTGGTGGTAAAAATTGTGAACAAGATTAGAGCTCAAGCGTTACAAAGAAGATTATTCAAAACCTTGGCCGATGAAGTTGACTGTCAATACGGAGACCTACTCCTTCACTCTGAAGTCCGAGGAGGACGGGTGCTGAAACGTTTTAATGATGTCCTATCTGGCATAGTTCAATTTTTCAAACAACGCGATGAACCGACTCCGGAACTAGAAAATGCAATCTGGCTTAGAGATTTTGATTTTCTCGTGGACATTACAGAGAAATTAAACGAACTTAATTTGCAGCTTCAGGGGAGAGACAAAGAACTAGCGGAAATGATTTCTGATATAAAAGCATTTATCAAAAAGCTGGAGTTTTGGGAACAAAACCTAATTAACAGCTATGCCAAGCATTTTCCTATTCTTTCAGAAAAATATCTCAAAATCCATTAGAACCCTATGACAGCAAATATCATATAGAAATAGTTTCTACCCTGAAGAATAACTTCAAAAATTGTTTTAAGGATTTCAACGAAATGGCTTTAGTAGCGCAGTTTGTTGTTTCACCCTTTATGGAAATTGATATCCTACAGTTTTCAACTTGTGTTATGCAGAACTTTGGCGAAGACATCGCTGCAACAGAAATGGAAGTAATTGAGTTTCAAAATGATTTAGCCTTAAAATCGTTAGTCTCAAGTACTAAATGTATCTGGCCTATTGTAAATATAGACAAATATTCAGTTCTATGCCGTGTTGCCTTGAAAGTGAAAGCATTATTCAGTTCAATCTATTTGTGTGAATTTTCTTTTTCTAATATGAAGTTTATTAAGAACAAATATCGCAATCGATTTACAGATGAACATTTGGATAATTGTATCCGAATGGCTGTATCAAATTATACTGCAAACATTAAAAAAATTATCGATGAGTCTAAGTGTCAGCCTTCTCATTGAACGTGCTTTTTTATTTTTCAATGTTTATGTTCATGATAGTGCGTTACTTTTTGGTTGTTATTATTAACTATTTTTAAATCTTACGTGACATGCCGTTGTGGCTGGATAAAAGTTTGTGTTTATTTTTCAAACATCTTCGTTTGGTAGGTAGGAATGTAGCTATGAACAAGTACGTACTAGTAATATTAGTTATTTTGTTATTAGTTTATTATTAGTACCTATGTATTATGTATTACCAGTTAAATAGTAAAATAAATACATATAATGATAAATTAACTGTGGATTATTTCATTTACGTTGCGTTACGTGGCTTCTGTGTGGGTAGTTCGCTGTTTATTCCAAAATTAACAAAGTTGCTCAACACATTGAGAGGTTGGCGACCACTGCTCTAACCTAACAACCAAGAATAAATGTTTATAAATCTGGGTATAAAATAAACTCTAAGATTCGTCTCTATTCGGTTTCTCTCTGATATAGCGCATGACGTTCTTTACATAATTCAATCTGCAGTAGGATTATTCTCATCTTCCAATACGGTACATATTAAGAAGCCTACTTTCGTTCGACATAATGCGATATTCATATGTAATGTCTCTCTGTATTCGACACCTAACTTTTGAGATATTGGCTCTCGTAATAGCTAACCTAGTTCTGTTACTCCCAACTATAGCCCCGTAACTTATGATTGGTCCCACTATTGCGTAGTGTGTTACATCCCCATCAACAATTAAGGGTTTTGTGGCCTTATTTACTACTTCCTTCTCATGTGTATTCCAAAGAAGTTTGTATTTCAGGATTAGGTCTAGATATTTGACTTCTTTTTTCCATACTATACTTATCTATCCCGTCTAATTTGGTTTGGTGGAGTTTATACTAAGTCCCGCCTCACGTCATCATCTTTTGGTGTGTTCTAATCCTCCTTGGACACATATAATATTTCCAAACTATCCTCTTGCAAATAAGAGTATGTCGTCGGCATAACCTTGACAGGGTATGCTGCATAGTAGTTCGTCTACGGGTAGGATCCACATTAGTGGGGATAGTACTCCTCCTTGTGAGCAGATGTAGATATTGTCCTGCTCTATCTGTATCTCTGTATTTATTATATATAGCAGCTGAGCCATCCATCTGGATGTGGACATATCTACTTCTCTGTATGCAAGTGCTCTTTTGACAGATTTGAATACATAATAGCAGGATGTCGGTATCTAGCAGTTAGTGATGAACGAGACTGGACTTGGTCTTGCGGTCTTGGTCTTGCTTTTTTGCAAGACCAAGACCACCCCAAAGCTTGCAAAACCAAGACCGAGTGTGCAAGACCAAGACCAAGTGGTGCAAGACTTACGCAAAACCAAGACTCTTACGCAAGACTCTTGCGGTATTGCGTTCTTTAATTGTTGCCTCAAAATAAAAGGTAAGTATATAAACATTCGTCTCGAAAAACCTTGGTTTTCGATATATAGGGTGTGTTTTTAGAAATGTGTAAATTAATAAATATACATTTATAGCCGTTTGTTTGTTCAATGCGAAATATTCGCCAGCCGTGGATTGCATAAAGCTAGGTTGCGAAATATTATAATTTAAACGTCACTTTTGATCCGTATGCTTTTAGAATTTGGTCATACCTACCTAATTTTTATTTTATATAGATAAAATTAAATAATTTGTCAATTAAAACATGCAAGACTTATTTATAAATAAATATAATATGTTCTATGCTTTATTTAGCTATAAACAAGTTTATTTTTATTATTTTGACAAAATTATGTAAAATTCCCATAAGAAGCCATGTATTTTGAACACCGTATGCAGTACTAGCGCCAGTGTATCATTTTGTTTTGTACCAGATTTTTTTAAAATATGTACCAGTTTGCATAAAAATGTACTAGATTCTGTGAAATGCACCAGATTTTCGGGGAAAAAATTTTTTTTGCGAACGAAAACAAAATAAGGAGCAAGATCTCAACAATATATTTTACACGCGTCAAATTCTAACACTCTGAGAAAGAAAAAGACACTAGATTTTGCTTAAAGTGTACCAGATTCTTAGAAAATGTACTAGATCTAGTACAATTGTAATAGACTGGCAACACTGACCAGCGCCCATGCGGTTAATTATAAAAGCTTAATTAGCGTGCGTTTTTTTGGGACCGTATTTTGAGTATGCTCATTCGTCTCCTTATTATCTAGTCTTCATAAGCTGTACCACTGTCATACAACGTCACTAAATCCGAGACCGAAATCAGGAAATATGAAAAATCTGTCATATGAATTAAAGAACATGGAAACTAGATGAAGTCTTCATAGTTCGACTGGTGATGTCAGCGGAGGGAGTTATATCAAAACACTTCACTAAAAATCTCCAAGACATAGGATTATCAAAAACCATAGTGAGATATGCACAGAAAGCAGTCATTTTGCAAACCTGCCATACTGCCGTATCGTCCGCAGGTTCTTAAACGGTACTAAGTGGGACAAACTGAATTGTTTCCTTGCTAGGTTGTCTGAGCCCATACATATTGTATAGCGAATTTATGCCAGCAATTGCTGAGAACACGAAAATAATAAATCCTGAATTTCGTCAGTGAATTGTACCTCGAGGAGTTTCTGTAGATCTTTCTGCTCGGTACGCGTGGTGGAGTGATACCCTCTTCAGAACTTCTATTCCGATATAATTCTCATATTATTATAATTTTGGAATAAAGGTGACTCTGGCCCTTCTCCATGATTCTGATGTATATCCCAGTTCCAGGCTGCTCTGCATTATCTGGATTATGTGTAGTAGTAATTTCTCCTGTGTCCGCTGAAGCAGGGCAGGATATATTCCATCCACACCTAGAGACTTAAAGCGTTCAAAAGTATTCAAGGCCCACTTCAACTGCTTGCTGTTAGGCCACTACAGCGACTTCTCTTAGTTGTGTCCCTTATTAGAAAAGGTGTGCTCCCAGGAAAGTAGGTTTCAAGTAAGATGCGAGCTCTTTCCTCCTCACTCTCCATGAAGCTTCTATTTGGTTCCTTTAACGCCATAAATGTATCAGCTCTCCCTTTTGCCAGTGCCTTGTGCAGCCTTGCTGCCGCTGGTGTAAAGTTAATGTAGAGTTAATCTCCTCGCCAAATTTTCTAAAGCTGTAACGTTTATCTTTCCCGATTTCTTTGATGTAGGTGGTAAGTTTCTCGGTGTAGGGCTGCCAATCTCCACTGTGCTTGGCCTTATTATAGAGCTTTAGCACTTCGGAAAGTAAGTTTTATAGATGAAGATTTCACCAAAGAGCATTCCTACTAGTTCTGTTTATTTGAATGGGGCGGCTGAAGGCTAACTCCCAGGTGATGCCATAAGGCAGTGGTCGCCAACGTGTCGATCGCGAGCTATCGGTAGCTCGCGGAGGCAATTCTGGTAGCCCTCACAACGATTTTAATTTAAAAAATACAAACTGCAAAAATCAGAGAAGCTTCCGAAAATTCCACAAAAAAATCTAATTGTCATAATATTAAACATAAACAGCGACAACGTTGCGGTGAGCGATCTGCCGCTGACGCCATAGAATCGGCTAGAACCGACCAACCGGACCAGCCCGTTAGTGTTCGAGAACGATCAGGATTGCTTTGATCGGGATAAATACGCACGGCGCGGCGACATTGCGCTTAGTTTAAAACTGAACGCGTAACCAACGTCCAGCGGTTGGGTTAGTAGAGAACAACAAAAAATAATATTATGTCAAGCAATTGTAAGAAGGTAAAGACATACCACTTTCATTCGGAATGGGAAGAACAATACTTTTTTACAGAAGTTAAAGATAAAAATGTGTGTTTGTTATGTCGGTCTCCATTGCTAAAAAAGGAAATATTAAGAGACATCATAAAACTGTACATTCTAATTTTAAAAAAATCATTCCCACTACATTCTGCCGCCAGAAAGGAGAAACTGAAACAGTTAAAAGAGCAGTTAATTGGACAACAATCAATATTTTTAAGAACAGTCGACAAAAATAAGGCATAAAAGATAATTGCACAAAAAAAGAAACCTTATGTGGACGGGGAAATGATAAAACAGGCGTTTTTAGAAGCTGCTGATTCGTTATTTGCCAACTTTAGAAATAAAGACGAGAACTGACTTAGATAACTGTTATTATTTTTCACTTCAACTGGATGAATCAACAGATGTCGTTGACACTGCCCACATGGCCGTGTTCGTCAGGATGGTTTTAAGTGATTTTACGATTAAAGAAGATCTTTTGAAGTTTATTCCACTGAAAGGACACACTACTGGACAGGAGTTGTTTTCTCATTTAAAAAATATTATTTCTTCCGAGAAAATTCCAATATCGAAAATGGTAGGCTTGACAACCGATGGCGCTCCAGCTATGGTGGGTTGTGGTAAGGGTCTGGTGGCGTTATATCGTAAAGATGAAACTTTTCCGCAATTTCTCTGTTACCACTGCATTATCCATCAGCAAGCATTATGTGGAAATTTCCTGAAACTAAACAACGTTATGAAACTGGTGGTAAAAATTGTGAACAAGATTAGAGCTCAAGCGTTACAAAGAAGATTATTCAAAACATTGGCCGATGAAGTTGACTATCAATACGGGGACCTACTCCTTCACTCTGAAGTCCGATGGTCCGATGGGAATGATGTCCTATCTGGCATAGTTCAATTTTTCAATTAACGCGATGAACCGACTCCGGAACTAGAAAATTCAATCTGGCTTAGAGATTTTGGTTTTCTCGTGGACATTACAGAGAAATTAAACGAACTTAATTTGCAGCTTCAGGGGAGAGACAAAGAATTAGCGGAAATGATTTCTGATATAAAAGCATTTATCAAAAAGCTGGAGTTTTGGGAACAAAACCTAATTAACAGCGATGCCAAGCATTTTCCTATTCTTTCAGAAAAAATATCTCAAAATCCATTAGAACCCTATGACAGCAAATATCATATAGAAATAATTTCTACCCTGAAGAATAACTTCAAAAATTGTTTTAAGGATTTCAACGAAATGGCTTTAGTAGCTCAGTTTGTTGTTTCACCCTTTATGGAAATTGATATCCAACAGTTTGGCAACTTGTATTATGCAGAACTTTGGCGAAGACATCGCTGCAACAGAAATGGAAGTAATTGAGTTTCAAAATGATTTATCCTTAAAATCGTTAGTCTCAAGTACCAAATGTATCTGGCCTATTGTAAGTAAAGTCAAATATTCAGTTCTATACCGTGTTGCCTTGAAAGTGAAAGCATTATTCAGTTCAATCTATTTGTGTGAATCTTCTTTTTCTAATATGAAGTTTATTAAGAACAAATATCGCAATCGATTTACAGATGAACATTTGGATAATTGTATTCGAATGGCTGTATCAAATTATACTGCAAACATTAAAAAAATTATCAATGAGTCCGAGTGTCAGCATTCTCATTGGACGTGCTTTTTTATTTTTCAATGTTTATGTTCATGATAGCGCGTTACTTTTTTGTTGTTATTATTAACTATTTTTAAATCTTACGTGACATGCCATTGTGGCTGGATAAAAGTTTGTGTTTATTTTTCAAACACCTTCGTTTGGTAGGTAGGAATGTAGCTATGAACAAGTACGTACTAGTAATATTAGTTATTTTGTTATTAGTTTATTATTAGTACCTATGTATTATGTATTACCAGTTAAATAGTAAAATAAATACATATAATGATAAATTAACTGTGGATTATTTCATTTACGTTGCGTTACGTGGCTTCCGTGTGGGTAGTTCGCTGTTTATTCTAAAATTAACAAAGTAGCTCAACACATTGAGAGGTTGGCGACCACTGCCATAAGGTATGTACTACTACAAGGGAGTCCGAAAGGTGGAAAGAAAAAAACCTTTCATTATAATTATTATTGATCAATTATTCTTTGATTAGATAATTTCGTCAAAAAATCTTTAATATAATTCGTTCCAGGGTACCCCAACAAAAACATTTCGATATAATACCTGGGTTGCCAAGGTGACGATGGAGAAAATTATTCTTACATAATATATTCTCATATAAACATATATACAAAATATATTCAAAATTATTTAGTCTATCAGTATTTACAAAAAATTTTAAGGATATATTACGAATGACATCATCGTTAAAATGTCTTTTTTGGAAAATTTAATAGGGCGACATCTGTATTCATGAGCTAATTTGCTAAATCAGACACTGGGAGTAGACTATTAATGTATCTGTTTAAATGAAAGTCCTATCCTGAATGATATCAAATAATTTTTATATAACGATAACAATTTTTTATAGTCATACGTGTTTCATGTCTAGAACTAACGTGAATTTTGCGGAAGAGGTTACCCATCCTTTGAAGAGATAATTATTATTAGATATATTTATTAAAAAGTAATTTTACTAAAATGTCGACTAAACACTTAACAGTTGGTATGTATTAAATTTTAATGAATCCAATACTTTACTATTTATTCTACAAAATATTGATTTAGAAAATTCTATGAGGTAGGTTTCACTCGTTAAGTGGGAAATCTGCAAAGGTACCTGTTAAGTAGCGCGTCAAGTCAACAGGAAATTGTAGGTATTATTTAATTACAATGTTTTTTTGATTTGCACTTACTTCAACACATATTTTTTAAATAAATTAAACATTAAAATAACTGAATATTTATGCTTACCTACTCTTATTTCAAATATAATGATTAATATCGATTTAAGCAAGTTTCTATTTTGTTATATTCTATTCTGTTAATTCAAAAATGAGTTAATTAAATTACACAGCAAATCAAAATGTAAAAATAATAATTACTATTGTTTAGATGCAAAATACTGAATACGACACCCTTCATTTTAGCTCTATCAAATTTATTCGAAATAAGTGATAAAACTTGTCATTAAACCAGATGGCAAATGTTACTTTCTTAAAAATCAAATTGTTCACTATATATGTAAGACAAATTTTTATTTTTTTAAATTTTAACATCCTGTACCTTTGAAACTAAGCTATAAAGGTGTCATTTTCCTATGTATATCAAATTTCTCAACTATAGAGTCGGTCGAAAATCACAGTACCATGTATGATGGTCAAATAATAATTTACAACCCAAATACTTGTTAAAAATATACGTTTAAAAATATAATTAGATAGTATTTGATTTTTGTTCCTGCAAAATGTAATAGTAGGTTAATTATGACATTTTAGATTAAGGTTTTTAAAAAAGTTAATACGATAATTTTGAATAGGTAATAATTTTGTATTTTAACATTAATATAATTATTGAACAACAGGGACACTAAATGAGCCCCCTGAGGTACTCCGGAACTAATTTCTGCAAATGAAGTGTACTTACTCACCTACTGATATTGCTTGAGTCCTAGTCCTAGTCATTTATAAGTCGGAAGCTATTGAAATGTGTGAACGATTTTGTCAAATGCTTTTCAGAAGTAGGTAAAAAGTATCCACTTAATATCCTTCATTCATATTGTCGATGTATATTAATAACGGCAACGTTTTTTCTAGAAACTTTATTGTCCAGGATTAATTACCTTTATTTATATTCCGAAACACATATGAACAAAAACTCAATCTATAAATCAGTTCTGCTACCTCGGTAGAATATGACAGCTCTCACTGAAACCTGGCTCGCTGATTCAATCGGTAATTCTGAATTTATAAACATAGGTACACGATTTTGACATCTTTAGATCAGACAGACCATATCCAATAATCAATAACACGAGGGGTGGAGGATGTTTATTGGCTGTAAGAAAAGAACTCTCGGCGTCCTTTAATGACTTAGAACATATTGCAACCTTTCAGGATTTACCCTTCATCGATATAATTTCAATGAAATTAAAATTTAAAGGTTCCGATTTATTTATACCTAACATTTGTATACCTCCTCAGGTTACTACTGATGATGTTGCACTCCTATTAGCAGGTGTCACATCACTAAATAATTTATATAATAATAAATTATTAATTATTGGCGACTTTAATACTAAAGACCTTCCTACAACTATTCAGCAGAAGTAAATCCCTCAAGAAAGATTCAATCGTTAATAAACTTTCAAAAAGTTAACGATCTCAAACAATATAATGAAGTACTGAACGAGAATGATCGTTTACTTGATTTAGTTTTTTAAAATGTAAGCTCATGTACAGTTCATCAAATTTCTAGAGGTGTTCGACGCCCAGACAGAGAACGCGCTACGTGTGACTAAGATAGCTATTGTACAGTCTGCTAAACAAGTTATTTTAAATAGTTTTTAATATTTTTAGGTAATTAAATTTTAAAAGTGTGGAATAGTTTAGGGATTAAATTGGTCTGATTGGACTTTCTTAGAACGTTTTTAAAAGCAGCTAAAGATAGTATGTAGAATTGAAAATAATTATTATGCCATAAAAGGTGTTTTGGAATTCCTTCAACCTTTTGAAATTGAGTCAGAAAATATAAATTTTATAGGATAGCGGAAAATACCTATAATTTTTTTGTAGGCCTTTGTAAATCGTGGAAATAGTTTATATTTTATTTCTACCTTATTAAGGAAAATGGTACCTATTATTAATAACGGTTGTTTCTGAAACATTACTAAAATTTTCGAAATTTTGTTTTTCTACAAAATAATAAACTATAATATTTAGAAAAAAATTTATTTCTCTTATAATTTTATAAAAAATAACAGGGGAATATTTACATTTCTTGATCTATTAAACAAAACGATAAATTATCTCGACGAATGACACCATGGGCCTATTGAATAAAAAGAAGTATTGGCTTCTACTTCCTCTTATTTAAGTATTTTCTCAGTATAAATTGAATAAAAGTTCAGTGACTACTTCATGTAACAGAGGATACTTATGGCCATAAGTAAATTCTTATGGTTTCAAGTAGTTACTTAAAATATAAGGATTTACTTATATTTTTCCAGTAATGGCTTATTTTTATTTGAATAAAAATAAGATCTGTCTTAAATTAGTCAATTATAACTTGATGATTTTTAAGGTAGCTATAAAGCATCCTTTTTCTCTACGGTAGTTGCTAATATACTTTGTTAAACATGGTGGACTTCATAAATGTTCAGGAAGAACTATAGTAAGAGAAGCATCAGCCCAAGCAAATCTAAGCTCTTGTTGCGTTTTGAAAGTAAAAGTGTAGACTTTTCAACAGTAGTATTTGTCCCAGACTTTTTGATAAATTCGTCTTTGAGATCTTTCCATGCCTTTTCTTAAGCTTGAACTATAATAGGAATCATTGATTTATTCAAAAGAACCTTATACTTTTTTAGCAATTTAACAAACATAAGTCTGTAACCGCCAATTTTTACTGGCAATTAATTTTTTCTCACTCGAAAACAAATGCTTACTTGTGGTTGCATACAATCCTGTCACGACTTATTTAGTATCAATTTTTGTTTAGAGGGTTGTGTTTGCGTTCACATGTCTTTCATTCATCATACGCAACGAAAAAAGTAAATACTTGTAAATATAAGTAAGTACTTACAAGTAATTACTCAAAATTCAAAAGATTTTTCCGATATTTACTTTCGAGAGAGTTCTAGTTTTTATTCAAATAAAAATAAGTACTAGCTTCTACTTAGAAGTTTTAGCTTTTTCTTATAAGTTATGACTTGCAAGGTAATTCTTTTCTTTATTCAATAGACCCCATGTTCTAGTACGAAAGCTAGCTTTACATTTTTGTTGGTGGTTTCATGGGTTTCATATCAATTTTTTGTAATTGTAGTTTACACGTACATATACCTCTTAACGCTTGTTTGCTTTATTAAAAAAGTGTGTTGTTGTGATTTACGTCGAAATAAGTCAAAAACAACTTGAAACCCCATATAAAATCAAAAAGGAGAAACGGAAAAAAATTGAGCCTGTAAATGAACACAACTCAGAAACAAAAATAGCTATCTAATAATAAAAAAATAAAATTTGATTCTTGTGCAGCTTAATCTATATCATTAACTGTTTTTGGTTTTTTAATGGTTTTTCTTGGTGATGAAAATTCCGATATCTCACGGTTATCGATTCTTTTTTTCTCTCCAGAAATGCGGACGACAGTGTTTTTAGATACTCCTGTGGCTGCAGCAACACGATCATTTACATTTTTAAATGGTATTGAAGGTGAATTAAAGTTTCCTTCTCTTCTCATTAACTCTATAACATTGGCTATTATTTCGCGAGATTGACTGTTAATCACGCGGCCTCTTAATTTGCTATTAAACTCCATACTTAGGTTCTATTAAACTGTAATGAGCAAAAAACACAAACGAAAATAAAAGAAATGTTTTAGCGAAATTTACATCTGACATTTACGTCTGAATGAAATAGTGAAATACTTGATGCGCAGAGTGTACTTTCATTGCGTAAATCCGTCGGGATGCCTGTCAGTAGTGCTTTCTCTGACTAGCCGTCGAAAGCCTCTAGAAATTTGATGAACTGTAAAGTAGATAAAGCCATCGACGTTCTACTTACAACTAACAGTCACCCCTCAATATAGAAATACATTTTGAACATAACAAACATTTAGTTCCAATATCCTCCTGTGGTTATAATTAAAAAAAAAACAAACTTTCTTCGATTTTATCAAAGTATATTTGAAACTGATTGGTCCTCTCTAAGTAATTGTAACCATGTGTATATCTGTTAGACGAAAAATTAAATAATATTTTTGACTCACATGTTCCAAAGAAAAGATCAACCAAAGTACACTACCCACAGTGGTATAACGCAGATATTATTAAAACAATTAAAATTAAACATAAGCTATGGAAACAATATAAAGACAAAAAAATGATTATAATTTCGCTATTTGTAGATCTGATATTAAAAAAATTAAGTTATTTTTATGAGTGTAATGGAGAAAAGAAAAAACTTAAAGTCTTGACCACAAAATAATTTTGTCAAAACGGGATGAAGCGACTAATTTCGGTCAGTGACCATCATGAGAGTATGTAGATGTAGAGTTTTCACATTTTCCTTATAACTTTATAATTTTTGTTCAATTTTACCAACTGTGTAACTCTTACTCATTATGAGATACATAAATATTTATACATGTATAGGTACTTAGATATATATTTTTTAATTTAATCATTTATAATAGGTTCGGTGGACCCTCCAAGAACCGAAGGTCTTTTGAGAATATATTCAATGAAAATTTGTCCATTTGCGGGAAGAGCTTTGACGATTTTGTTAATCAAAAATATTCCACATGAAATTGTAAACATTAACTTAGACAAGAAACCAGAATGGTATACTGAAAGAGTTTCAACAGGTAAGATACATATTTGATACATGTGTGCGACTAATAAAGAAAAACCACACAAATTAAAGCATTATTATTATCTTTAAAGATTATTGACCTGACCTTTTATAATTAACTTTCATCTTAGTCTTACTTAAAAATATTGCAATTAAAATAGTAAAAAGTTAGTTCATTTTACAATCAATTATCAAATACTTTTTACTTTCCTATCTGTATACAGATATAAGGAAAGTATAGGAATCATGATTTTTTTCGACCTCGAGTTTTCGACGGATTTTTACGTTTTGAGGTCCCCTGAATCCGTTTTGACTATTTTCGCGATGATGTCTGTCTGTGTGTGTGTGTGTGTGTGTGTGTGTGTGTGTGTGTGTGTGTGTGTGTGTGTGTGTGTGTGTGTGTGTGTGTGTGTGTGTGTGTGTGTGTGTGTGTGTGTGTGTGTGTGTGTGTGTGTGTGTGTGTGTGTGTGTGTGTGTGTGTGTGTGTGTGTGTGTGTGTGTGTGTGTGTGTGTGTGTGTGTGTGTGTGTGTGTGTGTGTGTGTGTGTGTGTGTGTGTGTGTGTGTGTGTGTGTGTGTGTGTGTGTGTGTGTGTGTGTGTGTGTGTGTGTGTGTGTGTGTGTGTGTGTGTGTGTGTGTGTGTGTGTGTGTGTGTGTGTGTGTGTGTGTGTGTGTGTGTGTGTGTATGTGTGTGTGTGTGTGTGTGTGTGTGTGTGTGTGTGTGTGTGTGTGTGTGTGTGTGTGTGTGTGTGTGTGTGTGTGTGTGTGTGTGTGTGTGTGTGTGTGTGTGTGTGTGTGTGTGTGTGTGTGTGTGTGTGTGTGTGTGTGTGTGTGTGTGTGTGTGTGTGTGTGTGTGTGTGTGTGTGTGTGTGTGTGTGTGTGTGTGTGTGTGTGTGTGTGTGTGTGTGTGTGTGTGTGTGTGTGTGTGTGTGTGTGTGTGTGTGTGTGTGTGTGTGTGTGTGTGTGTGTGTGTGTGTGTGTGTGTGTGTGTGTGTGTGTGTGTGTGTGTGTGTGTGTGTGTTTGTGTGTGTGTGTGTGTGTGTGTGTGTGTGTGTTGTGTGTGTGTGTGTGTGTGTGTGTGTGTGTGTGTGTGTGTGTGTGTGTGTGTGTGTGTGTGTGTGTGTGTGTGTGTGTGTGTGTGTGTGTGTGTGTGTGTGTAGGTCGCATAACTCATGAACCGATACACAGAAAAACACCAAATTTTAAACTTAAGCTTTGTTTCAGCGTCCAATGAGCTGATTAGATTTTGGGCAGAGTCGGAACATCTGGGGGGGTACTTTATAGGTGGTCATTTTTATATTTTATGGAATATATCTGTTATTTACGTTTGGAGAAAAAAATTCTTCAAATAAAAGTTACTTCTTATATAATTATCTATAATTTTTGTTTTATGCAAAATTTTCCTAAAATGGTCCGTATTCGAGAAATTTGACAAAATGTAAAAAAAATAATTTTTTATAAAAATTGTTCAAATAAAAGTTGTTTGTAATATAATTCTCTATAATTTTTATCCTACAAATAATTTCTCTAAAATGGACCGTATTCGAGATATTTGAGAAAATGTGTAAATTTCGAATTTTGAAGAAAACTCAAAAACGGATAAAGGAAAAAACATTAAATTTTAAGTTTTATATTTTATGGAATATATTCGTTATTTACGTTTGGGGAAGAAAATTCTTTAAATATAAGTTACTTACAATATTATTATCTATAATTTTTGTTCTATGTCAAATTTTCCTGAAATGGTCCGTATTCTAGAAATTTGACAAAATGTGCAAAATTCTGATTTTTAAGAAAATTGTTAAACTAAAAGTTGTTTGCGATATCGATCTCCATAATTTTTGTTTTTAAATGACTTTTCTAAAATGGACCGTAATGGAAAAATTGGAGGAAAAGTGCTAAATTTAAATTTTTCAGTAATTTCGTTTTCAATGAATATCTATAGAAAAATGTTTCGAGGTAGATGTATGTGGAAAATGTATATATTTAGTTTATCCTCTAAACATTTTTAGAGATGCTGCAATAGGTTAACTAGATAGGAAAGTCATGTGTTGGACACATCAGATTTTTATTAATATTATAGTATAGCCAAAGCACTATCCAAATCACAAAAAACAATGCCTACAAGACATCCTGCTCCCTGAGGTGTCACCAGTTGGGTAACCTCAGAAAGATGGCATGGAAATAATTTTATTAGGCAAGACCAAAAAACTCAAAGAGGATTAGGATACTTACAAATCTCACTGTTCAGAATGGGCTAATACCTGTTAGTTTTGTTGGTTTAGCAGAGTCTTTTAAATAAAAATGTTGTGTCTGATAAATGACTTTTATTCAGAAAAATTACAAAACTAATCAGTCACTGTGACATAAATATCTTTTTTAATATACTGGGTGATTTAAAACTAGTAACGATAACATAATAAAACAATAAATAAATATCTCTAACACTCCCCCTGAATCTCTGATTCATTACGGCTTGATGTCCTTCCTGAATCTATGGTTCCAATATGCGGTAGGTGCTCTTTTAAAATTTTCGGTGATACTGCCTTGGTAAGTTGATCTGCCAGGTTTTTCTTTGATTCAATGTATTTTAGAGTAAGTTCTTTGTTTTCGATTAATTCTCTTACAAAAAACAGCCTTAAATCGATATGTTTGGATCTTTCAGACGTAGTATGATTTTCAGCCAGTTTTATTGCTCCTTGATTGTCAATATTAACAAAAAAATGTTCCATAAATAGATGTTCTTTGTTGATTTCTTGAGTTAGTTTCTTGAGAAATATAAATTCTTTTGTTGTTTCACTCAAAGCAATGAATTCAGATTCAACTGTACTCAGAGCGACACAATGTTGTTTTCTGCTTATCCAGCTAACTGCTCCTCCTCCAACTATGAATACATATCCACTGTAAGATTTTCGATCTATTTTATTAGTTCCCCAATCCGCATCACAATAGGCTTCTGCTTTTTTGTTTGTTTTCCTATATTCTAAGGTGTAGTCGAGAGTTCCTTTTATGTATCTTAAAATGTGTTTCATTCCTTTCCAATGATGTTTTGAAGAGTTATGATTGAATTGGCTCATAAAAGTTGCTGGAAATGCTTCTTCATCTTCATCTAAGGGTTCGTCATCATTTAATAGATAATTTTCTTCTCATATATCCTTGACTTTTAAAAATTCGTCTAAAGTCTTATTCCACATTAAACCTGACTGATGTAATCCATATAAGCTTTTATTTAGTTTACATGTTAAACCTTTTTTACTGATTTCATCTTTTGCTAATAATTCCGGAAACTTTTCTTTCAAATCTTCATACAATTCATAATAACCGTCTGGTATGTGCATGTATACAGTTTCTTTTAAATCTGCTGCCAAGTACGCAGCAGTTATATCAATGTGATGAATTGACCATTTCATTTCAGCACTCATGGCAAATAAAAATCTTAAAGTTTTCTTGTGGACAACCGGCGCGTACGTTTCTTCGAAATCAATGCCTGGCATTTGAGTATTTCCTAAAGCAACTAATCTAGCTTTGAATCTCTCCAGTTTTCCATCTGCATTGTATTTAGTTTTAAAAACCCATTTGGATTTTATAACTTTTCTGAACATTGGTGGTTTATCAAATGTCCAGGTTTTATTTCTTATTAAATTTTCAAATTCCTCAACCATGGCTTTCTTCCAAAATATTTTGTCTTTGCCATAAAAAGCTTCACTAAAAGTCATGGGATTTTTATACTTATCTTCCAAATTTTCTTCTTTTATGCATAAACTTACTTCCTGTGGATCTTCATCGTCTTTATATGTCACCGAATAACTTAACCAATTCGGCTTTTTTAATAATCGTCCTGATCTGCTTTGCAGTTCTTCGTCTTTACTTTCAATGATGCCATCGTCTTTTTCATCTGCTTCTTCTTCTTCTTCTTCTTCTTCTTCTTTCTTCTTCTTCTTCTTCTTCTTCTTCTTCTTCTTCTTCTTCTTCTTCTTCTTCTTCTTCTTCTTCTTCTTCTTCTTCTTCTTCTTCTTCTTCTTCTTCTTCTTCTTCTTCTTCTTCTTCTTCTTCTTCTTCTTCTTCTTCTTCTTCTTCTTCTTCTTCTTCTTCTTCTTCTTCTTCTTCTTCTTCTTCTTCTCCTTCTCTTTCATTTTATTCAATGTCGTTGTTTATTATGTCTTTGTCAATATCTTCAGTTGTATTTAAAAAATCAATCTTTAAAGTTACATCATTTTTCTTACTTGTTTTGCAGCTTGGTTTAGCTTTAAATGGAAAAACGTCTTCTTCAAATTTAACATCACGGCTTATAAGAATTTCATCAGTTTTTTCATTCCATATTCTGTACGCTTTCGAATAATTATCATATCCTATAAATATGCCTGCTATCGCTTTCGGATTAAATTTTGATATTTTCTTTTTGTTTCCAAACCATACTCGGCAACCAAATACTCGTAAATATGATAAATCAAATTTAACCCCCTTTTTCCACTTTTCAATAGGACTGATACCTTGATTCGTAACGGTTGGACTTCTATTTCTTATATGACACGCTGTAGCTAATGTTTCTGCCCAAAATTTTTGTGGAACACCAGATTCGATTAGCATGCATCTTGCAGCGTCGAATAATGTTTGATTTATTCTCTCCGCTACTCCGTTCTGCTGCGGTGTACCTGGTATGGTGAGCTGATGAGTTATCCCATTTTCTTTTAAATAATCTTTAAATTCCGTACTACAGTATTCACCTCCATTATCCGATCTTAAACTTACTATTTTCCTATTATGTACATTTTCTACTCTTCGTCTAAACTCTATAAATTTTTCTAGCACTTCACTTTTCTTCTTCATGAAGCCTATTTCGCAATATCTCGAGGAGTCATCTGTAAAAGTAACAATGTACTTATTCCCTCCATTAGAAAGTGGTGAAATCGGCCCGACAACGTCTGAGTGTATCAACTCTAATGGCGATATTGCCCTATTCATACTTTTAGTTGGAAAGGAGTTCCTTTTCATTTTTCCTTGGTAACAAATTGAACAGTTTTCCTTGATTATACCTTCATTATCTTCTATATCTGCGTCACTTGATTCCATTAGTTTATGTACACTTGGCATATTTAAGTGGCCTAAACGTCTATGCCATAACATACTATTTTTCGTCACTGCTTTATTTGCTGATTGTCGCGTTTCTATATTTCTTTCAAACAATGCAACCCTCCTATTTTGGTTGATTTTGCTATTAATGTTCCATCTTTGGTTATAATTTTTGCTGTTTTCCAATCGAATATTACTTTTAAACCACTTTCACTTGCTAAACTTAAGGACAGTAAATTTGTTTTTAAATCAAGAACATACAGTACCCTCTTTAGCGTTATTTCTGTTCCTCCGTTTTCCTTTATTAAGTTTATCTTAATGTCACCATAGCCACTTGATAATAATATTCCACCTCCAGCAACTTCAACTTTACTGTTTAAATTTATAAAATTTATAAATTTTTCTTTATTTGAAGTCATGTGATCAGTTGATCCACTATCTAAAATCCATATATTTGCGCCTGTTTTTTGATTTATTAAACATGCAAAATGTTCTTTCTTTGTATTTAAGCCATACAATGCACTGAATGCAAAATTTGAAGGACCCTGATTTGATTCATCATTAGGCTGTGTATTTTCTGCCAAGTTTGCTCCCTTTTGTTCATCTTTCTTTTGGGATATAGGACAATTTCTGCCGATGTGTCCAAATTCAAGACACCTGTAGCACTTCATATACCTACCTGGTATAAACTCTTCTAGTAATAAAATTAATGGAGATTTGATATAATTCAAAACGAATTTATTTAAAATACAATCAATAATCTTTCTGACATTATAAAAAATTAACTATATATGTGCAGAAGACTATAGAATATACCTAGGTATAAACCATTAGTATCTTCATTTTCTACACTCACCTTAGAGAACAAAAAAAAATCGTCAGACATAAATAGAGAGATGCATGGAGATCTAACTGCAGGTAGCGAGGCTTCAAAAAGCTCTTTCAATATATCACACCGTTGGTGCGCCAATCAAAGAGGATGGTATGAAAACTGCTTACCTCGAAGATAGCATCAAACTTCTGCTGTCAAAACACTTCCCTGACTCGGTCATCACACTTTCTCACACTAGTGGATTACTCTCTATATTTGTATTGATTTATTAAGTTAATAAAGTCTTTTTTTAGGTAAGGTACCCGCTCTTATCGATGGATCAAATGTTATAGTGGAGAGCCTTCAAATTTGCGACTACATTGACGAAAAGTACCCAGAACCTAGCTTGTATCCTGCCGATTCTGCTGCTAGAAAAAATGACAAAGAAATTATAGAAAAATTCTCAGCCACTGCCACTCTGGTTGGTAAATGTATATATGATAATAAAACATCTTTAGAAGAATGGGCTAAAATATTATTAGCGTCATTAGAAGATTTGGAAAATGAACTTGGGCAAAGAGGTAGCACTTTTTTTGGAGGAAAAACACCAGCAATGGTAACTATTTTTACAGAATTTAAATATCTTTGATGTTTAACAAATTAACATAATTTACCAATTTATTTTTTGATTATTTGAGACATTTGTTTTATTTCGGGAACTTTCTTTCATTATGGTAGGTGTGTTGTTTGTGGAAGACATATTTACAAATTTACAATATAATAAAAATGTCTGGTTAATAGTTGACATACATGGCAATCTCTTGAAAACATTGTTATCCAGTAACAGTGAGGCTGTGCATAAAATAAGCTCCTCCATAAGAAATATATTACATTTTAGAAATAGTGCTTTTTGAAGCTCTAATATCATACTGCAAATTCTAAAAATCAAAAGGACTCTCGCCTCGTCAGAAATTATATAATAAAGTCAAAGCCACAAGTCGGTCGGGTCTTTCATTCGAGAGTTATCCTGCCAGCACAAATACGCACAGACGACCAAGTGATTTTTTTGTCTCCACCCCTCGCGCAGCAACCCCTTGAGGTAGCAAACTTAGGTGTAGTATCAGGGGATCCATGTCTACCATCCCACCAAATTTCATTTCTTTCCGACCTTTTGCGAATAGACCCCCTTATTATGTACCCACCGCTTGGATTATAATTCAGTGGTCGCCAACCTATCAATGTGTTGTGCTACTTTGTTAATTTTGGAATCAACAGCGAGCTACCCACACGGAAGCCACGTAACGCAACGTAAATTAAATAATCCACAGTTAATTTATCATTATATGTATTTATTTTACTATTTAACTGGTAATACATAATACATAGGTACTAATAATAAACTAATAACAAAATAACTAATATTACTACGTACTTGTTCATAGCTACATTCCTACCTACCAAACGAAGGTGTTTGAAAAATAAACACAAACTTTTTTCTAGCCACAACGGCATGTCATGAAAGATTTAAAAATAGTTAATAATAACAACAAAAAAGTAACGCACTATCATGAACATAAACATTGAAAAATAAAAAAGCACGTTCAATGAGAAGGCTGACACTCAGACTCATCGATAATTTTTTTAATGTTTGCAGTATAATTTGATACAGCCATTCGAATACAATTATCCAAATGTTCATCTGTAAGTTGATTGCGATATTTGTTCTTAATAAACTTCATATTGGAAAAAGAAGATTCACACAAATAGGTTGAACTGAATAATGCTTTCACTTTCAAGGCAACACGGCATAGAACTAAATATTTGTCTTTACTTACAATAGACCAGATACATTTGGCACTTGAGACTAACGATTTTAAGGCTAAATCATTTTGAAACTCAATTATTTCCATTTCTGTTGTAGCGATGTTTTCGTTTTCGCCAAACTTCTGCATAACACAAGTTGCAATCTGTTGGATATCAATTTCCAAGGGTGAAACAACAAACTGCGCTACTAAAGCCATTTCGTTGAAATCCTTAAAACGATTTTTGAAGTTATTCTTCAGGGTAGAAACTATTTCTACATGATATTTGATGAATATATTTTTTCTGAAAGATTAGGAAAATGCTTGGCATCGCTGTTAATTAGGTTTTGTTCCCAAAACTCCAGCTTTTTGATAAATGCTTTTAAATCAGAAATCATTTCCGCTAGTTCTTTGTCTCTCCCCTGAAGCTGCAAATTAAGTTCGTTTTATTTCTCTGTAATGTCCACGAGAAAACCAAAATCTCTAAGCCAGATTGAATTTTCTAGTTCCGGAGTCGGTTCATCGCGTTGTTTGAAAAATTGAACTATGCCAGATAGGACATCATTAAAACATTTTTGACAGGCTCCTGGTTCACCTGCTGTGAATCAACGAGTCTGTGGCGCTATTAATGTAATTCCCGAATAGGAGTTGCTCAGGCGCCAGTTTTGATATCGCAGTTTGCTCTGCGACCCTGTGGTACACCAGAGTATACTCAAGGTGAACTCAGTGAAGGTAAAAATAATTCCAGGCGGTCACTGCTAGGTTAACACTATATTAGAATAAATAAAGAAAAATAAAAAAAAACACTTATCTTCTTAATACCTCGTACTCTACGGTACCCTGAAAGAGAACGGTCAAGAACCAGCAATAATAGAAACGCAGAAATAGATAATAAAATATATATTTACAAAAAATTACAAAAGTGCCGGTACACTGGTCTGGCACGGCGGTAAAACAGAATTATATAAAGAAACAATAAAATTAAACCGGACTGTAAGAAAATAATAGCGGACCTAGTATAAAGCGGAGAGAGAAAAAGAAAATACTAAAAGTAAATTGATACAATTACGATTACTTAAATACTACGGCGTCATGAGGTTTACGGAAAATGGTTTAATACACTTGTAAACAATTCAAATAGTGAGAAACAGTTACGGATCGCCAGCACCGGAGGCTAGGCGGTTCAGATACCTCACAAGTCCTAGTATACAAAGAAAAAAATGAAAATTAAATATTAATGTCAAAAGCTATTTAATTATTGACGGACCTCCGTATTAAAAAAAAATAAAAACAAATTAATATATTTGAAAACTATTCAAACAAAGACGGATCCCTAAATAAAAAAAAACTACCAAAAATTAAATTAACAAAGTATTTAAATAATGGCGGATCCCTATATTTGGAAAATTTATTAAAGTTGAAAATTATTTAAACATTAACAAATCCCTATATCTGGAAAGCTTAATAAATAAATTATTAAAGTTGAAAATTATATAATTATTAACACATCCCTATATCAGGAAAATTTTATAAATAAATTACTAAGGCTGAAAATTATTTAAACGTTAACGGGTCCCTATATTTGGGAAATTTAATAAATAAATTATTAAAGTTGAAAATTATATAATTATTAACACATCCCTATATCAGGAAATTTCTATAAATAAATTACTAAGGCTGAAAATTATTTAAACGTTAACGGGTCCCTATATTTGGGAAATTTAATAAATAAATTATTAAAGTTGAAAATTATATAAATATTAACAGATCCCTATAGCTGGAAAATTTAATAAATAAATTACTAAAACTGAAAATTATTTCAGCATTAACGGATCCCTATATTTGGGAAATTTAATAAATGAATTATTAAAGTTTAAAACTATATAAATATTAACGGATCCCTATATCGGGAAAATTAAATAAATAAATTACTAAAACTGAAAATTATTTCAGCATTAACGGATCCCTATATCGGGAAAATTAAATAAATAAATTACTAATACTGAAAATTATTTAAACCTTTAAATATTTACAGTTTACTAGCTCAGGAGGCTAATCGGATTGGGAATCGTGAAAAGCCCAGTATACGGAAAATGTATGAAAATAAATTAATACACTTAAAACAATTTAAATATGTCGAAAATCAGATGCAAGCACATAAATGAAATCCGAATTGTCGGAGTCCCCTTGTATCTTACTATCCAATCGATGGGAAACGCAAAATTCTCGCCTACTGATAAATAAGGTTTATTACACGGTGTTTTGTACGAAGGCGTAGAAGGGCCACATATTAAAAAAAAAAATTTTTTCGACTTTAAAGTCGAAATTTCGACTTCAAACTCGAAATTTCGACTTTAATCTCGAAATTTCGACTTTAAACTCGAAATTTCGACTTTAATCTCGAAATTTCGACTTTAAACTCGAAATTTCGACTTTAATCTCGAAATTTCGACTTTAATCTCGAAATTTCGACTTTAATCTCGAAATTTCGACTTTATTCTCGAAATTTCGACTTTAATCTCGAAATTTCGACTTTAAACTCGAAATTTCGACTTTAATCTCGAAATTTCGACTTTAAACTCGAAATTTCGACTTTAATCTCGAAATTAGGTTGAAATTCCCATTTTAAAAGGTTAAATCAATCATTAGTTCAGGTTGCTTCAGTAGAGTTTAGAATATATTACAGATTGCAGCTAGTGTATTGTTTAGAAAAATGGATAACGAGGTGCAGGTAAGCATTTACAATAAATATATTTTACGGTACGTTATATTGTAATGTAATATTTTTTAGAACAAAAGTGTAAAGGAACTAGTCCAGGAATATTTTTCATTGGGATTTGAACAAAAAGAAATACTAGCTTATTTAAATTTATTGCATAACATTAAAATGTCCCATCGTTCATTAAAAAGAATGTTATCCAAACTTGAATTATACCGTAGAAAGAAATATTCTAAATTAGAAGATGTTGCGAAGTATATAGAAAAAGAATTACAACAAGCCTCTCAACTACATGGATATCGATGGTTTCATTTAAAATGTTTGCAGAACAATTTAGTTGTTACACAAGACACCGTACGGGAATTGCTTTTATATTTAGATCCAAAAGGTGTTGAAATGAGGAAAAGAAAACGCCTACGTCGCAGACAGTATCACAACAAAGGGCCTAACTATTTATGGCACATGGACTCCTATGATAAGCTTAAACCGTATGGTATATGTATTAATGGATGCATCGATGGATTTTCTCGCCAAATTATTTGGCTTCGAGCAGGTTCAACAGCTAGTGATCCAAAAGTAAGTAATACATTATTTAGACTTGTGGTACCGGTAGCACAGAGCACATAGCGATGGTTACTATTATGTGCGTACATACAATGCCGCCGTAAATTGTGCCCCCCTCTCTTAACTGCTAAATGGAAGTAAATATAGATAGAGACATGAAACATAAACAAGATGAAATTAGAGAGATGTTATGATATTTTTGTTATAACGAGATACACTTTACAATCTTCAAATTTTCTAATTGAAAGTAGGGTCATGTGATACCTCATTTGAAAGATATTTTCATTATCTTTATGTCAATGCAGTTTTAGGATTTTTTTTTATGTTTTTATAGAAGTTACATATTCTTGATAACTCTCGTATTTACTATTAGTGTTTATTACTAATAATAATAATAATAATAGTAATAATAATAATATTAAGAAAACTCTTTTTACAAATTAAAGAATCTTCAAAATATTATATACATAGGATAATTTTTTTTGCTTGTTTATTAAACGTGTTCCTGAATATTTGTTTCTGAAGGTTCCTTATTGATTACCATAATGTTTAAGGTAATTCTATTGTTATTTGTTTCCATAAACAGGTTTTGGTAACTAACAAACAAAATATTCCGCAATCTTTCGTTAGTATGGATATAGCTTTACAAAGTTACTTACCTACTAATAATTCAATTTATACTTTTTTAAAACTGTAATTAGCTATTTCGTGACTTGCGTTGTAATAATCAGAATTTGATGTATAGGCACGTGGCGTACTTTTACTTTTAGGTTAAATGAAAATTGAAATGCACAAGTTACTTTATAATATGTAACTCCTCTACCATTATTATAATGTTTACAGTTGATAATTACTCAGATTATTTTTTTCATCTGTCAAAATAGTAAAATTTTGAGATTTTACCCAATAAGAGCTCGGGATCCTAACAATCATTGAGTTTTATACTGATTAAACCGCCTCTTCGTTTTTGTTTTTTGAACTGTCAACTATAAACAATTCTAATATCTTTTATTAAACTAAAATATACTTCAAATCTATGTTAATACCCAAATATATTATTAATTTTAACGCTTTTAGATTATTATCTACTCCAAATATGTTTATTGTCTTTTTTTCATACAAAATGATTCAACAAATAATCTTGTCAAATACCACATGTCCTTCTAAATTTTTTTATAATAAATTTTGAGTTTCCATACTCAAAATATCTTTATTTAAGGCAAAACTGCTTAAACAAATCGATTTAAGATAAAATCGATAAAATTTGAAGGACATATTTTATATTTTAATTTATTATTGGTGAGTTTCTATCATAATATCCAGTTTAATTAATTGAATGACACTATATTTTCCGGAAGCTACTTTTATTTTCATTTTATCTATACAATCAGCAAAGTTCAAGAAGACTATAATTTATAATAAGTTTTTCTTGTAACTTCGATCGTTACTAGAGATTTGTCATATCGACAGCGTTCAGTTCATTCGATATTTACAAAAAATTGTCAAAAGATGATTATAAAAAGTATATATGCAACAATTTCAGAAACTTTCGCACATGTAGCACACTATATTTTTCTAATACAAAAAATAAAATAGAATTTGCGCAAACAGAATTTACCATGATTTTCAGTTAATAATATTAAATAAAATGGCTCAAAAAGTTGCCATATTAAAATTTCCATTGTACTGTATTTTACACACCTTATTTAATTGGATAAGTATAAGCTGTATAACATTTAGCTTAAATATTCTTCGAATTTATAGGTGATTGGTGGTTATTACATGGAATCAATTAAAATGGTTGGTGGATGTCCAACAACTGTAAGAAGTGATGAAGGCACTGAAAATATTGTAACTGAACGTATTCAAAAAGCTTTACATGAATTATTTAATGAATATATCTTAACAACGCCACCATTTTTATATGGAAGAAGTACACATAATCAAAGAATTGAGGCTTGGTGGTCAATACTTCGAAAACATAATGCACAATATTGGATGAACTTATTTGAGATGCTTAAAGAAGAAAACTTATTTGATGGAGGATTTATGGACAAATCATTAATCCAGTATTGTTTTATGAACCTCGTACAGGTAAAAACCATTTAAAATATTTATTTGACATAACAATAATGTTTATAGTTATTTGAACAAAGACCACAAATTAGAGCGCTAGAAAAATTAATGTAAACCAAAAACTTGGTCACTTGACCAAGCATTCTATATCTTTCCCAAATTAAACGTAAATACAAAATAATCAAATACTTTACAAACTGACATAGTTTTAGCCTAATTTAATACTATATCACAATATAAAGTACAATATTTTTCTAAATAATAAGAAATAATTATATATGCCTCTTTACTTTTTTCTCTTCTTTTAAGTTGTTTACTCTTTCCATATTAAATTTTATTTTTTAGAGAGACCTTGATCGCATTATGCTCGAGTGGAATGTTCACAAAATAAGAAGTTCAAGAAATAGTATTATGCCATTTGGCAGACCATGTATTATGTATGAAATGCCAACGTTGTTTCAAACAAAAAGTTATCTGCTCGAAGTACCAACTTTTGCTATAGATGCCTTTGCAACAGAATGTACAATTTTAAAGTTCCCATGTGATGAAGATTTTTACCGTTTATGTAATATAATCATGCTTGAAAATGGATTGTCACATAAATGTGACCCGTATGATGCAGTCGAACTTTATTCTCGACTTAGAACTTTATTAAAAGATATTTATAACTGACATTGTATTACTATATTAAACATGTTATTTTGTATATTTGCTTATAATGTTTGAAGGAAATAAAAATTGTAATTCTGTGTAAAATTTTTATTAAAAACCAAAAAACAAACTATATAATATTAAAACAAAATTAAAACAATAGGAACTAAAATTGTATTCTTGGAATAAAACAATAATTTGGATTAACATGAAACAATATCAGTCCAGAAACAATAGACCTACCCCGTTATTATAATGGTCAATATTACTCAGGCGTAAATCCTACTTCCTCTTAAAATCACAAAAATTTCTTGTGTCAATTATACATCTGTAATTTTATTATTGTGTTTAATAGTAAGTGTTTAAGTTTTATTATTGGTATGGGACCAGTGACATTTTTAGGTATTATTTGCGAGAGGCAAAGAAGCCTTTCTTATTTTTTTTTCACCCTGATGAGTGGGATCCAGCCACTGGCTTTCCTCAATCAAAATTGAGCCTTCCTTTTCCTCCCATCGGGTTCGCATTGATGCACTGCAGCCTCACGGACTTATTGCCCTACGTTCAGATAATATTATTTACATAAAAGTTAATAAAAACAATTTGCTGCAATGTTTTTGAAATTCGCCCGGCTCAAAGTACCTTCTCGTCTGCTTTCAGGGCAGGGATCGATTGCAAAAAACTATTTTCATTAATAAGATATATAATATTTTATCATTGAAAAAAATGGGCAATGTGTAAATATAACATTTTATAAGAATTTCATTTTTAAAACTTTTACCATTACCAAGGTAGCAGCAAATTTTGTTCTATTACCATTTGACTTTCTAAACATTTCGAACTTGCGCTTATATGATATAAGTTTTTTTAAGATATCGTCATTAAGGGCTCCACTGCAGCATAGTATTTCCATCTTCTACATGGTAAAAAAAAATAATGTTACATTTATAATTTTGCCTTCCGCAAGTGTGTACCCAAAAAGTGTTAATGGCTTCCCCACTATATGGAGATGTGGCAAAAATACACCCATCGAGACTCGATGACACTTGTAGTAATGATGATAGTAATTGTTGTAGCCAACCTAACAGTTATAGTTAGGGCGAGGATAAGAGAGGGATAGAGAATACATGGTTTGGAAAGTTACTAGATTCAAAAGTCCCGCACTTTTTTCGCACTTGAGAAAGGCGAAATTGTCGAATAACGGGAAAGGTTAATTGTGACTTTCGGAGTTGGATTCAACATTGATTATTGTACACCAAAAAACAAATTATTAATATTAACAAATAATAAAATTATAGGAATTTTTGGAATAAAACCTTCATTTGAAGTAAAATGAGACCACATTAGTCTAGAAACAATTGCAAATCCAAAAATCCAAGGTTTAAAACAAACTAAATAATATAAACATAAATTAAAATAATATGAACTAAAATTGTATCCTTGCAATAAAATCTTGATTTGGTGTAAAACGAGATCATATTAGTCAAAAAACCATTGCGATTTTTGTATTTGGATCAAAATCTGAATGTCGTAATTATTTCATTAATTCTTATCGTGGATGTCTGGAACATATAAGCTACTTCCATTAATTGGAATAATATGGGAACGTAGGCTTCCAAGATAATTATTGAAATAATTATTATGCCTTTCAGATATAGTTTTTACACCAAATTATTGTTTGCTTAATTAAAAGAATACAATTTTAATTCCGAAGGAGCTCTAACATTTGTGTTAAAATTTCGTTTAATAATAGATTAAGCGAAATCCATAACCCAAATATTAGAGCTTAGAACTGAATTTATTTCAGATCTAAAATCTGGAAAATTGTCATAACTCACATCCAGTTCTAGTACACTACTACAAGTATGCGCAACTGGAGTTCTTTGTATACCAGTACTGTTTTTAAATTGAATAGAAATTTTTTTATCTGTTATAAGATCTGCTCCTGTACAAAATCTTAAAAATTTCTCTAAAGTGGATTTGTCTGCTTCTCTAATATATTTTTTTAAATAAGAATATATTTTTATTTCATCTGATGTTAAGCTATCTGGCACTTGTAATACATTTAATACATTTTTGGGCTTCGCGTCACATTTATCGTATATATTATTGATTGTTTTGAAGTCCAATAAACCGGAAAGAATAGGTGCCCAACAGTCAATGATGTATTTAGGCTTTTGGATTATCTCCTTATGGGCTATGTCGTAAATGATGTGTTGTGCATTATTCTTATTAGGTTTTCGCTTGCATTCAAAATTATCAAGAACGTCAATAAGCTCGTCGAAATCAGTTTCATCAAAATTATTAATACATGTTTTAAGAGTATCCTTCTCAGTTTCACTAACAATAGATAAAAAATTGTTTATCAAATCTGAATACGTTTGGTTCAAAATACAATTCTCCATAAAAACTGGTGACAGTTTTATTGGATAATATCTAACTTGTTTCCATCCTACATATATTATTTTTGCCACAGCTTCCCACTTGACCTTATTATAATCGTCCCTAATGATAGGGACTTTAAGGATAGTGCCATTGGTACATGTTTCATAAAACGAATTCCAGAATTCGGATAAAGCATCACGAAATACACCACCCACATCTAAACCTAATTCTTTCGCACCATTCGTAAGATACATCTCAATGTTTACTGTTACGTGTCTAAGATTTACGGAGTCAATATTGATAAATTCTTCAATTAGTTCATTTATAATATATCCCCTATGAAGAACCATATTTTTAACTGGTTTGTCAATATTTTCATCTAATATAATTGGATCATTTAATAACACTTCATTAACCAATTCGTCGTAAAGGCTGTGACTATTCTCATTGTCTAGACCTTCAAAAATAACAGGTACGGAATTGATATTTTCACTTGCTATCATTTCATCGTAGGCCCCACTGGTGATTGTAGAGTTGGAACCTAAAAAATGTTACAGGTATTGCTATTTGTATATTTAGGAGCAGAAAGTGGGGCATTGAATATTAAGGCAATGTGTGTGTTAGTCAATATAGTCAATAAACTGATCGAAATATTTAGGGATGAATTTTTAAGAAATGGCATTTATTCAGTCAAAAAAATGAATATTATTGGTTTCTTTAATAAATTCTAATAAAAAACCACTTTAATTTAATTAGAATTAAAATAAAATAAAAATAATTTTTTTAAATTTATAAAAAATAAAACTAAAAATCTTATAAATAATTTAAATATTTCTAGCTTACTCGATTTTCGATCAGTTTAGTGTATTAATAAATCATATTTACCTGCAGTATGACGAGTATGTGATGCTCTCAGGTTAGTTGTTAAACCTACTGAATTATCTCTATTTGTAAATCGAGAGATGGGGGTATAGTCATTATCATTGGTCTTTTTTGATGATGCCAAATAAAACCGTAACATATTCATCGATGAAATGTCATACATTTCTTGAACTGTATAGTCCAAATCAAATTGATGGCTTTTAAAGTCCAGTAATTCACAATTGAATTCCGAGAGATGCCCTTTAGTAGAAATTTCTTCCGAAAAAAAAAAGTCGTTTTGCCATTTCTAATAATTCGGAACATTTTGTGTCCTTCGGAACCGAAATTTTTCTAGTTCCACCACCATATTTACTGCGCACTTGTTTATAGCTGCTATCAATTTCTTGAAAACATACCCACCCAATCTCAACAGCTCTTGTTTTCTTCGAGTTCTGTGACATGTTATTTGAACCCCCGGTGGTTTTCGAATATTTTTTTTTGATAGTTTTATTTTCTATTTTTTCTTTCAATTTCTCTATTAAACTTTTTTTTTTGCTTTGTAAACTTTTTTTACAAAAGTTAGTAACTGCTGTTCGGTCACCCAACTTAGGTAGAATATTTTTTAAATCAGTTTCACTGAGAATTGGTATAGTCTCACAATCAATCTGAAACAAAGAAAAGCTGATAAAAAACTCTTAGCAATAATTTTCGATACTTGCACATAGAGACACGGAAAATATGTCTTATAATGAGCTAAACAAAGTTTAATAGGAATATACACAAAACAGAGAGATACCGCTGTCGGCGAGCTTCGATACGACTTCGATTTCTGCTCGCTCCACTACATATATCAGACAGATTTATGCGCTAGGAGTGATAGAAGTCTCTACCCGATATGTGCATGTTCCTATTATACCTTGTTAAACTCACATTAAGGCATATAATATAAGATTATGTATCTGTATAGTTAGTTGTACTGCATGTTACTCGAGTCTATCAAAATGGTTTATTTTTTCAATTTCAATTACCATATTTTCACTACCAGCGTATTATTCGAAGCGCTGGATCAGCCGATTTATTTTTATTTTCCACCCACTTGGAATAAATTAAACAGCAAATTCTACTACGAAATTTTTTTCAATCGTTTGTTTAATTTTAATTTTAGTAAAATATTTTTTAAAAGTTCAGTAATGTATCCCAAATATACAAAATAAAATCTATAATTTCTTGGGTACATACAGATATTTCTAAAATATCTCTTTTTTATAAATATGTACACCATTGAAAATTATATCGATAAGGGTAGCATTGGTTTAACTAAGGTATATCTATATCAAAACAACTAAGATAATACGACTTTTACTGTTAGCAAAACCTTTTTGATCCACTATTAAATATTTATATGAAAAAACTAGTGGCTAGTGTAAGCCTTTTCAGTTTCTAAAAAACCTTTGAACTTACCTTTTCATCCGTAAACTGTTGAATTACTGCTTCTGGCAATCCTCTACATTTTAGAAAGTCTTGCAGCGACATGTCTAGATGCTGTAAATTATAAAATAAATCGGTTATTACATTTGTATACATTACGCATAAGTCATAATAATATTATAAGCAAACAGTTTTTAAGTAACTAGGTACGGTTTTTGTATCATATGTACATATAAATAAGAAAGGACGTCGTCCGTATCGAAGGAACATGATCTTATATAGATCTGAGATTTTTTCTTACTAACTAAAGGGCCAATTAATAAAACAGGTTTATTTTTCAAAATAATGTCAAATTAAGTTATGTTAAAAATGTGAAAATCGCCATCTATGCCAAATTTTAATTAACTTCGACTACCCACTCATTTATCTGTTTATCATTGGTCATAAACATTACGCCATCTAGTGTCTAGTAGAAAATATCTTCCAGCGATTCCTCTTGGAGTTACTGAAGTGAGGTAACTACTTGTTATGTTGAAAAAATGTTGATTGGTTCTTTGTTGCATAACACCATCCAAATGTACCAACTATGATTTATCAACTATATTAGTCAAGTAGGTACATGATAAATGACTATAAGCCAACTAAAAATATAGGAAATTATTACAAAAAATCCATAATTAGGACACTCTGTATAACTTATATATTATGGCAAATATAATTATGCACTATGGGACATTCGTGTTGCACTTATAAATAATGAATACATAGTTACCTAATTTAGTTTTGATTTCATAATTAATTTTTGAAATTTTGAACAGTTCAACGCCCTTTACATTACAAACTATTACACATAGAGCTTTATTTCAATGGTAGCGTTTAATAAGTAAATCAAGTTCTACAAGATATTTCAAATTTAGCAAAATTCACCGAAAGCCGTAAAATTATTTCAATAACAAAAAAATCAATGACCTATTAATAGTAAACTGTCTGCTTACACGGAAAAAGCTCTATAATAAAAGCAGTTAACTACGAACAGATTAAAAAAAATAGATCTCAGTTGCTCTTATTTGTTAGTTAGAATACAAAAAAATAGGTAAATAATCGAAAAAGTAATTAAAAGGTACACTATTTTTCTTAAATTGGATTACTAGCAGAGAAAATAATCAATGGAATGCACTAACCTGTGTATTATTATGCAATGAAACAAATATCTACTAAAATGTAGTAACGTCCGCCGAAATTAAGAAAGAAAAGAAGCTTTGTTATCGGTCGAGAACACTGAATACACGAACGAGCACATAAGGAATAATGAGTAACAATAAATGTTTCTAGGCTAGGGCAGGGATAGTATTAAGAAAGGCCTTTGGTAGGTAAAGAGGGGGTACAACACGAACGGCTTCAAGAATACGGTTGGGTATGAACCCAGACAACACACCAAATCCCAGAGATATCCACAGAATATCTTTTGTGGATATCCAATATATCCACAGGATATCAGAAATATCCCGTGGATCTAATATGGATATGCAAATGTCCATCTATATCCAGAATATAGAAGATATCCTATGTATATCTAATGAGTATCTTCCAGACAATACAAGAAATCCCAGAGATATCCACAGAATATATTTTGTGGATATCCAATATGTCCAGTGGATCTAATATGGACATCCAAATGTCCGTCTATATCCCAGGATATAGAAGATATTCGGATATTTAGTAAAATATTTTATGGGTATCTTTAGTTGAGGTTCATAAGTAACCAATGATTATTGAATAACGTCGAAAGAAAATAGCAGAGATAAAATATAACAAAAAATAATTGTATTTGCAATTGAAATAGCTTTAAAATAAAAAATAATCCACCTACCTTTCCATTAAAAAAAGGTGGAGATTGCTGGAAGCCCCCAGATAATTAAAAATATTAATAAACCTCTTTGTATTAGGCCCTATTGAAAATAAAAATTAAGATGTTTCAGAAATATTTCGAGAAACCTTTGTTTATTAAGTAACAGAATTTCTACCAATTTAACTTTTCACTCTGTATTAAATATAAATATGTGTAAATTTGTCTATACAGTGAGGAAGTAAATTGTACACCCCCTCTCAACTTCTAAATGAAACAAAAAAACTAGGTGAAATTAGAGAAATATTATGATGTTACTGTTATAACGAGATGCACCATACTTGAGACGTAAGATAGAGAGCTTTACCATCTTTAATTCTTATATTGGAAATTAGGGTCATGTGATACCTCATTTAAAAGATATTTTCATTATCATTATGTCCATGCAGTTTTTTATGTTTTAGTAAATATTGTGTTTCTTTAATTTGTAAAAAGCGTTTCCATAGTAATAAACAATAATAATAAATACGAGGGTTATCAAGAATGTAACACTTCATTAATTTATTTAATGTAATTTCTGTGAAAACCAAAAAATTGTTTGCATGAACGTACAGATAATAAAATCATATTTTAAATGAGGTATCACATGACCCTACTTTTCAATAGAACATATAAAGATAGTAACACCCTCTATCTTACGTCTCAAGTAAAGTGCATTTCATTATAAGAAAATTATCATATCTCTCTGATTTCACCTCGTTTTTGTTTTGTCTCCATCATTTAGAAGTTAAGAGGAGGCACAATTTACGTCCTCACTGTATTTAAAATACTTAAAAACATATTACCTATATTATAATTATAAAAATTAATCCACAAAAAATGTTTTTAGAGTAGGCCATGATCGACAGGCGAGTCATGTCCGTGATAATTACTTACGAAACTAACACTTAAAAAGAAGAACTATAGCTCCGACATACGTGAATTTTTCCAATGCCTACATTAGAGACATTTTTTGTGGATCACTCCATACTAAAACGATTATTACTTACCGCTTCATCGTCCATTTTCACTCAATTGCACTATAATGAATGTCTGTCTTGTAAATATAACACTTTCGAGATTAAAGTCGAAATTTCGAGTTTAAAGTCGAAATTTCGAGTTTAAAGTCGAAATTTCGAGTTTAAAGTCGAAATTTCGAGATTAAAGTCGAAATTTCGAGTTTAAAGTCGAAATTTCGAGTTTAAAGTCGAAATTTCGAGTTTAAAGTCGAAATTTCGAGATTAAAGTCGAAATTTCGAGTTTAAAGTCGAAATTTCGAGTTTAAAGTCGAAATTTCGAGATTAAAGTCGAAATTTCGAGTTTAAAGTCGAAATTTCGAGATTAAAGTCGAAATTTCGAGTTTAAAGTCGAAATTTCGAGATTAAAGTCGAAATTTCGAGTTTAAAGTCGAAATTTCGAGATTAAAGTCGAAATTTCGAGTTTGAAGTCGGAATTTCGACTTTAAAGTCGAAAAATTTTTTTTTTTTAATATGTGGCCCTTCTACGCCTTCGTAGTTTTGGATCGACGATCGCATAAAAATAATATTTACGAATTTTGCCCAGCGTCTAACGAGAGTGTATGTGTGAATTTAATTTTACAGGGGCCGTCTGACTTCATTCAATAACTAGTCGTGAACAGGAGAAACGGAATGATTCAAATACCATTGAATAAAAAATAAAAGAAAATAATTTTTACACGAAGTGAGGCGCGGAAATTAATTTAAACGTTTATTTTTCTTTTTGGGAAGTTAGATACGGTGTCAGAAGAGAGCACTCTACACTGAGGATAGTTCCAACTTCCAAAAAAAAATTAAAACAATAAATAATAAAAAAAAATGAGACAGGTCGAACCTCTCACTTCGATACTAACTGGGCGGTTTTTACAGGAAATTGGATTTAGCCATAGACTAAGAGAGCACTCGGAGTCTAGTCCATATCCAACCTCAAATAAAAAATTGCCAACGGGGTCCCACTGAGGGATGAAATAATAATTCCTGGGTATGAATCAAAATTCTTGTTTGGTAACACGGGTGTCCCAACTAATTATATCAAAGCCAGTATAAAAAATAGAAAGAAAAAATAATATACGGTTCCTACCTTTAACAATCTAACGGGTTACAAACTCGGATTTAATACGGCGTTCACTATAATTTTAGAAAACTCACTAGTGTTTCTCGACTGTCAGGACTCAAGAAACGGCATTTTTAGCTTCCCGTCAATTTATGCTTTTTCGGTAAAGAAAAATGGAAGACTAGTACGACAAAGTGGGGATACCACTACCACAGCCGACTGTTTACAATTCAGAAATACAAAAAATGCCCTTCTTGTACTTTGACAAATAAAAGTAGATAATTCATACGAAATCGACTCTAAAAATGCCCATTCGGATTTCGGCAAATAAAAGAATATTTTAAACTACGAGGGTACTCGCAATTGCTGAAAAACGGTAATTCCTGGGAAACAGAAATACGGGGGAACTTCTACAAGTTCTCAGGCGGGAATTAATTGAAATATACTTTTTTAAGATGAATTAAAAATAAAATTTAGTGACTTCGTAAACACATTTTAGCACCCGTCCTCTACTTAACCATCGGACTTCAGAGTGAAGGAGTAGGTCCCCGTATTGACAGTCAACTTCATCGGCCAAGGTTTTGAATAATCTTCTTTGTACCGCTTGAGCTCTAATCTTGTTCACAATTTTTACCACCAGTTTCATAACGTTGTTTAGTTTCAGGAAATTTCCACATAATGCTTGCTGATGGATAATGCAGTGGTAACAGAGAAATTGCGGAATAGTTTCATCTTTACGACATAACGCCACCAAACCCTTATCACAACCCACCATAGCTGGAGCGCCATCAGTTGTCAAGCCTACCATTTTCGATATTGGAATTTTCTCGGAAGAAATAATATTTTTTAAATGAGAAAACAACTCCTGTCCAGTAGTGTGTCCTTTCAGTGGAATAAACTTCAAAAGATCTTCTTTAATCGTAAAATCACTAAAAACCATCCTGACGAACACGGCCATCTGGGCAGTGTTAACGACATCTGTTGATTCATCCAGTTGAAGTGAAAAATAAACACAGTTATCTAAGTCAGTTTTTAACTGTAAAAAAATATCATTGCTCAATACTTCTACACGTCTCATCATTGTATTAGCAGAAAGTTGCATAGATTTTATACCTGAAACTATCTCGTCTTTATTTCTAAAGTTGGCAAATAACGAATCAGCAGCTTCTAAAAACGCCTGTTTTATCATTTCCCCGTCTTTATAAGGTTTCTTTTTTTGTGCAATTATCTGGGACACACGGTACGATGCTTCAGTTGCAGCCTTATTTTTGTCGACTGTTCTTAAAAATATTGATTGTTGTCCAATTAACTGCTTTTTTAACTGTTTCAGTTTCTCCTTTCTGGCGGCAGAATGTAGTGGGAATGATTTTTCAAAATTAGAATGTACAGTTTTATGATGTCTCTCAATATTTCCTTTTTTAGCAACGGAGACCAAAGTATTACATAACAAACACACATTTTTATGTTTAACTTCTGTAAAAAAGTATTGTTCTTCCCATTCCGAATGAAAGTGGTATGTCTTTACCTTCTTACAACTGCTTGCCATAATATTATTTTTTGTTGTTCTCTACTAACCCAACCGCTGGACGTTGGTTAGACGTTCAGTTTTAAACTAAGCGCAATGTCGCCGCGCCGTGCGTATTTATCCCGTTCAAAGCAATCCTGATCGTTCTCGAACACTAACGCGCTGGTCCGGCTGGTCGGTTCTAGCCGATTCTAGCTTGATTGCGTCAGCGGCAGATCGCTCACCGCAACGTTGCCGCTGTTTATGTTTAATATTATGACAATTAAATTTTTTTGTGGAATTTTCGGAAGCTTCTCTGATTTTTGCAGTTTGTATTTTTTAAATTAAAATCGTTGTGAGAGCTACCAGAATTGCCTCCGCGAGCTACCAGTAGCTCGCGATCGACAGGTTGGCGACCACTGGATTATATTATTCATTATTCATCTGAGGCTAAAACTCTCTAATATCGATCGGGTTGGAATCAGGAATAGTGTCCAAGGATAGGCAAGTTTATATACACATGTGTATATCGGGTTGTCGTAGTGGTAGGATGTTACAAATACATGTAATAAAAATTATATATAAATACAGGTTTTTTACAATGTATCAACAATTTATGGGCACATAATCATAGATAAAATTGTGGAATATTTTTCTCATGCAAAAAAATATTAGACAATTTTATCGTATAGCAAGGGTGGTGGATGCTATATCTATTTCGTAGGTTCGGAGAGCCCTTCTTATTTTTGGAACGTATTAAAACTGTTAAAACTTAGTGGCATTAGTACCTATATTACACACTTAACAACTTTACTACAAACTAACATTACATTTGACAAAGGAAATATGTTAAAATAAATGAATATCAAAGGCAAAAACACAAGATATAGGTCTGATTGATTTTCAGACAAGAATTAACCTGAGTTCTAGAAAACGCGGTAAAGTATAGAGAAAGTAAAAGTTGAAAAGTCTTTTGGTAGGTAGAGAGGGGGTAAACGTCAAACCACGTCGGGCGGCTCCGAGAATTTCACAGTGTCGTTTCATAGAATAAGTAATTTTAAATTGTTATCAGCGGAACCGGACAATCGCATGTATTTATGGATTATAAATAATTATTAAACATGTATTATAATATTCAAATTATAATTTTACAAAATTTCAACAGCTATTCACAATTTATTAAACTATTTACTCGAAATTGTTATTAACATCTATAAAATAATTTTGTACGCCAATGTATCGCGTCCACTTCGGTGAAATCCGCAGCCAACCTGTCAATTTATTTGTATAAAGTGGGAGAACTGGCAAAAGCATTTCCAACTTTTACTTCTGTTCTATACTCAGAGTAAGTAAGTAGTAAAGAGAGGACAATAAACAATGTTTGTGTCGCCATGATAATATGGTCGAAAATTCTAATTAGAGAGAAATAGATTAATATCTCTATCTCTTTGTTTGTATTTGTCAGTTTTACAAAGCTTTTCTCAGACAATTATTCCAGTGTTTAATTTAAATTTGTTCGTGTTGTAGTGTTAAAAGTAATTGTTATTAATATTATATTCATAACAAAAAAGTCATATTTTGTTTTCACTTCATTAAAAATGCACCTACCTACCTTTTAAAACATTTTCGCATTTAAAATGACCCAGCGAAATTGTTCTACGGTACGCTACTGCTGAGAATTCTAAAACGAGTGAGAAAGCCTTCATTAGAAAGAGAGATACTGATTATATGATAGCGGTGATAGCGAGATTAATATTGTATAACTTTATGCAGTGGTGGCCTATCTGCTATTATATTATCTAAGGTTCTATACACATACACTGTCATCTGTCTCTTCTCTTTATCTCTTTCGATCACAATTAGGCATTCCAACGACCTGTCAAACAATACCTGCCAGTGGGAAGGTCTCATATATCTAAGGGGGTAGCGACATAGTCTTGCATCTTGGACGCTATTTTTATTCGAAATATCAGTCGTCAATCCTGCCAGTTTTTAAAAAAATGTACAAGCAGTTTTTTTAATTAATATTTTTATAGTGTTCGATATAAAATATTTAAATGTAATCCATTATTCATGATTTTACGTATTGTAGATAGAATACATCGTATGTCGCAACCGTCAGATCAACCAAACCTGCCCACTGGCAATTCATTTGTTTGGAATGCCTAATATCGATCTGGACCAATGAACTGGAGGGGGGTAGAATGCCAATGTACATGTTGTACTATTAGAACAAGGTGCGACTCGATGGGCGCAGCCATTTTTATTATTCATCTCACTCGGGACTATTTATAATAACCATTTTCTGTTTCACATTGTTATTGTTCAATCCACAAGCTGGTGGATCAGACAATAACAATGTGAAATAGAAACTGGCTATTTTAAATACTCCCGAGTGAGATAAAAAATAACCTATCTTCGCCCATAGAGTCACACATCAAGTCTATTGACAGGCATTCTACCCCACTCCAGTTCATTGATCTGGACTGGAATGATGTCCAAGGGTAGGCAACTTTATATACACATGTGTATGTTGGGTTGCCGTAATAGTAGGGTGTAACAATCGATTTTATTTCTTATTCATATTTTGATTTCAGGTAGACTACATGATTTACCCGTTTGCTGAACGTGCTGAGTGCCTTCCCTACAAATTTGGTCAAAAATTACCCATCAAAGATACGGACATTCCCTTATTGCAAACTTGGAAAAAAGCAATGTACAAACTTCCTGTTATCCAGCAACGTTACATTAGTGGTGAAGTAGTTTGGAAATGTATTTCACCAAAATTATCCAATCAAGATCAGATATTCGATGAAGATTAAGATTAAGACGAAGATGAATTAGTTTGGTTTTAGTAATATATTTATAGAATTTGCATAATTTCTTATTGAACGTATCTATGTCAATATATAGTTTTAAATGCATATAAATGTACTGTTCTTATTTTGTTCACAATTATTATTACATATTTTTTCTTCTTCTCGTTCCCAATTTAGTTTTTTAATTCGATAAATTAACTGAAATTTAAGGATTCCATGTCAAGTTGTCGAAATAGAAGGTCGCTTATCATCAACATTCGATAATCTGACAAGAAAAGACCATTCGGGCCCAAAAATAATGATATTACGAAAATAATTCGAATTTATTTAATTAATAATTACTAAACAATAAATGATATATAAAACTTTAATAAATCCTCCCCCTCCCATAATAAGTTCACATTTTTGTCACCAGTTGGCGTTAAATTCATAAATTAAGGCACGATCAATGAGGTTAAATACTATTAGGCATTCCAACGACCTGTCCAAATGGCTACCAGTGGGTACTGACAGTTTAGATATGGCAACCCTGTTGTCATATTGTCATTAACAGGGTCAATGATACATATATGTTATATACATTGCTCAAAGCTGGTCGTTTGCGAGCAGCCATATTGCCTGGCAAATATTTATTAATTTGAATCAGTTTAGCAAAAATGTGTTTTAAAACCAATTTTCAGACTTTAGATATTTAAAAAATAATAATTGCTTATATTTTTACTTCAAGGCATAAGCTTATGTTTATTTTAAAAAATAGGGATGATCAATCTATGTAACTATCTATTTCACTCACCTTGTCAAATCACCAGGCCTACAGAGTTGCCATAACTTTGCCACATTATAACCTGTCAAAACCCACTGGTAGTCATTCAGTTTGGAATGCCTAATAGAGATGACATGCCAAAAAAAAACGACACCCCTTCCCCCTCTCTTAGCGGTCATGTCATAGTTGTCAAAAAGCTATCAGAACTTTATTCAAATTTAAATATTTCGACGTTATTTCTATCTTAATAAGTGTTTTTTTTTATTAATTTGTATAAAAATCATGATTAAGTGTGCCAAAATTAATTGTAAAAACTAAAAAAATATCTAATTTAAGTTTTCATAAGTAAGTATAAGGAGTGAACTTAGATTTTTTTTTTAGAATGCTTAACTTTTTTTTATTATAGGTTTCCAAAAGACCCACAATATCTCAAAATTTGGTCTAAATTTGTGGGAAAATACCAATTTGAGCCTAAACCGAATAGCATGTTGTGCTCTATTCACCTCAAGGAAGAGTGAGTTTAGGGTCAGATTGTTTAAAATGTGAAAAAATATTAAAAATTGTGAAAGACTCTAAGAAAAAAATATCAGCTGATATCATCAGCACATTAGTTTTAAAAGAATTCATAAATTCTAATGTCTTTTCGAATATTATGCAGCACAGTTTGGACCAGTTTGTGTTGGATAATCATAGAATATTATTAATCAAGTGCATAGTTGATGAATATGTTAGTATCCGACTAACATATCTCACTAAAACTAGAGTTAATAAAGCTGCTAGCATAAGACATCAAAACAACAAAATAGTGTTGTTTAAAGGTCAATAAATAATTTTTTAAATAATAAAAAAGTACCAATGAAGAAATTATTCCTCCAATGCAACCAAACAGTTATTTTTAGGATAAGATTTTGTGTCAGGTTTTGACAGAGTAGTTTTGATCATGGTTTTCTTTCATCTACTTTTAACCATAAAGTCATATCTAGCTGAATTTTTAAACTTTTGACTGTAGCGGGTCATATTTTTAATGTATGTCATCTGCAGCAGAAAGACCTACATGTTTTACATTTAAAAGTAATTAATTGTCCTTTCTACAAACTCGGCTGTATTTTTGCTGAAATATATTTATTCACAATTCACGTAGTGGTTTGGTTTTTGGTTTGGTAATTTGATGTCATAATTCTCCTCATTGTCAGATTTTGACATTGGCAGCTTTGATCAAGACAAGAGAGTCCTTGAACGAAAAATCGTAGTTCGGGTTTTAGTTTTAAAGCACAAAGAGATTAACAAATCTGATGCACAGTGTTATTCGAACGTTGATTTTCGATCACACAGGTCATATATCGGACGGTTTGAGCGAAGACAGAACAATATAATAATATTAATCTCTTTTATGGTCTTGGCATTGGCTTGGTCGGAAAACGGTTAATAAATAATAGTAAATAGTGTAGAAATCATAATTGTGCAAATTAATTTCGAATTGATCATGTTGAAACAAATCTTAGGCAAGTAAGTCATTTAAAAGTTGTAATTCTGCATACGGACTTTAATTATATTTGAATACGACCCTGCTTAGTCAACCATCTAAGCCACGCCCAGTGGGGTCATTTTTAATTAAACATATTATATGCAAAATAAATGCCTCATGGCATCTCCATTAGTATTATATCTCCATGGACACGATCAAGTCACGGTCCGGTCACGATCAAATCTTTTTGAAAGCTTTCACACTATTGGGCTTGTCATCGTCATATTTGATATGTATTTCCAACGTACAGTAGGCAATCGTGCATGAGTGTTTTTTCAGAGTATTTTTGCTTGTGGCATCGCTATCTGCGATCTTAAAAAATGTTTTCAACTTCATTAATTAAAATCGTACTTATTTTGGATGCGGAAGAAGAACAGCCAAAAAATATATAAAAAGTAAAGAAAAAAAGATTTTGGGTACCTACGTCCAATGTTGAAAAAAAAATGTTTTGTTTATTATAAAAAATTGAAGAATTTCAAAACATATTTTTGACAAATACAGTAATCACTCTATCCTTTTCGATACTGCAGACAATCGATAGCCGACAGCCCGCTTTTTGTTTGGCTGGATAGTCACAGTCCGGTCAAATATTGTTGGAAATGCTCGACCCGTGACATAATCGTGACTTGCTTGTTCGATGATCGGCATGTGTGAACGGTTTAAAAAAAATCTTTTTTTAAAAGCATTAAAATTATGACAAATAATTTTTGATCGGATCGTGACTTGATCGTGGATTAACCTATAGTGGGAATAAACCTTTATTTATTATTTTCGCAACCCGCTATACACCATTTATTATTATTATTTTTTATTAAAAATCACATGACTTGAGCAAGGATCGAACTCACGACACGTCTAGGCTTTCAAGCGCTAGGCGACCTCGACCAAGGAGCCACTTGAAAACTTCTTAACACTTTCGCTGCCCATGACATTCATTAACGTCATGATAGCTCTTTCCCCAGGCCCATGACGTTTTGTAACGTCATTTGAAGATGTATGCTTCGATTACCTCTAGTCTTCATAGCTTCGATGAATGTAGACAAGCCATGCAGTGAATTGTCTTTATAACCCCGTAGGCATGTAAAAACGTTCTTAAATTAGTTCAATATAAATTTGGTTTTGATATTATGTTTGTGAATTTAACATAGCAAGGCTTTAACAGGTTCTAATTAAATGATGTGCCTAATTGCTCGATATTTCAATTTGAGCCATAGACACGCAAACAAGTCTTTTAAAAAAGTTATATGGATTTAAAAAACACATAATATAAAAATATTTTTGGATATACGCTTTTGCATAGAAAGTAAAAATATATATTTGTTAAAAGGAGCAGTGTATTTTATCTCACTTTTAGAATTCTTAGGGAATACTGTATTAAACCCTAGAATATTTTTAAGAAGTATTACAGGTTTGCCAAGCAATTAATTTTTTGTGATATAAAATGATACAGACCCCAAGTAAAATTATCAGAATAAATTTTTAGATTTTCATTGTGTATGGTCCATGACGTTAATGAACGTCCAAACTTCTAAATGTTCGTATACCGATGGACCAGAGCGTGTGGTTGGCACTAAAGCTTGGGCAGCGAAAGCGTTAATAGAATAAAATTTCAAATTTCCGCTGATAGAATGAAATGTAATAAATTCAATTTGTCAATTTTTAATGACCAATTCTATTAAAAAAAAAAGAAAGTGGATATAGATGGGTATTATCTGGTAGGCTAAATAAATAATGACCTAAGATGGACGTCCACTAGACGTCAAAATAATACTAAACTTAAAATTAAGTCCAAAAACAAACATCCTCTGGGTATCGATATGTAGCTGTCAAATTAATGATCAGAAACGGACGTACACTGGATGTCCGAATACGGATATAGACGTTCTGGCCCTCAAAAGGATCTAAGTGGACGTCAATTGGACTATGTTGTGCTGTCTGGGTAGAAAAATATTCCACACGGTAATTCTACACTGTTTAGTGCTTCGAATAAATTGTCTTTTAACCTTTAGTACGAATGAAAAACAGAATATATTTTAAGTTAACTTTTGTAATGTTGGTTGCCTATATACAATGTCTCACTAAGTTGAAACCATATCTGTACCTCAAAGCAGAAGGGTATTAAGTCACAAATTCAATATTTTACAGGAGAGCGAAAAACGTTTATTTTTATTCGTTTTTCCTGTATAACAGGGCTTGTTTTTTCTCATTGTTTTTTGCAAAAATTGTAAGGAAGGAATATAGTATGACACCATCACTTAATGATCAAAAATTTTGTTTAGCTTTTTTTGTTTAATTTTTAATGGACTTAATACATTTATGCACAAAACAAAATAGACAAAAATGTGACTTAATACAAACTGTTTCGTGTTAGTAGGTAGGTACAAATCAAAAGACCCTACTACATTCTGTATAATAAGCGAAAAAAAAATAAGGCAAGTATTTTTAATCGAAAATTATTTATTAAAGAAAAAACACAAACACAGAACTCATCATGTAATTTAGGTAATAGTAAATTTTAAGTACTAGTCATGGTTTAAATTTTTGTCACCATGGGCCAAGTTCTAATAAAAAGGGTGAAATATCTTGGGCACCCACTTTAGTAATTTTTGAAGGTCGTTATATTTTTTTGAACTTATTAGGTTAGGGATTTCTCGAAGTGGAGTCAATGAGTCTTCTATGTTAGGATGCTGCTTTCGTGTTCCTCTTCTGTTGAAATCTATGCTAACAAATTCCTGATCAAAATCACTTTTAAAAAACAGAACACCTGGAGAGTCCTGCCTGACTTGCATCAAAACTACTTTTGAAATCAAAAATTTTTCGCCCTTCTCTGTTTTCTTGCAATTTTGAAAGGGAGCGTTAGGTATATTGTAGAGCTTGTTAAAGTCTGCGCATTAGAAGATGCCAACATATCAATAATCGTATTCTGGTTCTCTATTATTTGGGGGGAGCGCCAATTTGATTTACTATAAAAAAACAACAGATATTAATCACACATTTTATACTCGTACTTTAATTTTTACTTTTACCTTCGCATGGAAAATTTTCTATAGACATTATTTCTTGCCTTTCTTCTGTCCTGCCATATTCAACTACTGAGTCGCACTTATTTTCAAGAGTAGCTTTCTTAACATCTGAATCCTGGGTATTTTCCTGAATTTTATAAGCTGTAATAAATAAATTCGAATTATTAAATCAAAAAAATAAAAATCAAACAAACATTTATCAGTTTTTCTACTACAGTGCGTGAAGTACTAACTTTACGGCATGCTAAACAGTGCGTAAAGTTCTATTTTTTCGCAATTGTGCGTAAATGTATGTCAAAATTGTTAATTTAGTGTTTTTTTAACGTCATCAAATTAAATTACTTTAAGCACTATTGCGTAAAGTGAATAGCTGAAATGCTAATTTTTCACACGTATGTAAAGATCTTATTTTACTCATGGGCTCGTGCAAAATAATCTCCATTCGTGAAAAAATGTTACTTTACACACTTGCTGCATAAATAACTATTTTGTAAGCGGTGCAATACTACCTTGATTGGGTACATTTTAATAAAATTTATTATTAAGTTTACATCCTACCTTCCATCAAATTAATTGCTTACCTGGATCTGAAATCTCTACAGGTGAGGTTGGGAGAGTTTTGTTCCTTTCCCTTTCAATACATTTCTGAACCATTTTTCTATTTCTCGCACTCATTTTTTTAAACACTGTTAGTTTTTGACTCACAGTTTTTTATTTTTAAACAAGAGCTCGACAAAAAGATCAATAAGTAAACGTAAACAAAACAAAACTAACGATAATGCAGGATTCAACTTGAGAACATCGGCCTGCATTGCAAAAGAATGGGTGGGAGTGGACTTAATACTTGCAGCTTTAATGTAGCATGTGGACATAATACTATTTCAGCGACTTTATACTGTTTTGCTCTGTAAACTGTATGTGATGTTGTGGACTTAAAACATGTGAAAGTAGTTAATACTCTTCTGCTCTCATTACTATGTGGACTTAATACCATTTTTAAAATGCTATTTCAGAAGCCTTTAGTCCAAGGGCTCTGAACTTTTGCCAGCTGATTAAGCGCGAAATGTTAAGTAATTTAAATCCAAAAAGCGGAAAATCAAAATTTTGGACTTAATACCCTTCTGCTCTGAGGTACAGATATAGAAAACTTTTTTATTATTGGTTTTATGAAAAAATTTATTCTTGATAGAGTTCTGCATAATCCAAAATTTAAAATGCAACAATCAAATATCAATTTTTTTAAGCCGTATACGAGGTGTGTCAAAAAATATGATTTTTGCTGTAGAGTAAAGTATTTTTGACAATTTTGACGATTGATAAAATTTGATATACGATGGTTATATTTTAGGTTTTAGATCATGCTCGACTTTTATGAAGAATAACTTTTTTCCTAATATTAATAATAAAGTTTTTCGTATGTTGCTAACTTACGTAGACATTTCGCACATCACGTAATTTAAATGTTGTATTGTCAACATCTAAAAATTAGACTATCATCTGCTGAAAATATTATTCAAAAATATAGCAAGTCTTCGGTTTTTTTAGATTGAAATATTAAAGAACCACGTTTTGAAAACCCGTCATCACTTCCAATACGAGTTATCTTATTCTCCCATGTTTCGTCCAAATAAAATATTTTTTGCCTTCAGCACATAATTTAAAAATGGTTCCGAGTTATCTCCGTCTCCAACAAACAATTTCCTCAGAATCAATAAGTACTGCTTTCCTGTCTTATTTATCCCACTTGAACTTCAAATCTATTAGAGTTTCCGTAGTTTTGTCTTTCCCATTTTAGGAAACTACGGATCACTGTTGATTGCGTCCAAAACCTTGACAAGTGTTGGTATCTCTTTTTAAAAATAGAATTTGTGAACTTTTCTTCTTATTCCTCTTTTAATTTGTTCAGTAAATTCCACTTTTTTCATACCTCCTGCATTTTTCTTTGGGGTTTAACAACTGCAATTTTTAATTCACTTATAACTTTATATATCGTTGATTTGCCTAAACCCATCATATTAATCGTCTTTTCAACAGTATCGTCAACAGAAAACGAAAGATTTCCCATTCTTATGCAATCATAAACATTGCTTACAAATATTTTTTCGTTAACTGATAACGCACACTTTTTATACGTTTCATATTTGAAACTTTGAACTTGAATTACACTGCATTTTTCAATACTATTGTCACTATTAATCGAAAATAACCACAACTTCTTACTATAATAGATAATATAGAAGTCTAATCAAACAGGGTAGGTAATATTGGGGAACTAATCAAGATACTAACTGCAAATGCCTAGATTATATATACTTCTTTTTTCAATATAACTGGTCATTAAAAATTGACAAATTGAATCTATTGCATTTCATTCTATCAGCGGAAGTTTGAAATCTTATTCAATTATAACTGTATCTAGTAAAAAGTTTTCAAGTGGTTCCTTGGTCGAGCTCGTCTAGCGATTGATTGAAAGGGTAAAACGATAATAGATGTGTCGTGACTTCGATGCCTGCTCAGGTCAAGCGATTTTTAATAAAAAAAATTAATGGTGTATAGCAGTTTGCTAAAATATTAAACAAATTATTAATAATATAAAATAGTGTGTAGTAAGTTGCGGTTCTGTAAAAAAAGTGGGGATGTGGTCTCAATGGAAATATAATCCTGGGCGTTTTTTGAATGTTCAGTATTCGACGTCCAAATATATTCCAGAACGTCCTCTGAATGGTCAAAAGTGTGCCATTCGTATACTTCACTGGACGTCTATTGGATGTCGGAAGTCCAGAAAAAACTCATTCTTGGACGTCTAGACATCCAAAATTGTATATCGAATGGACGTCCAATGGACATATTTGTATTGTCTGGGTGATAGGTATTTAACTCTAAATACATAAACCTTAAATGACATCTGGCTTAACTTAGCGAGAAAACACTTGTTTATACAGAAATGAGTGATAAACTTGAAAGTCCTTTTAATATAATATAAATTCAGAAATTCTAAAAATATGTAAGTACTTTTTAAACCTAAAAGTTTTTGAAAATATAAGCACTTTGATTTTCTTTTACTATACGGAGAATGGTCGCAATGCGCAGCTTTCTGAGTGCCTTTTAAAAGGAGATAGAAAACTCCGCCATTTTGAACCCTTATTACGTGTTGCCTACATCTTGGCGCAATATTTTTAATAGGTGCGTTTTAATCATTCACTTCTGCTTCGAAATTGTCAGTTTTCTTGTTTTAATCTGACAGGTTAAAACGACTAAACCGACAATTCCGGAAGCAGAAGCGGATGATTAAAACGCACCTGATATTTTGCTTGCTGCTGTCAGTGTCAGTGAATATTATTTTTGAAGTCACAGTTTATTGCTAAAGAATCAGTTAGCTCACTCGGACCAGTTGAAAGTTCCAAAATAACATCCACTCCAGGGATACAAATTCAGGATACGCAGAAGACTGCTGTTTTATTATAGGCGGTTGTCATATATTGTATTATCCGAGTTGCACAGTGTAAATACTGAAACATTGAGATCCAAAGTGCCGACGCAGAGTAAGCGATCTGATTCTTTAGCTGTAAACTGTGTCACAGGGTTCAAAATGGCCGCGGCCTATGTTGGGCGTGTCGGACCTCTCTCTTGCCTCGTATAGTAATCAAAGTATGTGGAAAAAGGTACATCCGATATCAAAGGCACCGACAGCTACTGTCGCTTCTCCTTGATCGTTATTCTCGGGTATGGTCATGTGAAAGCCAAATTTAATGCATAATTACCTTTGGAATAAAATTGAACTTACTACGCCTATGTTTTCATAAAATAAAAATCAAGGTTTTTTATTTCCATAACTACCAGGTCTGTTTTTTAGTTTAGCATCATTGATACTTCAAGTCTATTAGCGAGTATAACATAAAAATGGTTTATTTTATTCAGGAGAGAGTAGAAATTGTTGAATGTTATTTAAAAAATAACGAATGTGCTAACACTGCCTGTACAATTTTCAATTAGCGACACCCAAACAAACAGGTTAAACGTAAGTACATTTTGGAACTTATTTCAAAATTTCGACAAACAGGATCTGTTCAAAATAAAAAACGGCAGATTCAAAATCCAGTAAGAAACGAAGCCGTAGAGGTAGCCGTTTTAGGACAAGTTGTTGCAGTTCCAACTCTTAGTACAAGAAAGCTTGCAGAATTATCTGGAGTAAGTGACCGTACCGTCAGGAGAATTTTAAAAGCCAACAAATTCCATCCCTATAAAATTCATTTAGTTCAGGAACTTAACGAAGACGATTTTGATCGCCGTTTGCAATTTTGTGAAATAATGAGCGAGCGTGCTATACAAGATCCACATTTTCTTTATAACATTTGTTTTTCAGATGAATGAAGTTTTTATGTTAACGGGACTGTCAATCGACATAATTGTCGATACTGGTCAGATTCCAATCCAAGAGTATTTCATGAAACGCATACTCAACACCCAGAAAAGTTAACGTTTGTGCTCATGGGCGTCGTTACACAATTCTATAGGGAGGGGCAAAATTTTGAAAAAATTTAGAATGTTTATTTGTTGGAAAACAAAGAAAATGAAAAATAAAAGAGAAATTTCTTATGATGGATTTAATTATTCTGTGACGTCATGGCTTACTTCCGGTTTTTCCAGAAATAACAGAAAATCGCAATTTATTTTTAAATGAAAAACCTTTTTCTTATTGAAAATTTAAATTTTTGGGACATTTTTGTATAAGAAGCGTGTATTGAAAATTTTCTGTTAGTAAAAAATATTTTCCAATATGATCGTCATTTTGACAGCTGACTGATACATGATTCTTATCCACAAATGTCCCTAAAATTCAAATTTCCAATAAAAAGAGGGGTTTCTATTTAAAAATTAAAAATAAATTGAGATTTTCTGTTATTTCCGATAAAACAGGAGTAAGACATGAAGTCACACATCAATTAAATCCAGTATATGAGAGTATTTGTCCCAAGCTTTTAAAGAAGTACATTTTCATTCCAATATCTCAATTAACAACGAAGATAAAAGCAGATGGAATTATTAAACGGTTTGCTAATAATATAAATGCTTAGATACGCCACTGGTATACGATAAATGGGTCTCAATGGGAATTTTGAAGCCTAAAAAGATTTTATAAAGTTCGTACATTCCTATATGTTTTTCCATAAACGAATTAATAGTAACATATTTAGAAAAAATATTATCCGATATACACGATTATTATACAAAAATGTTCCAGAAATTTAAATTTACAATAAAAAAAAGGGGGTTCCTTTTAAAATTAAAAAAAATTGCGATTTTCTGTTCTAGTTTTTCAAACAGAACAAAATTATTCCGATATCTCACTTCATAAGGGTGAGTGGAACTTTAGTAGTAACCCTAACAATGTCACTGACCTATTTGACAAAACTGATACTTAAGTTGTCATAACAAGTCTCTAATAAACAAAATAACCCAACAAAAAAGACAAAAACTAAAATAAAGAAAAAACAAGAAACTTAAAACACATTTTAAAAAAACAAACTGAAGGTGTGATATTAAAGAAAAATATAAACAAGAAGACAGCCATACATAATAATATAAAAAATAAAAATTTATAAAAAACAAAAACAAAAAACTCACTCAAACACGACGATGAACAAAAAAAAAATACGCTAGAAAAACGCAAATTTTAAATTTCTTTTTTCTCTACTAAAAACATCGATAACAGAAAACATAATTTATTCTTCAGTCAGTCTATTTTCATTCATTATTCGCAAGTAAAAAAATTATTATTATATATTTTTATTACTTCAGCTAAAAAAAAGTAGGTATAATCAATAAAAATCAATAATAAAACATAGGTAGGTATTTACGATAAAATGTATGAGATCTTGCCTAAGCCTTATAAGTTGTCATTGAAGAATATGTTAAATAAAGTTAAAATAAAAACATTACCATTATATAATAACGTAGAATTAAAACGTATTGTGACTGTAATTTATATTTTTTCATTTTTAGTTCAAAAGAACTATAGAAATTAATGATTAAAACTGTTTCCTATCAAGATTGCATTTCAGCCATATAAAATAATCAAAGACAGAAATCTAATCATTTGCTAAACATTTAAGATTTAAGAGATGTTGAAGAATATCATAAAATAATAATTTATTGTAGGTATATTTAAAACTTTTTCTGATGCCTCTTATTTCCAGTATTACTGTTATTATTACAAAAATTAGGGTTTTTTTTTTCTTATTATACAGCTGTCTATTTATTTCTTTGATTTAATTTCGATTTTGTTACTGAAAATTTATACAATTTACAGTTTTCTTTGCTAGTATAATTTGTAACATAGCAACTTTGGTTGCTCATTTTATTGTTTTTAACCTATTTTTTTAGTAAAAGGTAAACTGTATACATATATTAGATACGCCAAAATTACAAAATATTGCCCTAAAGTACTCGAATTATCCGTAGCTTGCGCTAGTATCGCTTTGCTTTCCCTACCATGACTTCGCACTGATCGAAGAGACGTAGCCATGTTTTAACATGCCTTAGCGTGCTAAACATTCTTTCGATTAACTCTGTCGTTGGTGGAAGAGCCATAAAATGTACAATGTTTGGACGCTATATCATTAATGGAGAGCTCATTGTTTGCAGAAAGCTCTTTCGTACTCCAGTTTGGTATTCAGCTTCAAAATTGTCGATTCCAAATTTTTCCACTACTTTCATTTTCTAATCGGTTGTGAAAAAAAGTATTTATGTTTTTGAGATGTAACAGGCTTAAGGAAAAACTATCAGAGTCTTCGGAAAAGCGTGATGTAAGTGACGCAAGGGAATCCAGATATGCAATAAATATATTCAACCTATAATATTCTTCAACTATATTAGCCTGAATATGATTATTTCTATGAGATTGTTGTTCGTAATGCATATCTTTTGCGTTGTTGAGTCTTAAAAGCCAGGGGGGGCAACTGCCCCCCCTTGCCCCTCCCAAACGACGCCCATGTTTGTGCTGGATTATTTGGGGATCGTATTGTTGGTCCATTATTTTTACCAGGTACTTTATCTGGGGATATGTATGTGGAATTACTCGAAAACACCGTCGATCCACTGTTAACAGACATAATAGAAAACGATAACCGATACCTTGAAAATCACCTAATATTTCAACAGGACGGGGCTCCTCCACATTTTGCTGCAGCGGTTCGTTAGTACTTAAATTAAAATTTTTCTAGACATTGGATTGTACGAAGAGGATTTATTGAATGGCCTCCACGAAATCCTGATCTGTCCCCCTTAGATTACTTTTTATAGGGATATCTGAAAAGTAAAATATACGCCACTCAGCCAGGTTACTTAGAAGAGTTACGTGAACGTATTATTACCGAATGTCGTCAAATAACTCCAGAAATGCTCCAAAACGTCAGACAAAGATTTGAGAATAATTTATATTCGTATATGGAAGTTAGTGGACAACACTTTGAACATTTACTTTGAAGTAATTTAGTTTTTAATTAATGAGAGTTGTCCTAAATTTTTCAATTTAATTTTTATGTTCACTTTTCCATTATTTTTTTTATTTTTATTATGAATTGTCTATTAAATGAGTTTTACTTTCAAATGAAGTATTATTTAAACTTTTCCCGCAAGATGGCGCCAAAATCAAAAGTTACGTAATAAACTGTCACACAGTCAAATTCCTTATAAAATTACCTTTTCAATGATGTGTCACACTTAGTACTTTCCCTATTTTAATTTCATTGGTAATAGTGCCAGAGGGGAGGGGAGGGATGTAGGATATTTGAGGATATGATCGAAAGATGTCCCCTTTGAAATAAAAATCGACCTCTTTTTGCATTTTCTCCAAAAAAAATCTTCATGCGATTTGTTTCGTTTTCGGTGCCTCACCCTGTATCTACTGACCTTACAATACAGTTTCCTAATGATATAATATTAAAAGGAAATCGAATACGTACTAAATAATATGTGTTTAATAATTCTTTATCTAGTTCAATAAAATAATTATCGAATTTTGCGACAATACAGAAAACAAATATATCTAATATTTAAAAGAAAAAAGTGGTAATGAACTAAATAAACGTAAATATATCCAGGCATTTATTATTAAAAAAAATCTCAATAAACACTTCGGAAATTACCCTGTACAAGTTGACGCCTTACTAAAAAGGCGGGAATTCTATCTCCAGACAGTCGCCTCATGATCATGCCAATTCCTACGCTTCACAAAATAGATCGGTTACTTATTTTCAGATTTTATTGAAAGTACGAAACGTCATTAAATGAAACATGGATAAGTCTACAATCAAATGCATCTGGATGAACGTTTTAAACTTATATTTGAAGGAATTCCCTTATTTATATTAAAATATTTAAATGATTTCGCTGTTTAGGTAGCGGGGATGCCGCAGTACACCGCCCGCACTTCTCGATTAGTCATTGGAATTGAGCAACGTTGCCAAGCTAAATATATTTTTCTAATTTAGGGAAATTTGACGGATGCTTAAAAATTTCAAATCTGTAAGGTTGCACATTCGGTAAATATTTTTTTCTTTTTTGTATTTCGAATATTGTTTATATGGGAAAATTGATGGTAAATAAAGTTTTTATTTTTATTAGCAAATATTTAAAAGGTCTAAGTAGGGAAATAGTTTGTTAAATCTAGATATTTACTTAAATATCCTTAACGTAGGCGTAGGTGGAATTAATTCACAAAAACTAGCATACCAAGTGTGATCTAATAGGTACAACCTTTTTTGTTGGAACCAAAATCGATTTATTCAATTGTGAAGAACTAATTAGGCGGCTAGGTTTTGAAAAATTTTAAAATTGGTACAGATAGGTATTCAATAATTAGGTAATTAAGAAGAATTACAAAATAAACAGATTAAAACAGAAAAATTTTTGTGTTTGTACCTATAATATAGGTATATTATATAGATAAAAATAAAAAAAAATTCTTAAAAAATTCATAAAATAGAAGATATTCGTAAAATTAAATCACCTTAAAAAAATAAGCACTGATGTAAATGTACATGTGTATATTATTTACTACCTATCTAGATTTGTATATACGTAATATCGTAATTAAATTTATATTTTGGCACTTGTTAACCTGCCTATTGTTAAATTTTTAAGTCTGTTCTAATAGACTCACTTTTTATAATTAATTTAAGAGGAAAATTTACATTACAAACTAAAAGATCTGCAGGGCAACAGCATGTAGATACGAGGGATACATATTCTAAACTCTAACGAGCGAAGTTGAGACAAAAGAACCGAAAACCATTCCACAATAGCACAAAATAATATGCAGTTTACAATAACTGATTGTCTCAGAGTAGAAAAGCGTCCATAGTATAGCAATACATTCGCTCCTGTACCACATAAATATGTCCTCTATTCATAAAGCCAATATAAAAAATACAGGACGCCAATGTAAGCGGACAATAGACGGTCTCTTGACATTTTACATTTTTAAATAAACTAAGTTTTTAAAAAATATTTTCTATACCTGTTGTTTTTTATATTCAAGCGGATTTATAATATTCATACTTGGAATAGCCATGCATGAGTTTAGTCAAATGAAAAGGTACTTTGGTTTTATAATATGTAACGATCAGATATGTTTCAGCATATTATTATTTGTCACGAGTTGGATCACATCAGGAAGATGGTTAGGAAACCCTTTAATAAGGCAAGAACTACAAAACTCAAAGAGGATTGGGATACTTACAAATCTTACCTCAGAGAATACAAAAAAATCGTCCAGACAAAAACAGAGAGATGCAAGATCCTTCTGCGAAGAAATCGAAGATTTCTCGCAGGTCGCAAGTCTCTCTCTGTGTCATCAACAACATATAAAAATTGTATGTTCTACTGTGTTATCCTCCTCATCACAGTATATACATATACAAGTCTGACTATCACTTACATGGAATCGTTTTCTATTCTATATGCTTGGAAGCACCCATGACCGGTCAACATTTGTGCCAGGAAATAGCTAAGCTCTCCATGTTTTCTATTTATCCATGTGCCGACAACCGGTATGAGCCGCTTAGTTCAGAATATAGTACTATTAGGTCATTCTAAAATAAAATATAAGGTGTCCAAAGAAATATACATCTACCAGGCAAAACCGCTTATATTAAATATATTTCAATCTATAAAACCTTATTTGCATTTCTAAAACATAAATTGGATATCAACGAAATGGACAGCCATTACTCAAATGCTTTCTTCTACAATATATCTTCTATCAGTATGTAATAATAGAAAATGTATTAATCTTCCACTTATTGAAAAATGTTCATTTCATTTTTTTTATTTGAGACATAATTAATAATTAATCAATTTTAATACAATGTTGGTGTTAGTGATACCAGTTTTAAAAATAAAAATAATTTTGGAATTTTAATCCTAGAAGTAGGTCAGGTCGGTGACTAGAGTACTAACATGTTGATAATGAATAAGTATTTTTGTTACATTTATTTTTATTCTATAGATAAGCTTAATTTCGTACATTATTTATAATTTTGATTATTTTAATGTAAATTTTGGTAATTAAACAATAATTCTGAGTTTAATTGGGTGCCTTGACATATTCAAATTGAGATTTTGAATATTAAAAAAAAATGTATCGATAATAAAGTATAATATTGGAGTGTTTAAACCACGGTTTTGATAAAACACTTCACTGTAATTACAATCTGATTACAGATGATCAGTGAGTATTGTTTTTTAACTTAAATTGCCACGTTTTAAAATAATAATTCTTAAATTGTAATAACTTATTTACACTAAGATTAACGTATGTGTCTCACGCGTATATATTCATTTATAGACAAGTTTATGGTCAGAGACAGAGGGGCTTCTAATCCTACACCAGACCATGTGGATTTTTAATTAAATTGCATGGTTCGTTATAGGATTTGATGTTTGCCGTATTAATAGAATTTCAATTTCTGTTGATATGACATGCAGATTATAAAATCGCCATGCGTTACCGTTTTGATGATGGTGGGTGAGGTTTTCCGAGTTTTCTTCACCTGTAAGTCAAATGGCACCATCAATCATCTTTAAGTCGCCCCGGAGCGCAACGGCAAATAATAATAATAATAGCCATCCCTTCCACTACACAAGTCGTTCAGTCAACTTCAGGGGTTGAAATTCACTCGTAAGTGGGTAAATTAGGGAGAGTATTATTATTATTATTATTATTATTATTATTATTATTATTATTATTATTATTATTATTATTATTATTATTATTATTATTATTATTATTAATATTATTATTATTATTATTATTATTATTATTATTATTATTATTAATTATTATTATTATTATTATTATTATTATTATTATTATTATTATTATTATTATTATTATTATTATTATTATTTTTATTATTATTATTATTATTATTATTATTATTATTATTATTATTGCAAAAATTGATTCATATAAGAAAAGAATTATCAATAATAATAGTTTAATTAACTTTGCAGGATATTTGGATGAAATTCGTTGGTCTGATTTTGATTTAAATAATGTAAACTCTTGTTCGTCGGCGAATATTATATTAGATATCATAGAGTCAGGCGTAAATGTATGTTTTCCATTGAAATCTGTTTCACACAAAAAATTAGGATTGAAGTGGTTCTCAAATGAATTAAAATTATTTCGTCAAGAAGTTCATTCTTGTAGGAATAAGTTCAAGAACTCAAACTCACCCCAAGACTGGTACACTTATTCGGAAAAAAGAAAGAAATACAAAAAGGCTCTTAAACTAGCAAAACAAAATTCTTATGAGGAGTTCATCTATACTTCTAGCAATAAAAGTAAAGCTATTTGGAAAGTTGTAAATGAGGAGAGACACGGGAAAAGGAATCAGACACAGCATACTACCCTAGATTCAAATCAGTTTAATACATTCTTTTCAACTGTGGCAGATGTTATTCTACAGAATCTTAATACGTCGGAAACTGATCCCATGTCTTACCTCGGTACTTTTCCAAGACCTGTTTCGTCCTTTTTCATGGCTCCCTTCATTGAGTCAGACGTAAAAGAAGCAATACTTGCTTTAAAAAATAAACAGTGTGTCGATCACTACGGTGTTAATAGTTCGATGTTAAAATCCGCGATGAATTCATTTACGAAACCACTAACCATTTTATTTAATAAGTGCATAGCCGAAGGCAAGTGGCCAGACACACTTAAAATATCCAAAATAATTCCTATACACAAAAAGGGTGACACGGAGACTCTGAACAACTACAGGCCTATTGCAATCATTCCTGTAATTTCTAAAGTTTTTGAAAAAATCTTAAAATTAAAATTAGTTTCTTACTTAGACGCCAAGTTACTTATTAATACTGCCCAATTTGGGTTTCAAAAGAACAAATCTACCATACAAGCATTGCTGAAGGTACTCGATTACATAGTCGAGGGCATTGAACAAGGAGTCGCTACATATGTTACAATGTGTGACTTGACCAAAGCCTTCGATTGTGTAAATTCAGAAATCTTACTAAATAAGCTTGAGTTTTACGGGATACGGGGCAGTATGCTACAGTTGTTCAGAGAATATTTAGTGAACCGTTCACAATACGTAGTCTTAAATAACGTCTCTTCAAGCATAGTCAATATCAGTAATGGTGTACCTCAAGGATCTGTTCTGGGACCTATTCTCTTTCTGATTTATATCAACGACTTGCCACCGGCGATGCATGAACTGACAAAGTCTATATTATTTGCAGACGACACTAACTTCTTAACCAGGGATTGTGAGAGGTCCAGCAGAGTGAATCTCGATATGGCCAAAACTTGGTTTACATCGAATAAATTAATGCTCAACAATAATAAGACCCAAACAATCACTTTTACCTCAGATAAATGGGTAAAAAAATCAGAACCGGCGAAAATGTTGGGCATCACCTTTGACAGCGGTTTAAAATGGTCAAACCATATCGAGGAACTCTGTTCGAAACTCTCGATCCAAATATATGTGTTGAGACAGCTGCGCACGAGCATCACCAGTACTGAGGCTTTGAGAACGGCCTATTATGCGTTATTCCAGAGCCATATTTCATATGGATTGTTGTTGTGGGGTAGCGCCACTACAGCTGGAAAAGTCTTCATCCTACAGAAGACAGCTTTACGCATTGTTGATGCCGCTCAACACCGTGCTCATTGCCGAGACCTCTTTATAAAACACAAAATATTAACCGTACAAGGTTTATTCATTCTACAAACAGCCTTAGAAATTCACAAAAATATAAAGATTTTTCCTACAAATAACAACACTCATGAGTACAGTACAAGAGGATCGGAATTACTGGCGGTGCCACACTCGCGCATCTGTCTCACCAAAAACAATAAACTAAACTTAGATATATTCAACAAGTTAGCGGTCATTTTTAAAGACATCAATCTTAAAAACATGATGGAAAGTAGGTTCAAAAACATTATTAAAACTTTTTTACTAGAAAACAGTTTTTACAGTGTCGATGAATTTTTACAATTTAAACATTAAACATAAACATTAATTTTAATTTTATTCTTGTGATTTTCTGTTATCTTAATCGTGTCTGTTATTTTAACTGTTATTTTAATTGTCGCTATTATATTTATACTTTATTTTTTATTTTATATTACTTGACTACGGCTTTGTTTTTATATTTATGAGTGTGTTAGACTAGAAGTAAGTTCAATATTTACTGTTTAAAATTGTTTTATATATATTTTTTTTATTCTTTTCCACAGTAATCTCTAGACGAAAATTAACTTTTATTATTAAAAAATTATAGGATCTCTCTATGTAAATGTACATTTATATTATTTATTTCTGTATCTTTTGTATGACTTCAATGTACCCACATTGTATGAAAGAGGTCAATAAACGTCTATTCTATTCTATTATTATTATTATTATTATTATTATTATTATTATTATTAATTATTATTATTATTATTATTATTATTATTATTATTATTATTATTATTATTATTATTATTAATTATTATTATTATTATTATTATTATTATTATTATTATTATTATTATTATTATTATTATTATTAATTATTATTATTATTATTATTATTATTATTATTATTATTATTATTAATTATTATTATTATTATTATTATTATTATTATTATTATTATTATTATTAATTATTATTATTATTATTATTATTATTATTATTATTATTATTATTATTATTATTATTATTATTATTATTATTATTATTATTATTAATTATTATTATTATTATTATACACTCACTATCTCAGCCAATTGGCTGGATAAAATTCACCCACCCCGGATACAGAGTATCAAAGGGGTTGGGCTCAGTCGTTACACCTGTAAAAATTTTCTTACCGTGCGGCAAGTGTTCAGAATGACCGCTTTCTGGAGTTCGATATAGGTATTCTTATGAAGTCCCAGTTTCGCTAGGCTTGTTTCTAGTGATTTCGGTACAATGCCTGTGGATGATAGTATAACTGGGACTATCGCGACCTTGTTTGCATGCCACATCTGTCGGATCTCAAAAGCGAGGTCTGTATATTTACTTATCTTCTCCTGATACTTACTTAAGATGTTGTTGTTATTTGGTATGGCGATGTCTATCAAAAGGACCGAGTTGATTCCTTTATCCACCACCACTATATCAGGCCTGTTATTCGTCACCTATCTATCGGTGATAATAGGCCTGTCGTAGTAGATTCTAAAGTGGTCATTCTCGAGTACCTTCTGCGGTTGATACTTGTAATATGGAGTATAAGTATTAATAAGTCCAAGCTTGTTGGCTAACTTTTGATGGATAATATTGCAGACCTGATTATGTCGATGGAGGTAATCAGTATTTGCCAACAAGCTGCACCCAGATGTTATGTGCTGAATTGTTTCCGACACTTGATGGCATTTTCTGCATTTGTCCGTTTTGGTGTTTGGATCTCTAATAATGTACTTTTTATAATTGTTTGTATTAACCACTTGATCTTGTATAGCACTCATGAAACCCTCGGTCTCAGGGAAGAGCTCGCCTCTAGTGAGCCACTTATTAGATGCCTCCTTGTCAATGTGAGGCTGATTAAGATCATAGTAGTGTCGACCATGCAGCTCTTTCTGAGACCATTCTTCTTTCTTGATGGCGTCGGATTTCTCTTTGAACACTACTTCAGCCGAGGCAAGATTAAGAGCCGAATAGTTCTTGTCTGCCTTCACAATGGTATTGTGAACGTTTGATGTTCGACCTTTCTTGTAGAAAAACTCTCGTAAATTACTAACCTGACGAGAGTGCAGGTTAATAATATCAACCAGGCCTCGTCCTCCATCTTTCCTCGACAAAGTTGTTCGAAGTGTTGATGATTTTGGGTGATGACAGTTATGTTTGGTCATCATAGTACGTGTCAGTCTTTGAATTTCATCTAAATCAGTTCTTGTCCATTTGAGGATTCCGAATGAGTACGTCAGTATAGGCGTTACGTAGGTGTTAATTGCCTGGAATAAATTGCCAGAGTTTAGTTCGGTTTTAAGTAAGGAGCTTACCCGTTTTGTAAATTGGCCCTTAATCCTGACTTTGGCTTGGTTCTCCTCGAGCATTCTGGCTTGTTGAAATCCCAAGTATTTGTATGTCTCACCGTTCTTCATGGCCTGTATAATGTCACCATTTGGGAGCTGAACATCGCCACCCATTATGGCACCCTTCTCGATATTTAAGGTTTTACATTTGTTTAGGCCAAATTCCATATGGATGTCGTTAGAGAATTTTTGAACAATCTCCAACAGCTGTCGCATTTGTTGTTGGTTTGCGGCATATATTTTTATGTTATCCATATAGAGAAGATGGGAGATAATACAACTGGTGTTTCTGTCAGCCGTAACCTTAAAACCATATTTCGTGGCATTTAGCATGGAAGAGAGCGGGTTCAGAGCGAGGCAAAACCACAATGGGCTTAGAGAGTCGCCCTGGTATATTCCCCTACGAATAGATATTTCGTCTGTTTTTAAATACTTATCTTTTATGTGGAGGTTCAGATTTGTCCTCCAAGTTTGCATTATGGTGGCAAGAAAGGTAGTAATGGTAGGGTGTATTTTATAGATTTCTAAAACTTTCACCAGCCACGAGTGGGGCACACTGTCGAAGGCCTTCTTGTAATCAACAAAGGCGGTGCAGATGTTACGATGGTTTCTCTGTGCCTGCTTAAGTATTACATAATCTATAATAAGTTGTTCTTTACACCCTTGATGCTCCCTCTTACACCCTTTCTGCTCTTCAGCTAAAACGTTATTTAGTTCGACATGTCTGTAAATGTGGTTAGTCAAACAAGTTGTAAGTATTTTATATAATGTTGGTAGACATGTAATTGGTCTATATTGGGTAGGGTCTTCCGTTTGTGCACTCTTGGGTAACATGTTTGTTATGCCCAGTGTAAGGAACTTTGGTGTGTCTTCTGGATGGTGGAGAATGTGTGTTAAATGATGCGCCAGAGATTGGTGTAAGCTGCTAAACTTCTTATACCAGAAGTTATGCGTGCCATCCACTCCCGGTGCTTTCCAATTATCGGTATATTTAACCGCCTCGAATACATCCTCCGCAGTGATCCTGTCGAAGGGCATCGGTGCGATATTTACCTTTTCCATTTCTGATGCGATCCAGTATGCGCTCCTTTTATGTTCTTTTGGGCTTGACCATAATGAGGACCAGTAGTTCGTAAGGTCCTCTTTACTAGGCAAAGCTTGGTTGTTGTTGTCAGTCGAAGCACCTAGGTTCCTGTAAAATGATTTTTGATTTTTGTTAAACAGGGAATTTTGTTGTTTTCTATTGGTGCATTTTACATACCTGGATAATCGTTTAGCTTTAGCCTTTAGTTTCTGCTTAAGCAGATCAATATACTCACAAACATGTTGTTGATGTGGATGTTTCTCGTGAGTGCCAATTTTTTTAAAGATTTTTCCTATATGATTTTTAAGGCGTCTTGAAGTTTGAGGGTTCTTACAGAATTCGGTAAGTCGACCCAGTTCTCTCCGGATGTTGTCAATTGCGCCTTCAAGTCGTCGCTGCCACCAAGGTTTTACATTCTTATTATTATCACTGTATCCACTCTTAGGCCTACGCACCTGCTGGTTATGACTTCGAAGCACTGTCACTGCTCCACAGTATACCAGCAAATGGAGTTGCTCCAGGCTGCCACATTTCCTGGAACAGTCTAGCAAAAGAGTATTTACAGCAGCAATAATATTATTAGTGGTCTTATTTGTTCTAAGTTTTGGCAGTTTTGGCCTACGAGTTGGATCGGTACCGTCAAATTCTGCTAGTGCTCTAGAGAATTCAGTCGATACACGATCGGCCATATCAATTTGGGTGTTATTGTCTCTATCGGGGTTAGTGTCATTTTCGGTATTGTTTTCATCTACGCCAGTGTGGTCTCCATCAAGTGCGTTTTCGGTTGAGGGAAACTCATCCTCGCCTTGAAGTTCAAGGAGAACTTCGGCCCTAATTTGCTGCACCACTGGAGCAGCGAGCAAATTCTTTGTTAGAATTGCCCGCCTTTGGTCCGCAACGCGTTGTTCCGTTAGGTGTTGGAGTTCAGGGTATTTCTCAACAAAGGCACGATGGAGAGCGTATCTATAGGTGGTCAAGTCGGTTTCCATTTTTGTTATTTTAAAGTAGGAGCGCATTATAAAGGAATTTAGCTCTGATGTCCACTTCATGCGCTTCCTAGGCACTCCAGCTTTTGTGGTCAACGGTAAATTGACTTGCGTCGCCGCAGAAACATCAAAAGCTGGTTGAGGAGAGTTGTTAATATGTTCCTCAATAGTAGTGGGGGCCGCAGTAGCCATACTCGGCGTCACGCTGCGCCTGCCGCTAGCCGAGGGATTATTATTATTATTATTAATTATTATTATTATTATTATTATTATTATTATTATTATTATTATTATTATTATTATTATTATTATTATTATTATTATTATTATTATTATTATTATTATTATTATTATTATTATTATTATTATTATTATTATTATTATTATTATTATTATTATTATTATTATTATTATTATTATTATTATTATTATTATTATTATTATTATTATTATTATTATTATTATTATTATTATTATTATTATTATTATTATTATTATTATTATTATTATTATTATTATTATTATTATTTTTATTATTAATTATTATTAATTATTATTATTATTATTATTATTATTATTATTATTATTATTATTATTATTATTATTATTATTAATTATTATTATTATTATTATTATTATTATTATTATTATTATTATTATTATTATTATTATTATTATTATTATTATTATTATTATTATTATTATTATTATTATTATTATTATTATTATTATTATTATTATTATTATTTAATCATGGTTCCAACGAAGTGTTTCTGTGGCTCCGACACGCACAGAAAGTTTCGTGGAAAGGCCTTTCAAAACGACAATCACTCCTTGCGTCCGCTCGGTAAGTGATTGTCAGCCAAATTCATTTGTCTCAACAGACGGAGAGACCCAAGGATGACTGCTTTCTGCATCTTCATCGCAAGTTGTTCAAATGAATCTCGACACGCGGATATTTTTTTGATTTCCTTGACCATTGAATTCTTAGTTCCTCCGAGAACGCCGACAATAAGAACAACCAAATTTATTTTATACTCGGGTACAAACTTCTCAGCTCACCAAGCAGTTCCATGTATTTAGCACGCTTTTCTCTCTCCTTTACTAGTATATTCGTTTCTGCTGGGGCTGAAAATTCTATGACGTACATTATCCAGCAAAACGACATCAGGTTTATTAGCTTAAAGTCGTCTGGCGGTGGGAAAAGCATAATTCCAGTAAATTCGACAATTTTCCTTGTCTATTACAGTTTCGATGTCTCCGGGGGCATACGGCAACACTGGTGTTTCATCTATACCGTAAGCGTGTCTCAGATGGTAGTTTAGTACCCGAAGTGCTGCATTGTGTCGATGGATATAACTAGTTCGGGCGTGTACTGGACATACAGACAACAAGTGCATTAATGTTTCAGGATGCTGGTGACACGCTCTACATCGCACGTAAGGTACCTGTGAAAACTGACTACGGTATACCAAGGTGTTTATTACACCGACACCGTCCTGGCATGCTACTACGAAACCTTCAGTCTCAGACTTCAGCTCGGCCGATTTAAGGAAAGCGAATGTAAGTTTCCTCGAGAGTTCTAATGATTCGATATTTCTATAGAACACCCCATGTTGTGCTTTTCCTGCATGTTCTTCCAGTAGCAGCCGCTGTTCTGCTGCTTTAGCTCTAGATTTTACCAAGAGAGATTCTAATCTTGTAAGAGAATGATCGTTCTCGTTATCGTTCGAGAAAATAAGCTTAAGCCTCTCTTAAGCCTCTCTTAAGCATCTCTTAAGTCTCTCTTAAGCCTCTCTTAAGCCTCTCTTAAGCCTCTCTTAAGCCTCTCTTAAGCCTCGCTTAATTATTATTATTATTATTACTATTATTACTATTATTGAGTTTTCCATTATGTCTATTCTTAAATTTAATATTTATATTGTTTGTATCTATAGATCACCAAATTCAAATGTTTCAGTTTTTTTAAACAATTTGGAATCTTTGCTAAGTAGATTTTCTACAACATCTAAAATAGTTTTAACAGGTGACTTAAATATAGATTATCTCAAGGATGATGATAATATTACTATTAGATTAAAAAATTTGTTAATTTCCTTTAACGTAAGTATGCATGTTAAGGAAGCAACAAGGATAACGGAATGTACCGAAACGTTACTTGACTATTTCTGTACGTCTTACGAACCTGCTAATATATCGTGTACAGTGAATCCCAGCGGTCTGTCTGATCATGATATCTCTTGAGCATAAGCTTCCTAAGACTAATTCTCGTCATGGTCGATTGTTTAGTAAATCTAATTATGGAAAATTTCATTTAGTATGTAAAAATTTTAATTGGTACAGTTGCTTTACTGGTATATCTCCTTTTAACGATTTTTATTTAAATTTAAGCAAATTTTTTAATGCGTCTTTCCCTATTCAAAAAATTAAAATTAAGCCAAAAAAGCCGTGGATTACAGCTGGTTTAAGATGTTCATCAAAAAATATGATATCTCTCAACTATATAAAAAAATTTACGCAAAATAATTTATTTTTAAACTATTATTATCGCTACAGATCTTTATATCGAACACTTATTAGAAAAGCTAAAGATATGTATTATTATTATTATACAAGAATCGAGGGCTCAAAAAATAAGGCAAGGGAAACTTGGTCTATTATTAATGAATTGAGAGGCAAAAGTACCCATAAATCATGCAATGCAAATATAAATCCTAACGATTTCAATACATTTTATTGCAATATCGCTGAAAATCTAACAAAAAATCTAAATAGAATAACTGACCCGTTAGAATTTGTAAAATCGTCACCAATTAAATATTCATTTTCCTTAAGAGAAACAAATTCCTTAGAAATATTAAAAGTTTGTAATGACATACACAACAAAACTGCATCAGGACATGATGGAATGTCAGTAAAAATATTTCAAAACTTACCTACCTCTGCATTAGACGTTTTATCCATTTTAATAAATAAAAGTTTTATTGAAGGTACTTTTCCTCCTTTTCTTAAAACAAGTGTTGTGGTTCCATTATATAAGGGAGGAGACTTGACTGAGCCATCTAATTTTAGGCCCATATCTCCAATTCCGACACTCGGAAAAATTATTGAGAAACTTGTAAAAACTCGACTAGTTAGATATCTAGACCAAAATAATATTTTGGACATAAATCAATTCGGTTTTCAACACAACAAAAACGTATCGGACGCTGTTTCTTCTTGTTTGGAATTAGCTTATACAAGTTTAAATGTCAACGAGGCCGTAGCTGCAATATTTTGTGATCTGACTAAAGCTTTTGACTGTGTCAACCATGGAGTACTGCTGCAAAAGCTTGAAATTTATGGCATAAGAGATGTGGCCTTGAGTTGGATGAAATCCTACCTTTTAGGTCGCAAACAGTTAGTCCGAACTGTTTCAGACTCGAATACAAGTGACATAAAATGGGGTGTCCCTCAAGGTTCTGTTCTTGGGCCCACCCTGTTTTTAATTTATATCAATGATTTAGGTAAGTTAAATATCTCAGGAAGCTTCACTCTATTTGCTGACGATACTACTATCTTGTGGCACAATAAAGACGTCAATATTCTTTACTCAAATATTAGTAATGACCTAAAATCCTTTAAAACATGGTGCACTGCAAATTTTCTGTCATTAAATTTTAAAAAAACAAAAATACTAACCTTTAAATGTAATGTTCCTGATATTTTAATAGATATGGATACTGTAGAAGCCACAAACTGTACAAAATTTTTGGGTTAAAATATCGACATGGATTTGAAATTCAAATCTCATGTGGATTCACTTTTAAAAAAACTCGCATCAGGTTGTTATGCCATTAGAACCACCTCTCATGAATTGGGAGTTTGTGCAGCAAAAACTGCATATTATGCGTTAGTTGACTCCCATCTACGTTATGCTGTTCAGTTTTGGGGAGTCTGTTTTGCCGAGTTATTTGACAGAGTCTTTTTAATGCAGAAACGGGCAATAAGGTTCTTATGTGGAGCACACAGATTAGTTTCATGCAGACCGCTGTTCTTAAAACAAGAAATATTAACATTAACATCTTTATTTATCTTAAAAAACTTGTTGCATGATCCATAAGAACAAGTCGAAATATAAATCGAATACATCCCGTGTAACTCGCCAAATAGGTAACTTGAAGTTGCCTATTCCCAAAACTGAACTAATAAGAGACTCTTTTGTATACAATGGTATCAAAATGTACAATAGGCTATCGCATACGTTGACAGATGTTGAGTCACAGAATTGTTTTAGAAAGCTGCTCAAGAGATTTCTGTTAACTAGGCCTTATTATAATATTATAGAATTTTATAATGACGAGACACTGTGATATGTGTTTTATTTTGTTTTGTTTTATTTTATTTTAGATATGTGTATTAATGTTAATTTATAATAATGTTTATTTATATTTTAATGACTATTTATGTATTTGTAATTTGTATACTATTCATACAATATTGTGTTTGTGTGACTATTTATTTATTTGTTTGGACAATAAACATATATTCTCTCTCTCTCTCTCTCTCTCTCTCTCTCTCTCTCTCTCTCTCTCTCTCTCTCTATTATTATTACATTTAAATATCAGTATTATTAATATATCTACAGAGCCTGCTACAAGGCCGGACAACCCGGACATTTGTCCGGGGCTGCAAATGTTAGGAGCGGCATTTTCACTGTCAGAATTTGACAAATTATTATAAATATTAAAATTAAAATATTAATAATGGCGTGCCGCCTTTCATTTGTAAAAACATTTCTTATCATTGTTTTTACAAAAAAGTTAAAATACTTGTTTTTCATCTGGTGTCGGGACAGATGCGCCCTCGTACATTTGAGTCCTCGATACATTTGAGCCCCTGTCTTGATTTTTTTCGAATAATGATAAAATTTAAGTGAGACAATTGCGACCCTACCCCTATCAATCCCAAACAGAAGTCGAATAATGAAAGTAGATTTTTTGGGTTTACTCATATATACAGGGTGTTTCAGAGTTAAAATTACATACGTTAACTGTAAGTGTAAGACACTTGGATGATTCGAAATTACCTATTAATAATGGGACTATCACGTCTGATTACCTAGAATGAATTTAATATTTAAATTTTAAATTTAATATTTTTTAAAAAGAATAAATAGATGTTGATTAAAATTTAAAAAAAAAATAGCAATTTTACATGTTATGAGTTATTGCTCCGTTCATGAGAACTAATTTGTCGGCATATTACTCCTATTATACCCCTACCTTCAAAATTCCAAGAACGGGTCGTCGAGTTACATTTCCCCTATCATAGGAAATGGATCGGCGATTTATTTAGTTATACCGGTGAATTGAAGATTTGAACGTATTTAGTAAAATTTTGAGCCTAAAAGAGAAAGTTATTTGTGAATTTTCCAAGAAAACTAAGAAAATTAGTTAGTCAAAACATTCTTCGTTTAAGAACATCTGTTACGAAGGCAGTTTCTTATAAATAAGAAAATAGTCTGCACTATTAATAACGTTTTGCTTTTAAAGAAAGACATAGACAATGCAAGTTTTCACGTTTTTGGTGATCATAAAAACTGCGATATTTATTAGAGATTGGACTCCCTAGACTTCAAACTGAGTCTGCCTTAACAGAAAATCTAGTCATTGTTCTAAATTTACTTCTTGTAATCGTAAGGGGTTGCAGGAATACTGGCACAAATCGGAATGGTAGAAGACTTATAGTCAAACCAAAAGTAAAGATTTTTGTCAGAAGCATACAGATAAAACCAAAAACGAAATAACCAATTTCAGATCTAAACCTGAATTTTTTAAAAGACTTCTACAAATTATACATGCTTTGTCAGATCAAAGCAGAAGTCTATTACATGATGTTGATAGTTGATAGTAATATTGTGGAACAATTTTATGCGACAGTCGCTAAGTTTGTAGGTGGCAAAAGAATCAACTATTTCAGAGAGCGCTCTTACCAAAGTAGATGTTTTGCAGCAGTTGTATCATATAATTCGAAATCAGGGAATTCATAGTTGAAAAAACTTTAAACCGTACTAACCAATCCATGTTAGTAACTGAATTGAAAAAAAAAGGCGACAATTGGCAATAAAATCAAAATCTAATCGCAAATTAAAAAAAAGTTATTCTGCAAAAACCAATAAAACTGATTTAGATTATGGAGAAAATTGTACCAAAAAGGATTTAGATCAAGATATTTATGAAGTAAAAAAACTTCAATTTCCTTTCATCTGACGTTAAAAGAAATGTTATTAAGGAACAAACTATGTCACGGGCGGATAGCAGGGTTTGGCTTGAAACTTGTAGAAAAATGATTACGGCCTCACACTTTAAAGCAGTGTGTACTAGACGAATTACTACTTTATGTGAGCCTTTAGTCAAAAGGATTATTTACCAACCACCAGTCAATGCTGCTCCTATTTCTCATGGCAAAAAGTATGAAAAAACGGCACTTTTGCAGCTTCAAGAGCAGGAAAATATAGTGATTAGAGATTGTGGAATTTTTATTGACAAAAATATCCATATTTAGGTACGTAACGATCAGTTCACATTTTTACTCACATCTCAACTATAACATATTACAAATTAGTTCATTTTAAATCAAAATAATAATTTTTAAATTTGTAGGTGCTACTCCACACGACATTGTAGGACATGAATTAGTGGTTGAAATAAAATGTCCATATGCTGCATATCAAATGCAGGCGATTAAATTGAAATAATACTCTTTTGGATTTTTAATAAAGACACCAATAATTTTGATATTAATATCCACCATCAATGGTATTAACAAATACAATGTCAATTACATATTACAGGACGAAACGGATGTATTTTTGGTGTATGGACAGGTTCCAATTATCCACTTAAAGTGGAATATATAATAAAAAGACGATTTCTGGTGTAAAAATATGGAGGAGAAATTAAAAAAGTTTTATATAAACTGTATGTTGCCAAAATTGGTAGATCCAAGGCATAATCGGAGAATGTCATTAAGAGAACCTGATTACATCTTAGAAGCTATTCAAAAATTAAAAAATAAGAAACAAAAATAATTACCTCCAAAAAGTTAAATAACATTAATAGTAAGATGTTTCTACAAAGCCGCTATTTATTCTAAAAGTATTTTCTTTAATATTTTTGATTTTAATCTAGGTACTGTTAAAACGCTATAATACCTATATTTATTTGCAGGTCTTCTGTGACTAATTTATTTGTAGTACTGGGTCTAATTAAGTTACCAAAAAATAATAACCGATCATTTTAAATACATTTCTTATGCCTACTTTGTAAAAAATAATATCGAGCTGTTTAGTCAAACGCCCTGCTCTTCACAAAAACAAAATTAAATTAAATTTGTGATACATTTACATCATATCTAAAAATGAAAAAAAAAATTATTGTACAGGGTTCATAATCAGTGGCGGCTTGTGGTAATTTAAAATGGGTGTTCACTTTTTCCAATAATTTCATTATATGTAAGTTTGGATCAAAACTTTGTACAAGAGCCAATATCGCTGTTTTTTTTATTACTTGAGTTTGTATTAAGTGTAGTTATTATTATCAACATCATACTGTTTTTAAGCATTATAACTATTAATAAATGAATATTTTAGTTAGTATAATATTTGTTTTGTTTTTAATACGTTGAAAACCATCTATAAACATTATTAGTTAGTAAACTGATTTTTGTGTTTGTGAGCGGCGCGCCAATTAATGTGTTCTTTGACAGTTTGCAGGATCTGTTGGCGTGTTGTCTTCTCTTTTTAGCTATATGCATTCGGCATATCGTCTCACTCGTGTTTGGCTCACTCATCATAATGCGCCACAGACACAGTATACTTAGGTATACTGTGACACAGAGACGCGATCAGCCAGAGGACAATGATGTACAAAAAAATATAGATTAACACGTATGAAAATAAAAATATTAAAATTAAATTTATATTTTTGTTATTTATATAATATTAAAATAATGTGTTTTTATGAAATTTAACTGGGTGTTCACTGCATAAATAAACCAATGGAGAAACCGTCCCTGTTCATTATATATTACGCCAATTTTGGCGTTTGTTTGTCCTTTTATAATATTCACTTATTTTAAAAGCAAAAACTCTTTTTAAAATCGTTGACATCAAAAAGAGAAAATATCTATTTATATCTCAAAGTTAGCAACAACAAAATATGATAACATCATTCAACGGCAGCCATCATGAAATTTGGACCAATCAAAGCCGGATCGTAACAAAACACTTCGGCTCTGTTCCCTCAGTTTTTAAAATATTATTTCTATAAGAATATCTTTTTGAGTTTCAGTCAATATATATAGACCGAAATAATTCTGAATTTCATTCTCTTAAACCAATAGCATAAGTTACGAATAAGAGGCATTCGTAAGTATTGTAAAAATTGCAAAATACTATTATACGTTAAATAGTGTAAATTAATATATTTTTCATATTTGTACAAAATAAAATATTAAGTCATCTTCTTGCTTTATTTATTATATGCTGAAAAGAGGACATCCAAGGAAATATCTTTCTGTAAATAATTATACAGTCTACAAATTATCAGATCACTACAAGAGCAGACAGCAACAAAATCAGGAAAAACTTGTAAGTAAAACTATTTTCTCCACGTTTCATTCACAGATAAGTCAGAAAACATGTAAATTATTAATATAATAAAAAACATTTGTTAAATACATTATTTATAAGGCTGATTTATAGATGTTATTATATTAGTAGCTTAGTTGATATTCTTTGCAAAATGAATTATTTTAGAAAATATAATATATACCTACTATACAAATATAACTCTTCTATTTAATTTTTTCTAATCAAACTATGTTTTAAATATATTGAAACATTCCAAATTCTATATTGAAAACAAAATTATCTCATGTAATAAAATTTCCCTCTTCGCACCAACCGAGTAATAATAAATTTAAGTTCGATCCTATGTACCCTTATTCCGTATCTGGCCAAATTTCAATACTAGGTAGACGAGGAAGGCAACAGCACCCATCCTTCGGTACGAACACGGAACGTCTTGAGAGGGGATATCGTAATCATATTTTTCAATCATTTTTATATCCGAAATTACTTTGCTATTTTAATGATTACGGCTTTATATTAAGTACAATTTTAAAAATTATTTTTTGATCTTATTAAGAAAAAGATTTACTACAAGTTGACATTAATCGTTCGAAAAATAATGCATGTTTAATAATGTTAATTCTCTATTAAAGGTTGTCCTTTTTTAAACAAAATTAATAAACTTTATAATTTTTTGTAGACAAAATGGACGATTTTTTCAAAAAAGTATGAAAACCCAGGGCTTGTGTCACTTATTCTCTTTGCACATAAAAAAATATATGGTATTATCTTTAAAACTGTGCCTTCTAGGATTAAAACAGAATGACTATTTTTAATACAAATTTCCTGCTATTGTCATCGGAGCAATAACTCTTAAGGAGATATATCTTTTATTCACCATACAAAGTTATAATAAAATAGTCAGAAGTGGCAGGTATTATAATAATATCAATAACAAAATAATAATAATAATAATAATATTATTAAGATAATTAGAATGAACTGAATGCAAAAAAAATATAAATGAGGAAAAATGTCACATAAAAAAATTGTGAAGGGTTGTCATTTTTTGAAATTTAAAAAAAAGGATGTCAGAAATTGGTAAAAAGGAGTAATATTGTAAATTGAAAGATATATTAAAACATTTAAATAAGCAAACTTTAAAAATATACGTTGTAAAGAACTACACATAAGATTTGTGAGAAAAAGGAAGAAGAAGAAGAAAGAATATATTGTATAGACCAGTGCTCCGCAACCTTTCCTCATCTGAGGCACACCAAACTGCTCCCTAGAATTTCGTGGCACACCAAAATCTAAAATATATTTATAGCAGTGGCGTAGCTAGGTCGGGGGTCAGTTCACTCCATGTATACTAATTATTTATGGATGTCCAAACTACCTTAGTTTTTTTTATTGTTTTAAAATGTGAAGAAGCCCCTTTCAGATTTGGGGCATCAAAATTTTCACTCAGGACATAATACATATTTTTTTTTTATTTTTTTTTATTATTCAGATAGAATGAAAAATACAAATAGGTACATACATGAGAACTATACTAAATACTAGGTAGGACAGGTAGGTATACTAAATTTACTTCTGTTGACACGTCAATAGTAATAAATATTTTGACATGATGATGACTGATTAATGTGATACCTGCGCTTGCTTCGTTGAACACAAAAGTTTTATATTCGGCTCAATTTTAGACAGCGCAACTCTCATTTCTTGGTCAAGATCTTTTAAGCATGACCGTTTATCATTTTTAATTAATACAAGCGTTGAAAAACTTTGCTCACATAAATATGTTGTGGAAAACGGAAGTAGTGTGAAGATGGCCTTGTCGGTGATGCGTGGATATTCTGTCTTGATGGAAATCCAGAAAACATCTAACGGAACTTCGTCGAATTTAAGTTTTAGGGTCATATCATTACTTAATTCTGTGAACTCCTCTCGAGTTTGCAATGGCAGTGCTTCCGTGGAACTTATTGCATTGGTTGCGGAAGGATTTCGAATCCAATTGTATTGTTCCGTGTTGATAGAATGGAAATAGTATTCAAATTTTTGTTGAACCATACTTAAATGTTGTTGGGCCAAATCCACAATCAACTGCTTGTTTTCGATCGTACTGTGGTTGGTCCTGTGATACATTTCTAGACATCCTTTTTGCAACTGTTCCTGCCAAAGTTCAAGTTTCTTTTTGAACCCTTGTAATTTATCGGAGCACGTCAATATATTTTCATTCCGTCCTTGCATTTTTTTATTAAGTTCATTCAGATGTTCGAATATATCCGCCATGTATGCAAGTTTGGCTATCCAGTATTCATCATGAAGGTGCTGGCATAGATCGTACATATCTTGACTTGAAAGAAACTCACGCACTTCGTAGCGAAGTTCAAACAGTCGAGCTAAAACTTTTCCCCGGGATAACCAACGAACTTCTGTATAAAACAGTAAGGATTCATGTTCGCTTCCCATTTCTTCACAGAGTATTCCAAAGATTCGCGAATTTAAGGCTCTCGATTTAATTATGTTTATGATCTTAATACATTCATTCATTGTGATCGAAAGCTGTTCGGGCAAATTTTTGACCATCAATGCTTCTCGATGTATGCAGCAAGTGTAATTTGTATTGACGGATTTTTTTGTTTTACACAAGATACAAAACCTTTCTTACTGCCCATCATTGCAGCAGCACCATCTGTACAAATAGCAACGCAATTGGTCCACTGAATATTATGTATTTTAAAAAAATTATCAGTTACTTGGAAAATTTGTTCACCGGTAGTTCTCTCTGGAACCTCCTTACAAAATAAATAATGTTCTTTAATAGAGTCCTCGTCAACGAAACGTACAATAGCCATCAGTTGTGCTTTATTTTTAATATCGGTTGATTCGTCGATTTGAAGCGCAAAAATTCCAGCCGAAATGATTTTTTTAATTAGTGTTCCCAAAATATCACTTGACATATCTTGGATACGTCTTTTAACAGTATCGGCCGACAAAGAAACTTTACTCACGTCCTTAACTTCGTTTGGCCCAAGCATAAGTCTAACAATTTCCATGCATGCTGGTTTAATAAGCGTTTCACCGATAGTGTGCGGTTTTTTTTGTTGTGCAATTAATTTTGCAACAAGGTAGCTTGCTTCTAATGCCTTTTCAGAAACCGTAACCGCCGATTTCATAAACTGCTTTTGTTTCTTATTTTGATCCAAGCGCCGTTGGAAAAATTGAATGTCTTTTTTGACGCAACTGGGATGATTTGTGATCAAATGACGGTTTAGTTTGCTGGGTACCATTGCTTCATTTGACAACTGTTCACCGCAAATGACGCATTCAGGCTTTGGAGCCGCTTCGTCGTCACACCAAGTGAAACCATATCGAAGGTAGTCTTGATTGTACTTCCTTTTCAGCACCTTTTTTGCTCTTTTTGCAGCACTTATGCTGGAGCTTGTGCTAGGTTCTTCGTCATCTGCTCGTGATTTCAGCAAAAATTTATCCATATTTGAAGCACTATAGTTATTTATAAAAGTAGATACTGCAACAAAACTTAGTCCAGTTCACTTATTTATAAGGCACAAGAATTTATGTATATAGCAATTCACTATTTATTTCACTCTACGATTTATTTGTTTGCCCGCGTATTTATCTGATTCACTTGACTATTCGACTCTCTCTGAGTCTCTGAGCGACGACAGGCGCGCTTATATAGGCAGTGGCGATGTTCAGGAAAACATCGAGTCGCGCCTCGAACGGCACGGATCTTTCTAGTTTAGTCGCCTTCGAGAATCAAGCCGCCGCGCCGCGCCGATAGACGGATAGACGTTTACCATCGGCGCTGTTGTCAGATTGCTTTATTTTTCGCGGGTCTCGCTACAATACGAATCTGATTCGTATTGTCTGCAAGAGCGGCACACCTCAAGTCGGCTTACGGCACACCAGTGTGCCGCGGCACACCGGTTGCGGAGCACTGATAGACGATTGAAATAGGAGTAAGCAGCAGTGATACACGGACGGTATCCGGTATTTATAAACATTTTATTTATTTTTTGTGCAAATTACTGACTGAAATTTAAAGTTGTAAATATAGTTTTAGTTTAGATTTAATAATATTCTGGAGTAATGAGCTCAATAAATGATAATTATTGATTTTTTTGTAATTTTCATTGAAAATAGTTACTTTTTTTTTAATGATAAAGTAGGTTTAGTAGGTGTAGTAGGGGTAGTGTTATTCCAATTACAAGTATTAGAATACCTGTTATTTGTTCAGTTTTTTTTGGTTTTGTTAAAATTAAACAATAATTTAATTTTGTAAAGTTTGTTTATCTAATCATTTAATAGTTCAGTTCATAAATTATTATAATTATTCTTGAACCGACACCACAGAGATAAAGAGAACCTGCTCTTAAAAAGTATATTTAGAAGGCTAGCCGAGGTATGTTAAGTTTATTGGGTATTTTTAAATTGAGAGACTATAAAAACCATAACAGTATACCGGGTGTCCCAGATTTTTTTGCCCAGCGGATATCTCGGTTATTTAATGATATAAAATTGTAAAAAAAAATATGAATAATATTTGTCTAGTAGCCTTTTAAATTCCACTACATAAAGTTATATTCATCAATCCACCCCATAGGAACAACCCCTAACTTTTTTTTTTCAAATGTCACCCCTATATTTTTTTTCGCTGATATAAATACTCAATTTGTCCCGAATACAACGATATGATTTTTGATATACTTTACAGAGTCATAAAGCCGGTAAAGACTAAAAACCAATGTTGTGGTTAAAGTCATTAATAATTAGTTTACATTTTATCATTTTATTATATTAAAAAATAACAAATCCAATGAATAGGTAAACCTCTTAATATGTTTTTTAAATAATTGAATATTTACAAAAATTGTTCGAAATGGCCCCCATTACTTGCCAAACATGCTTCAAAACGTCGAATGAGTTCACGAGTACATGACGCTGTAATCATTTCTGGTGTAATGTTATTGCAGGCTTGTACTATTTTATTTTGCAAATCTTCTAAATTCAATGGCTGTGTTTCAAATACCATGGTCTTCAGATATCCCCATAAAAAAAAATCTAGAGGCGATAAATCTGGTGAACGCGCAGGCCACCTCAAAGGGCCGCTGTTTCCGATCCACTGATTTTCAAAGCGTTCGTTTAAAAATTGGGTAACTAAATTACTATTATGTGGAGGAGCTCCATCTTGTTGCCACCACATAGCACCTCTTTCTTGTATTGGAATTTCTTCAAGAAGTTCTGGAAGGTCATTTTCAAGAAAGTGTAAGTACCTAGCACCAGTTAACGTACCTTGAAAAAAATAGGGACCTATCAGTCGTCCCTGAAATAATCCACACCACACATTTACTCCCCAGATGGTCTGAAAGTTAGTTTCCCTAACCCAGTGAGGGTTTTCAGGAGACCAATAATGCATATTGTGACGATTTACAGTAGCATTATTGTGAAACCTTGATTCGTCACTCCACAATATCTGGTTCAAAATGTTGGGATTTCGTTCCATTAAATCTTCAAAATGTGCTATTAATGTTATCCTTCTTTCGAAATCTCCAGCTCTAAGTTCCTGATGCAAATGAATTTTAAACGGATGAAAATTATAGGATTTTAGGATTCTTTGTACTGACGACTTACTATTATGAACCTCGTTAGCTAGGTTTCGCGTCGATATCTGGGGATGTACTTGCACATAAGCTAATACATTAATGCACATTTCTTCAGTTCTTACAGCAGCAGCATGTTGACGATGTTTGTCTTTTCCTGGAAATGACCCTTCTCTCATCCTAGTCTCAACATAAGAATATGTTTTACGTGATGGTTGTCGGCGCTCAGGAAACCTCTGTTGATACAAGTGTACAGCAGCACGAGAATTTTTTTGGCACTCACCAAAAATTAAAAGCATATCAACATATTCGTTTGGAGTGAATGTAAAGGGCATTTTGTCTGTTGTTTATAGCTAGCGAACAATTTCAGAAATGGTCTAAGCATATCGTTAGTTAGTTATAGGTAACAAAAAAAAAACAAAAACGAAGCAATTCTAATCAAAATAAAAAGAAAATACCAGGTGATACAAAATTAATGACTTTAACCACAACATTGGTTTTTAGTCTTTACCGGCTTTATGACTCTGTAAAGTATATCAAATATCATATCGTTGCATTCGGGACAAATTGAGTATTTATATCAGCGAAAAAAAATATAGGGGTGACATTTGAAAAAAAAAAGTTAGGGGTTGTTCCTATGGGGTGGATTGATGAATATAACTTTATGTAGTGGAATTTAAAAGGCTACTAGACAAATATTATTCATATTTTTTTTTACAATTTTATATCATTAAATAACCGAGATATCCGCTGGGCAAAAAAATCTGGGACACCCGGTATACATACAATTTTATATGTATTTTTTCTGTATAATATTGTTCCTAGCATTAATAAATATTATTATTATCATTATTATTATTATTATTTATTATCAATGGCTAGTTGGGAATGTGGTTTTTACTCATTATAAAACAGCGATCTTATATGATTTTTCTGTAAAAATTGTATTCTTTTATTACAAAAATAATACCAGTTGATTCTGGCACGATTTTTAATCTCCACCTTTTTTTAAAGTTATTTGTTACACACTATTTTTTGTTTTACTTCGCGGAATGCGATATATTACGTGAATTTAACCTACTTACGGAGCTCGATAACGCAACTTTACTCGTCTATAGTTAAGTGAATACGATTTATTAGTACCTACATAATTTAAAACGATTGGAACTCCTACTACTCTTTAACATATAAACGAATATCACCCATTGTTTCAACCATAGTAAATTTCTTCTTTTTGTTGATCTCAATTTTTTTTAAACAATTTTGAATAACAATGACTGAGTACTGGGTGACTTGGATAATTAGGTGACTTAACGTGGAAAAAATTAACTTAATGTTGAAAAGAACCACAGTATTTTTTTCTGTCTAAATGTTACTCAAATAAATAATGTTTTAACATCCTGATCCTCAGTAAGACTAATTAAAATTACAAATGTATGATCTAGTTAGTGAAAAATGATCAGATATAATTAAAACAAATTGTATTCGGCATATCGTATACAGGTTTTTGTAATTAAAAATTTCTAGGAAGCTCTAGGATCATTGTAAAAATTACTTTCTAAATTATTAATATACTTTTAAAAACCTTAAGTAAACTACTTACTATTTAGATAAGCCAATTCTTGATAGCCTCTTAAAATGTTTATGATGATATAATTCTCTTTAACTCAGAGTTAAATCCCTTGAACGAATTCGTCGAAAAACTCGTAGGAAAATGATTAGGAATTATAAAAATCCACTTAAGTACATAGGTACTTATTTATTAACCTAAATTATTTTAAAATTAATTTGTATGTTTTAATAAATTTATGTAGGTATATGATATGACACATTTTATTATTTTTTTGAAGTATTTGTCGGTTTTAATTTTTATATACAGGGTGCACCACGCGCAACGTAAAGAAGACTGGTGGGTAAACTACAAACGATATTAAAAATTCCTTCTGGACAGGGTGTCCCAAATCAGGGATATAACATACAGGGTGTCATTGAAATAGTGTAAAAAAATTCGGGAGGTGATAGTACTTCTAAAACTAGTAAAAAAAGTTTTTATAACTATGGGTCGTTAAATACATATTAAGGGATTTAGGGGCGTCAAAAGGGCAAACTTGGAAAGTGGTTTTTTTGAAATTGTAAGCTTAAAAACACGATAAAACTTCAAAAAAAATCCATGTTGGCATAAAATTTACAGCTGACTCCAATGGTAATATCGAAAAATTACTTATTTAATTAGAAAGGATAGTTCTTGCAAGGGTAAGGGGTCGATTTATGATTAACTTTTTAGGGGTTGATTTTTTTACAACGTGGGTCTATTTTTTAAAAACAACTACCTTTTTTCCATAAAAAAGGTACTCTTATTGCAAGTCGCTTAAAGCAATGGTTTTCGAGAAAATTGAAGGCAAACATTTTACTGAACCCGTATTTGAAAAACAAGTATGTATTTATTTTTTTATAGGTTGCTCACAGGTTATTCAACATAGATTAATGAAAATTATGGCGTGGTTATTTCAATTTAGAATTACCAAATCGCCCTGTTAAACAAGAGAAGCACCGAAATTATTTTAAATAATAAAAGAGTGAGAAATTAAAGTGAAAAATATTTTATTACTATTATGGAAAGTACCGTATTTTTTTATCATATCAGTCTGACTCTTTTATTTTAAGTAAATGTTCAATGTCCACCATTCATTTCAATACAGACACCTGCTCTTCTTCTCCAGGATCTGCCTACCCTATCGAAAATCCTTGGCGTTGTATGAATTTGATTGGAGCAGTCAATTATCCGTTGTCGTAGTTGCTCTTCAATATTAATCGGTACTGAGTAAACCAAAGCTTTTAAGTGACCCCATAAGTAGAAATCAAGAGGATTAAGATCTGGTGATCTGGCTGGCCAAGCTTGTGGACCACCACGTCCTATCCAACGCCTCTCGAAAACTTGATTTAAATGATTTCTCACGGCTAGTGGAAAATGAGGTGGTGCACCATCGTGTATAAAATACATAATCTTCCTCTGTGCTATTGGAACTTCCTCCAAAAGTATTGGTAGATGGTTTACCAAAAAATGAAGGTAATTTTGTCCATTAAGCCTAAAAGAATAATAATAATTAGGAATGGGGCATGTTCAAAAATTTTGAAATTTTTTTTATGAATAATAGAGTTGAAAATAAAATTAAATTTTTTTTATTTTTTTTTTATCTATTCATTTGCCGGAGTTATGAATTTTTTTAAAATTTATGACGTCACCGGGAATAGACCAATAGGAGCTAGCGCACAACGTTGCCGGCTAGAAGGTTTACGAGAAGTGATGTACGTTCGTTTGTGTACTCCTTCTTACTTTTAGACTTCTAAAACATCGTTAAACAAATATCTTTTAAATATATAATATCAAATGTTTTTTGAAAGTATTATTTCTGTTTAAACTTTTACTATATTTAAAGTTTCATTGTTTTAAAAGTCACTTAATAATTCAGAAAATGGCAAAATGGCAGCACTGTGTATGGCATCTGTCATCATAGTGTCTCCATCAAGAATTTATTTGAAATTTGATTGTTTAATTTTGTACTTTTTATAAATATTATGACTACGAAAAAGTGTTTTGTTCCAGAATGTGATAATGATTCACATTCATCTTCAAAAATATTTATTAGTGTTCCTAGAAATTTGGAAAGAAGAAAATCAACCTTCTACTAGCGATGTTTCTCGTGAACTTTTTAATAAAAATACACCGGATTATCAAGATGTAGCAGCAATTTCTGCTAATTGTCCCCTTCAGGAAATTGAAAATGAGGCTACTATAAATTCTTAGGTGTATAACCTAAAAACCCTTCTGGAAGAAAATGCAGAATCTCCTGAAATTTTTGAAGATACCGAATTTATTCATCATTTTGTGGAAGAACTAGTGATAAAGAAATAATGGAAAAATGTGGGTATTTAAACAAACTGGTTCCTGGATCCTATATAATGGCAGATAGGGGTTTCAGAATAATCAGCTACTTGAAAACATGGGATGCACTTTAGTAAAGCCACACCTAGTGTATCACAGAATGAAAAAACTTCTCCAGAAGATGTACAATTAAGTAAAAGAATAGCATCTCTAAGAATACATGTGGAAAGAGTTATAAGAAGGGTTAGTTAATTTAACATGTTAAAACCACATTCGTGTGTGAATTTTAAGCAAGTACATTTACTTAGTAATATCTGCATAATTGCTTGTTAACTTACAAGAACCTATTTTGTAAGAGTAAATATTAATTTAATAAACTTTTTTGTTTGTTTTTCAATTTAATTTACCTAATTATCACATTTCAGGGATTATAATGAGTTTTTAAACAGCCAATGTAATTTTTTATAAAATTTTAACTTTTTGAGCAAATCAAAGAGGAATGAGTACCTGTATATGCATAGATTTTTTTGGGACTAAAACTACCAAAACAAAGGCACCTATTTACAGCAGTTTAAAATGAAACATTTTAACAAAAACGCCTATGTCACAGTGATAAATATTAAAAACAACCAAGTTCAGTTGAATGTGGTAGCAAAGTCTATATATTCCAATAAATCGGGTAACTACATGTGGTATCACTGGTGATAAATTTCAAAATATCACAATTCTTGCCACTTTTTTCAAAAAACCAGAAAGTGTGCCTTCTTATGAAAATGACAACAGTGATAAATGTGGAAAAAAAATTTCATGTTGCTATTCGTTATTACGATTGTAAAACATGTTTGCGGTTCCGTTTATTTTTTATGAAAATCTAAGTAAAAACAACCAATGTCAAAGGGTTTTAATTTTTTTTCTGTCAAACCAAATATATCACAAAATTAAAAATTGATCATAGGTCAAGCTAAAGTAATACCTTTATTAATAGTAGCTTTAAAAAAGGAGAAAGAATAATATTGACTTGTTATTATTATTAACAATGGTGATTTTTAATAAAAACTCTTCAATTATTGTTTACAAACAAAAATATAAAAATCTGTGAAAATTTTATTTATTAACCTTTTATAAAAAATGAGAAAAATTAAGTATAAAAACAATTTATTTACAAATAAAAAATATATACAAATCCTAAGAATATAAAAGTACTGATTTATTTTCCTGTAGTGGATGAAGAGGTTTCTTTAACAATCTAGCCAAGTGTACATCTTTATCAATAACACTGAGTAGATGTTACAGATGGTTCCTCACTTCTTCTATGAAGCCACATGTTTACAACCTCCTGAAAAAAATAAAAGGGTTAGATATGCAGTTACAAAATAACTATATAACCAGCTACAAAATGCCTTATTTTATGTAACAAGACGAGCACTTTACTAGCTCTGAACGAATCCAGTAAAGAACCTCGGATTTTCAAAACTTAAAAACAACAATCTCACCACATTTTCACATTTTTGAAATATTATAGAGCTTTTCGAAAAAAACTGCTATTTTTAAAAGTACCATTTTTGTTTAAACAGCTGTCTCATTTTAAGCTATTGAGTATTATAAAATAAAAAATTACGGGATGCTTTGTTAGCTTCAAACGAATCCAGCAGAGCACCCCAGTTTTTTTTTAAACCATATCACGTTTTTTGGCTCCTACAATATTATAAAATATTCGAAATTTGGCATTTTTAAAAAAATTCGCAATTCCTTGCTGACTTCAAAGTTTTTCTGAAAACAAATATACTTACCACATTTTTAGGATTTTAAAACAGCCTAAACATGTGTCATAAGTAGTTGTTTTTATATATTAAAAAACTGAAGTGTCCTGCTGACTTTGTTCCAACAAAGCACCCTGTATTATTTAAAAATAGCAATTGTTTTAGTAAAGTTTCACAATACTTCAAGAGTCTAAAAATGGGGTGTGGTTTTTAGAAAAAAGCTTTAAAAAACCGAATTGCTCTGCTGGCTTCTTTCGAAGGTTAGCAAGCACCATGTATTTTTTAAAAATATAATATTTCAAGTGCATAAATATATGGTGTTGCTGTTTTTACAGAAAAAACTTTATAAAACAGAGGTGCTTTGCTGACTTCGTTCGAAGCTATCAGAGCATTTTAAGTTTTGCACAAAACGAGGAGCATCAAATTTTTGAAAAGGGTATAAAAATAGCCTAAAAATATGGCATGTTTTAACTCAAAATTTCATAGGTGCTCTGCAGCACTTTGGTATCATAATTATTACTAGGTTCACTAACAAAATCTATTTCTAGATTATTTTAACACTTGCTGCGATTACAAAAAATGTCTCTTTATGTCAAAATTAGAAAAAAAATATTTATAGGAATAAAGGGCCTTATACACTGTTTATTATATGTGATATAAAAACAAAAAAGCATAATAAATATTACAAACCTTGAGATTCAACATATCCTAAGCATTGTGCACTAAAAATTTTATTTTTGTTAAATACAACAGCCACATCATAAGGTTTATGCTGTACTTTATGTTTAGGTGTAATTTGTCTCCTTCTCTCTTATGGAAAAAGTAAATATCTCCATATTCTTGCTTGGCAGATCTAAAAATAAAACCTGAGATAAATATGTTTTACTATAAAGTGTATTGCTTCATATAAACTGTAACTACCTACCATTAAAACAATTTATAAATAAAGTTTTACCTTTCTATCTTTTGTAAACTGAGTATTGTTAAAAAATGCAGTAATCATCTCGGTAATCATATTTTCGTTTACAATGGGAAAAATACTTGATTCAACTTTTATAAATACAGCTGATAAATTCATATTCTTCTTCCTTTATATATCCTATATCCCACAGAATAATTTACCCAGATAAATTCAGATTAATAATAAAATTAAACCAAAACAAAAAACTAAGGTTAGTTGTTAGGTGCTGTCAATTTTTAATGTCACTTAAATGTGCGTTCACTTCGACATTCTGTGTGTAGGTTTGTTCGTTGGCTTGGTTTAGTATAACAATAAAAACTTCGACACAAGCTGATTGGTCTATTCCCGATGACGTATAATTTCAAATTTTAAATTTCAATTGGGCTTAATTTAAAAACTTTTAGCTTTTTTAACGAACTGATTATTTAGAATAACTTGTATAGCGACTAACTATTACAATATAGTTTATAAAACAGCATATCTCACATGTGAACATGGCCCATTGGTGACGTTTGAACAGTTTTAAAATTTACCTATTGGATAGAAAGAATGGTCCAATAAGTCTATCTCCAAGAATTTCCGCCCAAACGTTTACTGAGAATCGAACTTGGTGTCGGCTTTCTATGACAGCATGAGGAATTTGATCGGACCAGTAATGGGTGTTGTGATAATTAACAATCCCATTTTTGGTAAACCCTGCTTCATCAGTGCATAAAATGTTTGACAGAAAAAAGGGATCTTCTACAAGTTTTCTTAATAACCAACGACAGAAATTGGCACGAGCGGGATAGTCTGGAGGATTAAGGGCTTGTACCCTTTGGATGTGGTATGGATACAGCAGTTGAGTATGAAGAGTCATCCACACAGTATGGCGACTCACGTTTTCTCGCGCTGCAATTCTCCTTACTACAGATAACCCTGGATCTTCCTCTACACTTCTTAAAATTCGCTCTTCAATTGCTGGTGTACGCACTGTAACATTACGGCCGCGATCATGCTGCCTGTTTCTAAATGAACCTTCGTCTCTCAGGCGCTGATGGACTCTGGCAAATATCCTATGAGAGGGTGCTCTGCGATTTGGATATTTTTGAATATACAAACGTTTAGCTAAAAGACCGTTTCCGTTCGCTCTTCCATAAATAAAATGCATATCTGTCAGTTCAAGTACAGTGTATTCCATAATTTCTGGTATATTACGCTCACGTACACTTTAACAACTTGACACTGACAGAAATACTTAAAAACCAGAATAATTTTAGGCAAAATTATTTACAATTTCTTTTTGCTAAATTAAAATAAAAAAATTGTGATAAGGCCATGTACATAGCTATTGTTCTGTCCTAATTTGATTATTCCGTTTACAAAAAGTATTCATTGACAGTGGCGTGCCCACAAATTTCTTCTGGGGTTTGGGTTTGCCACTTACCTTCCGATTGTAAAGTTGAGAGAAAAAATTGACCCACAGACAAAAAATAATTTTTCATAATAAAATTTCTTCGACATTACTTGAAAATATTTTTTTCTTTAATGTTTATGAGTTTTTTGGGAGGTTGATTAGTTTAACACGTCACAATTTTCATAAATTTATGTTTATTAATCTGTGAGATACCCATCAAAAAATAAGTAATTTTACTTTTCGTTTTTCATCTACAGCTTTACCAAACTCTTTGCCTTCAATTTTCTCAAAAACGGTTGCTTTAAGCGACTTGCAATAAAAGTAACTTTTTTATGGAAAAAAGGTAGTTGTTTTTAAAAAATAGACCCGTAAAAAATTCAACCCCTAAAAAGTTAATCATAAATCGACCCCTTACCCTTGCAAGAACTACCCTTTCTGATTAAATAAGTAATTTTTCGATATTACCATTGAATTCAGCAGTAAATTTTATGTCAACAGGGATTTTTTTCGTGTTTTTTAAGCTTACAATTTCAAAAAAACCACTTTCCAAGTTTGCCCTTTTGACGCCCCTAAATCCCTTAATATGTATTTAACGACCCATAGTTATAGGAACTTTTTTTACTAGTTTTAGGAGAACTATCACCTCCCGAATTTTTTTACACTATTTCAATGACACCCTGTATAATAAAAATACTCCGTATCTTCAAGATGCAGCAGCAATTTCTGACATTGCCCCTTTAGGAAATTTTAAATTAAGCCTACTATAAGCACAGCTTATATAATACAGCTCCACAACTCCGTTTCGGCGTCTTTGATCTGGCAGTCGAGAACCAAGCAAGACGGAATGGTGCTATCTCTGTTAGATTCGAGGGAAAAGTCGGGCCCGGATTACACAATTTTTTTATTATTGAAAAAATTGAAAACCTTGGCGTAATGAGTTTGGTTACATGCCATATTAAGTAAGTTATGGAAAATTAAATTTTTAATTTGTTTTAAATCTGTTAAATATAATTAAAAAAATTATTTAAATTTAAATATTGCGAAAAATAGCACATCTTTCGGATTAGAGGTAAAATAATTTGTATGTGGCTAGTAAAATCCTCGTTAACAAATGTTTTGAGCTAAAACAGTCACTTCACGACAAATTGTGGCTTGGATCCTTTTTACACCAAGGGCTTCAATTGTTAAAGAATTGTGTCACGCTCGTGGATGCAAATCAAGTGGTACCCCGTGTCTCTGGCAAGTGTTACTATTCGCGCAAAGGGTTTATACCTAGATAAACGAATGCTTCGACTGAGGTCTGGGAACTCTATGGTATTTTGGAATTATAAAGAATTTGTGCTTTTATTTTAACAATATTGGTTATATTTAGATGTATTCTTATTAATTGAAATACAGATTTGTAAAAGTAATACATTGACAATATTTATTAATATAATATATTCAATTTTTATCTGACCATACCGAAGTAGGGAATTTTGAAATTTTATAGTAATGTGAAATTTGAATTACAATATTACACGATATTACATAATTAGTACTTATTTTAGGTAGGTACTAAATTTGTACTTGGAGAAAGTAATATCGATTTTTACAAGAAAACTTGAAAAGTAAATTAATTTAGTTCCTATTTCTGATGTAAAACTTAAACCAAGGAAACAAATAAATTGTAGTTTGTTCAACAAGGGTGGATATGATAGCCATATTACACAAAGACGAAGTTTGAGCACGACGTCGTAGGCGGAGTAGGTACTCAATCGTCTGATTGTGATATGAACAATCCACTCGATATGGTCAGTATATTTTTTCTACGACCCACTAACGAAAATCTACAAATTTAAAAAATTATTTTAGGTTATTTAGACAAAATAACTAATTTTAAAATAATTTACGAAGTTGACTAATTTATAAAATAAAATAAACATGAAAAATTAATTAGTCCTCGGCCTAGATTCGATTCCGGGCTTTTCGCGTGGAAGGCAGATGATCTGTCCTCATCTTCACCGAAACTTTCAGGACTTTAGTATTAATACTCGTAATTAAATTAGTATCATGTAGTTTGATTAAAATTTATTTTTTTTAAATGTGGACACAATAAAAACAAAAATGCTATTATTTATCGAGTCTACACAAAAATTTTAATGTATATTTAATACCAATAACTAAAATATATATTGACAATTAGTTTAACAGAATTGTCACTTATTTAAAAATTTTTAAATAATAGGAGTTGGGTGACCAAAATATGAACTGTGATTTGTAGATTTAATTTTGTTAAAGTGTTCTCACTACCTAAAATGGATATGAAATATATTCGTAGTTGAACGCAATAACATACTTTTTCGTTTTGTAGTATGTGCGTAGATTGGCTAATATCCATGCACAGATTACAAAACGAAAAAGTATGCTATTGCCTTCAATTGAACGAATATATTTCATATCCATTCTAGGTAGTGAGAACACTGCAAAAAAAATAAATTCGCCAATCACCGTTCATATTTTAATCAACCGACTGCTATTATTTTTAAAATTTTAAATAAATGAAAATTCTGTCAAACTAATTGTCAGTATATTTTTTAGTTATTGAGATTAAACATACAATAAAATAAGTTATTCTTTTGGAAATCGTTAGCATGGATGACTAAAGGGTATTGGGTTAATTAATTCTAAAAGTGTGGTACAAATGTTATTTTTTGGTAGCCAATTCTTCAAAATTATTTTGAAATATCTTTTCAATATTGAATATTAGTTCTACAAATTCATCATTTGACAGTTGCAGATTTCCAAATGTATCTGAATTGGCGTTATCATATGCCTTTAAAAAGCAATAAAAAGAAAAATCATCTAATTCAACGTGATCTTTGTTATATTTAAGACAGGTATCGCAGGAGTGGATCCGCAAGGCTTTTGTTAAAAGGTAACCACACACATACCTGATAAAAATTTTCTGTAGCAATTCGTCTTTACAATAATTTAGGGTGTTAATAATTTCATCATAAAATAAAATACAAGGTGTTCCATTTAAAAAACATACATTTTAATTTGCCAGGCAAAAACGTGACACCCTGTATATCCAAAGATATTTTTAAAATATGTAGGTATTTTTCAAATTCATATAACTTTTATTTAAAACTTTCTTGCGTGTCTACAACAAAATAATGAACAATAACGCACTAATGGGACACCCTGTATAAATTATATTTTTAACAATGAAAATTTTTTATAATGTGGTACTTATCGGTTTGGGTCCTTGGGAAAACTAAAGAATGTTTTTTTGCAGGTATAACCCTTATTAAAACAGATTTTGACTGCACAAACAGAATGATGTCTTTTTTTTTAATTATTCTACTCACAGCTAAAGAGTCACCAAAATAATAACAGTACCTTTAACTCAAACAAAATCAACGAAATTATAGGCTCCACGAAATTATACAATCAACGAAATTATACGCACGACTCAACAACTTACCTAAGTACGATTCTGAACGCCAAAACCGTCTTTTCCCTTCGAAGGCGGAGCTTAAGCGATGCGCGACGAAATCGACGCAAACCGTTGCCGCCAAGAGAGTGTTTTAGCTGTATTGTATAAACTGTGCTATAAGTTCAAAGGTGTATAACCTAAAAACCCTTCCGTAGATCCTCCTGAAAGTTTTAAAAATAATGAAGTTTTGTCTGAAACAGAAGAAACATCTTTAATATCTAATTCAGAGGGACTTAATTATAATGAGCAGGATCTTCAAAGCTAATGAACTCTTAAAATATTTGAAAATAAACTGAAGTTTTAAAAATTCTCAATGATATTTATGAGAAGGAAAGTGTAGTTTACATAAACCTTTTACATTTCTGTGTGAATTAGTGGTATTGTTAACTTAAAATAACTCATTTTGTAAGACTAAATACCTAATAATTTAATAAACTGTTTAATTATTTTTTTTTTTTTATTAATTTATCACATTTCAGGGAATATAATAATTGTGTACAAACAAAAATGTAAAATCTGTGAAAATTTTATTTATTAACCTATTATTAAAAAATAAAAGTAAATGAATAAGATAAGCGAAGTAAAAAAACACTTTATTTACAAATTAAAAAAATATATATACAAATCCTTACAATAATGTAGTTGCACAAAGTAAATATTCCTCTAAAAATTCATTATCAAATTCAACCTTAGCATTAGTTACTTCAAATGTGGGAGAAAAAATGCAAAATACTTTATGTTCATGTGTTCACTGTGCAAATATCTCCTTTTCTCCAGTTATTCATGAAAAATCGCATTTTCTCCATATACTTGCTTGGCAGATCTAAAAATAATAAAATATTTAATAAAATGATGATTTTTTTTAGTATTTTCAAGAGCACATTTTTATGGATTCCTATTTTTTTAATTTTTATTACTTTTCTGTTCCAAATTATTTCATAAAATATAAACATATTTGTGTTTTTATTATTTCAATTTAACAATATTATAATAGTTGTAACCGAAAGTGTATATTTACAAAAATATAGTTTAAAAAAACTAAAAAACACGCTTTTAGAGAATATTAAACTAAAAAGTTAAAATTAATTTTTCATATAAGCTTAAAACAATAATAAATGGAAAATACTAGTATTATTGTGAAAAAAGCATCGGGCGCTCGATGTACGAGAAATATGGACAAAGTAAACAACGAATGTTAGGTTAGGTGGTCTAGATGGTGTCAATTTTTTAATGTCACTAAGATGTGCGTTCACTTCGACATTCTATGTGTCGGTTGGTTTGTTGGCTTGATTCTGTATAACAAACAAAACTTCGACACAAGCTGATTGGTCTATTCCCGATGACGTACACATTTTAATTTTTAAATTATAAATGGCTTTACTTTAAAAACTTTTGCCGTTTTTAGTAAACTGATTATTTAGAATAACTTGTATAGTGACTAACTATTACAATATAATTTATTAAACAGCATATCTCACATGTGAACATGGCCCATTGTCAAAAAGGTTTTGAATTGTATTGTAGTTTGGAATTTGTTTGAAGAAATTAAAAATAAATGAAAATATATAAAAAGGTGAAAAACAGATTTTTATTGCAAAGTTTGGAGGACAGCGGGTAAGCAGAGAAGTCCAGGAAATTAGACGGTGAGCAGAGGAGTTAACTATAAAAATAATGGTAAAAAAGAGTTTTATTTGAATTTAAGAGAAAAATGTAGCAGAATTGACCAGAGTGAAAATAAGAGAAGCAGGAGAGATTATATAAAAACAACAAAAGGAGACAGGTCGGAGAACAGAGGAGAAACATCGGTAAGCAGGGTACTAGAGAAGAAGAAAAATTAAGAAATTAGAAATTTTTAAAAATTCATTTTTTTTTTATTTTTAAGAGTTTGATGATTTTATAATGAACCCAATGATTAAATTTTGACCAAATTTATATGGAACCACACCTGAAGTACCCCCTTTGTAACAAAAAAGAATCATTGAAATCGGACACAATCTTAAAGAATTATCGCTGAACATACATAAAAAAATATTACGACAAATTGAGAACATCCTTCTTTTTTGAAGTTGGTTAAAAAAGGAAGTTTATTAAAACCTTTTTTTTATTTTGGTCCATACTATTACTTCTTTTACACTCTTTTTTTAACACCTTATTTAAAAATTAAAAATAATGGTTATGACATGGCGGTATTCTTCTTATTGTAATCGGACTCTACCTTGTCTGTTTTCTACATTCATAGGCAGAAATATTTTACCAACCTACTCACTTTGCTACAAGTAACAGTAAAATTTTGGTAGAATAACTAATAAGTAGGTAATATTTCTGTCCCTTCTTTGCAATTCATAAAATCGCAGTGTAATGTTATTGTTATTACTTAAATACCCCTTAAAATTCCAACGAATCTGGTTATGAAGGTAATCCCAAAATTGGAAACATTTGGTGGCATCGATGACGAAGTGGCTCTAAATAAATAAAATAATTTGATACTTATAGAGGTGTTTATACAGGTAAGTTATAGTCACCAAAAATATAAAATTATGAATGATGATTGAACCTAATTTCGACGAAATCAGAATTCTTTTATGTTAAAATAACTTATTTTTTAAACGTTAAAAAAAATTTAACAAAATTTACACATTAATCAAAAACTTTTTTAACAGAAAGAAAAACATTTCTTAAATAATTTATTTGTTACTGATTTGTTCCTATATAGTTACAAATTAAAAAGATTGTAAGTATAATGCATATTTTTTCTCTAAAATCGTCCATGACTGACAAAGACGAGTCATGTCCGTGAAAACTACGCATACGCATAAAAATTTTAAGGCTGAAATTAATTAATGAGACAATATAATGCCCGAACACGTTTAGATCAATCTAGCATATTTTATTTTTAGAATTGTTGTACTATTTTTTAAAGAAATTAACTGCTATTTTAGCATTAAAGGCCACCATTTTAGTGTATTTTACGTGGTCAAAACAGAGATTTTCAATAATTATTTACAGAAAGTATCTCTCATTGGATGGATTTTAGTGAAACTTTGGCAGCCACTGTGAACCACCCCACCAGCCGCCACTGCTACTCTGATTTATTTACAAAAACGTCCACCAAATCTTAGGTCTTTATCTTTTATTATTTCAAATTCATTTGGTACTAAAATTAAATGCAATTAAACTTTTGGCTTAATAAATATAAAAATCTGATGTGTCCAACACATGACTTTCCTATCTAGTTATTGTAGGCTTTTTCCGGTTATTTTGTACAACCTATTACAGCATCTCTATAAATGTTTAGAGGATAAACTAAATATATACATTGTCCACATACATCTACCTCGAAACATTTTTCTATAGATATTCATGGAAAACGAAAATACTGAAAAATTTAAATTTCCTACAATTTTTTCATTACGGTCCATTTTAGAAAAATCATGCATAAACAAAAATTATAGAGATCGATATCGCAAACAACTTTTATTTTAAAAACTTTCATAAAAATCAGAATTTTGCACATTTTGTCAAATTTCTCGAATACGGACCATTTCAGGAAATTTTTACAAAAAACAAAAATTATAGATAATAATATTAGAAGTAACTTTTATTTGAACAATTTTTTTCTCCAAACATTAATAACAGATATATTCCATAAAATATAAAAGTGGCCTCCCATAAAGTACCACCCCAGATGTTCCGACTATGTCCAAAATCTAATCATTTCACGTCAGGCCGAAATAAACCTTAAGTTTAAAATTTAATGTTTTTTTTCTTTATCCGTTTTTGAGTTTTCTTCAAAATTCGAAATTTACACATTTTCTCAAATATCTCGAATACGGTCCATTTTAGAGAAATTATGTATAGAATAAAAATTATAGAGAATTATATTACAAACAACTTTTATTTAAACAATTTTTATAAAAAATTATTTTTTTTACATTTTGTCAAATTTCTCGAATACGGACCATTTTAGGAAAATTTTGTATATTTTGATAATTATATTAGAAGTAACTTTTATTTGAAGAATTTTCTTCTCCAAACGTAAATAACAGATATATTCCATAAAATATAAAAATGACCACCTATAAAGTACCCCCCCAGATGTTCCGACACTGCCCAAAATCTAATCAGCTCATTGGACGCTGAAACAAAGCTTAAGTTTAAAATTTGGTGTTGTTCTGTGTATCGGTTCATGAGTTATGCGTTATACAGACACACACACACACACACACACACACACATACACACACAGACACACACACACACACACACACACACACACACACACACACACACACACACACACACACACACACACACACACACACACACACAGACACACACACACACACACACACACACACACACACACACACACACACACACACACACACACACACACACACACACACACACACACACACACACACACACACACACACAGACATCATCGCGAAAATAGTCAAAACGGATTCAGGGGACCTCAAAACGTAAAAATCCGTCGAAAACTCGAGTTCGAAAAAAATCATGATTCCTACACTTTCCTTATATCTGTATACAGATAGGAAAGTAAAAAGGATACAGACGTCTACTGTATTGCTATTGATTGACATAAATGTTCTCAGAAGAATTATAATTAATTTATTTATCAAATTACTGATAAATGGTGCCTACTTTAAGAAAGCTTAGTAAATACATTTAGACCTAAGATTCATAAATAACTATCAAACTCTCTTAATACATTTTAAATGTTTTTTTTTAATGTTTAACTATTTTGATACAAAGAAGAATTCAAATGATCTTATACTTAGTTTGTCATAGTTTGTGATACCTTTAGGTATAATCTTCATAGGTACATCCTACCAGGTATTTCTTACATTTATACAGAAAAGCTCCTAATCTCTACTTGTAAACAAATGTTAAGGAATATCGATGAAAGTTTCTTACCCTCTGCCTCGTAAAGATGTTATTATGAGATAATCCTGAAGGTATTTAAATACGCTTGGCAACTGTCTCTTTTCGTTTTATTTCTTTCTCGCTTTTATTGGCGCATTTCCAAGTGAATTAATTAATTTGACGAATTGTACTTACTTTTTGTTAAAAATCAACTCTATAATTATTACGACAGTAAGATTTTTCTTTATTTGTGGATTATTAGATATTAATATTAATTCCACATATAATTATTTATGAAAAGTGAAATATCAACTGGCTTCGGGCCCCATTGCAATTATTAGGTCTAAAATTAAATAAATATAAATCACATATAAAAAGGAAGAACTAAAATATATTGATTTATAATAAAGTAAAATTTTTTTTCGTACTCTGAACCTATTTTTAAAAATAATTGACATTCAAACTAATTAAAAAATATACAATGGTCGTAGGAATCCCCAATTTAAAGTGTAAACAAACTATTTGAGACGGAAAAAATGTAAATTTATTTTTAATCTATTTTTATATTTTCCATACTTTGTTGACATTTCAGAGAGGAAGGGTAAATGTATTCGTGATCCACAAAAAACTCGTATATACGAGGATATATCAGTATATAACGAGACTGGTGCTATAACTTCTTTCAAAGGTAACATTTTATAACCCAAAAAATGAGACAGGAAAGCCTTATATTTAATGTACTACCCCGCAAGTAGGCTTTGATTTAACTTTTGACATTTGTTACAAATTAATTATTGAATTATCAGTGTTTTGCGTACCCATCGAAAAATGAAAGTGGAGCAAAGATACGCGATAAAATTTTGTGTTCGATTGGGTAAAACACCAACTGAAACTTTTGAAATGATTAAAGGTGCATATCTAGATAATAGTTCATCACGCTGTAGAGTGTTTGAGTGGCATATAAAGTTTAAAGACGGTTGTGAATCAGTTGAAGATGAACCTCGTCCCGGTCGACCACAAACTGCGAGAAATGACACAAAAATTGCAGAAATTAACGACTTGATACAAAATGATCGCCGGATTGGCATAAAACGAATTTCTGACAATGTTAATTTGTCTTACGGTACCACTCAAAAAATTATTCATGAAGATTTAGAGTACCGGAAGATCGCGGCAAGATGGATTCCAAAAGTGATGACCGATGAACAAAAAGCGAATCGAGTGACAATTTGTCAGCAGTGGAAAAGGCAATTGCAACGTAACCCACAGTTTTTAAATAATGTGGTTACATGTGACGAAAGTTGGTTTTATCATTACGATCCTGAATTGAAGTCTCAAAGTATGCAATGGAACCATAAAGGCAGCCCAAGACCGCAGAAGGCCAAAACTTCTAAAAGCGCTGGTAAAGTGATGCACCTGATTTTTTTTGATAAATTTGGCGTTATTTACGATCACATTGTACCTAGAAGGACATACAGTAACAGGGGAGTACTATTCTAATGTACTTTGAGGACCCTTAAAGGCAAAATTATAGAAAAAAGGCCGCTTTATCAGGACTTTGGCTGGACGCTGCATCACGACAATGCTCCGGCTCATAGATCAATGATTTGTCAACGAACAATTGAAGAATTAGGGGTTGAAATCAGGGGCGGTTTCTCCATTGGTTCATTTGTGCAGTGAACACCCAATTAAATTTCATAAAAACACATTATTTTATAATTACATAAATAACATAAAAATATAAATTTAATTTTAATATTTTTATTTTTATACGTGTTAATCTATATTTTTTGGTACATCATTGCCCTCTGGCCGATCGCGTCTCTGTGGCACAGAATACCTAAGTATACTGTGTCTGTGGCGCATTATGATGAGTGAGCCTAACACGAGTGAGACGATTTGGTGAATGCATAAAGTTAAAAAGAGAAAACAACACGCCAACATATCCTTCAAACGTCAAAGGAACACATTAATTGGCGCGCCGCTCACAAACAAGGTTGCCAAACCAGTGTTGCCAGTCTAGTACAATTCACAATTGTACTAGATGTAGTACATTCTGCTTGAGGCAGTGTTCACGTGTAAAATATATTGTGTTCCTTGTTTGGGTTCGTTAGCTATAAAAATCCCCTTTTTTCTCTTCAATAAATTAGATGTCACTCAAATAGAATTCGAAAAATTTGGTACATTTAAGGAATCTGATACATTTTTTAGACAAATCTGGTACATAACAAAAACATATTCTGGCAACACTACCAAATCAAACAAACTGTCATTCCGTCTACCTGGGGTTCGGTTATCATTGCGTTCGGTCTGCCAAGTTCCTTTAACTCCTTTAACACTTTTAACTCCGAACGACCCTTTTACCGTTAGGTTTAGTCCGATTAGTGACATTAGTGTCATTTAAAAGCACCCTAAAATTTGTCCCGCTCCAGCCCCTGACTGACCGAACTCGCCTGATATATCGCGAATTTAGAGATGAGTAGTAATAACGTAAATGTACCTACTTAACACTTACAGATTTGACAATATCCATCTCTAAATCCCAGTGTGACACCGGAATCACTTGGAACTTTAGAGACGTTGTAACCGAACTTTGATTTTAGTTCAAGGACGACTTACCCAACTCCGACTCAGCTGAGTTCTGTTTATAAATATGGACCTGAATATATTTGTATCCTTGTTTATCGATATATAAAAGAAGAAAGTGAGAATACACTCAGTGAGACACGAGATCTCTTTACAAATTATACTTTTTATGGATTTGTGTGTTCCGTGAACCGAATTTTCGTTGTTTTGAGGTTGGCTGTACTGATCTTAGATTCTGTGTGAATTTACTAGTGTTTATGTACGATGGAATCGTATTCGGTGAAATTTATAAAAACAAATAAACATAATTTTGAGAATCGAGTGCTTATAAAAAAGAATGGCCCACCTCGATCGGAGATAAACATTGTTCAAGAATGTGCCATAAGAAATAGAAAGTTTAAACATACTTTTAAGATTGAACAATATAAAAAAACTTCGTGGTTGTGCGGGTGTGATAAACAACATGCTTTGTTTTGTTTTCCTTGTTTAGTTTTTGCAAACAATGAAAATACTAAATTAGAAAGGACAAAAACGGGTGTTAGAAATTAAAATTAAAAATGAAAAGCTATATCAACATGAAATTTTTATGTAAAAATCAAGCCCTATAAGGAGATGAGGCCTATTGATTGTGAAAACAATCTGGTAGAAAATGGGTAGTTAAGGGAGTCTGTTAAACTGCGAAGAGTATCATTTAGAATGCCACGCATTATATATCTTTGTTCTAGTTTTTATTTGTGTAATAGTATGTATTGTGATGGGACTGATCTCATAAAATAAATATTTAAAACATTTTAGTTCTTATTTTATTTAAAAGTTATTATTTTAAAAGGTATTTAAAAAAAAATTTATTTGACATCTGTGACAAATTGTGAAAATGATTAAATTTACAATTAAAACTGAAAAATGGTAGGTTCATATAATATTTTTTACACAAAAATCAATGTCAAGTTTTCTACATAACCTTATATATATTTAAAAATAATCTCAAATTATGAACAAAAGTCAGTTTATTAACTAATAATGTTTATAGGTGGTTTTCAATGTATTAAAAACAAAACAAATATCACACTAACTAAAATATTTATTTATTAATAGTTATAATGCTTGAAAATAGTATGATGTTGATAATAACTACATTTAATACAAACTCAAATAATAAAAAAACAGCGATATTGGCTCTTGTACAAAGTTTTGGACCGAACTTACAAAAATGATAAAAGTATTGGAAAAAGTGAACACCCATTTCAAATTACCACGAGCCGCCACTGGTTGAAATTATGGTTCATCCCCCCTACTCTCCTGACCTTGCTCCATGTGACTTCCATTTGTTTCCTGAAGTCAAAAAAGAATTGAGAGGTAGAAGATTTGAGTCGGATTTAGAGCTCAACAACGCTGTGATGGGTATACTAAACAGACTATCAAAAAATGGTTTCTCAGAAGTTTATGATAAGTGGATAAAGCGATGGAATAAGTGTATTCAACAGAATGGAGAGTACTTCGAAGGATAGTTGTTGAATTTTTTTAAATAAATGTTTCGTTGTTATACTATAGCACCAGTCTCGTTATTTTCTGATACATCCTCGTATGTATGTAATCTTTTTTATGTCATTTACGATTTAATTCAGAGCCGTGCGTAGTTATCACGTACATAACTCGTACATCTATCTTTTTCGGTCATGGCCTACTTTAGAAACATTTTTTGTGGATCACTGAAATTTCTGCCTGTGGCAAACTCTCCGGAATATTACACAGTAGTGTTCCATAAAGTTGGATCCATATGGGAATTTTTTTAACATTACGCTTAGAAAAAAAATCCCATATGGATCCAACTTTGTGGAACACAGTGTATATTTTTTAATAATTTTAAAATTGGGAAACGAAACTAAAAATCCGCCTACAAATCCCCCAAAAGTGGACCTTACATCCTTGTATGCTAGACAAGTTACCTTCTAGATTATAGGTTCCAAACGGGGGCGGTACCACCCCCAGTGGGCGCTGGAAGATTCTATGGGGACGAAAGAAGATCCCTATCACCACCAAAATATAAAAATATTTATTTTTGAATAAAAAAAATGTTTAAAAAATAAATAATGCTTAACATTTTATTTTAGAAATTCTCCGTTACTGATTTATGTTGTTATATTGGGGTTTATCTGCTGGGTCATAAACATTTTGCTACCATCCATTCGGTAAAAAATGCACAACTTTTTAATTAAATAATAATGGAGAATCTTTTGTATAATTGAGAGCAGAATTAAACTTCTTCATTAATGGAGTCTAATGTGGCTATTATAAACCTAATAATAATTATTTATATTACACTTCACACAGAAAATATGGTCTATGTATAATAAGAGGGTTATTTAGCTCAAATAAAATATTTTCTAACATAAAAATTTGTTCCATATAGAGAATTTCAAATGAAAAATAACAAAATTGAACTTGCCAACAAAAATGAAAATCAGTCATTTTCATCCAAAATATCATAATCGTCATCATCATCACTGTCATCATCATTAATTGTTATTATGATTGGACTTATTTTGTTTATTTTATTTTCACGAGTCCAATAATCTTCTATTAGTTTCTCGCATTTGGATATACAGTTCCGCCACACTTCTGGAGTTGCAATTGAAAGTGCTTTTCGCCAAGTTTCCCGAACTGCGTCGTCACTATAACCATTAGGCCCAATATGGTTGTCATAATATTGTTTTGCTATTCCCCATATATATTCGATGGGATTGAACTGGCAATGATACGGTGGCAGACGGAAAACAACAAAGGTTTTTGGTTTTGCGTGTATATTTACGAAGCGTAATAATTCTGATTTTAATTTATATTGAGGAAATGGTATATGTTCCTTTGTCAACCATTCTTTAATTATATCAACAGTCCAAAAATTCATTGGACTTTTGTTTAATACTTCAGAATTGTAAGATGCATTGTCTAAAATAATGGGGCATGTTCAAAAATTTTGAAATGTTTTTTATGAATAGTAGAGTTGAAAATAAAACTACATTTTTTTTAATTTTTTTTATCTATTCATTTGCCGGAGTTATGAATTTTTTTAAAATTTATGACGTCACCGGGAATAGACCAATAGGAGCTAGCGCACAACGTTGCCGGCTAGAAGGTTTACGAGAAGTGATGTACGTTCGTTTGTGTACTCCTTCTTACTTTTAGACTTCTAAAACATCGTTAAACAAATATCTTTTAAATATATAATATCAAATGTTTTTTGAAAGTATTATTTCTGTTTAAACTTTAAACCATATTTAAAGTTTCATTGTGTTAAAAGTCACTTAATAATTCAGAAAATGGCAAAATGGCAGCACTGTGTATGGCATCTGTCATCATAGTGTCTCGATCAAGAATTTATTTGGAATTTGAGTGTTTAATTTTGTACTTTTTATAAATATTATGACTACGAAAAAGTGTTTTGTTCCAGAATGTGATAATGATTCACATTCATCTTCAAAAATATTTATTAGTGTTCCTAGAAATTTGGAAAGAAGAAAATCAACCTTCTACTAGCGATGTTTCTCGTGAACTTTTTAATAACAAGTATTACAAATTAAAAATTTAAAAAAACCGACTTCAAAAACGTGCAGATGCCATCACCACATTTTAAACAAATTTATATGGGACCACCCCTGAGGTACCCCCTTACTAACAAAAAAAGAATCGTATAAATCGGACAAGGTGGTAAAGCATTATCGCTTAACATACATAAAAAATGAAGACTTTGAGGATTTTCTCATGGATCCAATTATTAGATTGTGACCAAATTTATATGGAACCACCCCTAAAGTAGCCCCTTTCTAACAAAAAAAGAATTATTGACATCGGACACCGTGTTAAAAAATTATCGCTGAACATACATAAAAAATGAAGAGTTTGAGGATTTTCTCATGGACCCAATTATTAGATTTTGACCAAATTTATATAAGACCACCCCTGAAGTACCCCCTTTCTAACAAACAAAGAATCATTAAAATCGGACACCGTGTTAAAGAATAATCGCTGAACATACATTAAAAAAAAAAAAAAAAAAAAAAAAAAAAAAAAAAAAAAAAAAAAATATCGAATTGATAACCTCCTCCTTTTTTGAAGTCGGTTAAAAATACACCGGATTATCAAGATGTAGCAGCAATTTCTGCTAATTGTCCCCTTCAGTAAATTGAAAATGAGGCTACTATAAATTCTTAGGTGTATAACCTAAAAACCCTTCTGGAAGAAAATGTAGAATCTCCTGAAAGTTTTGAAGATACCGAATTTATTCATCATTTTGTGGAAGAACTAGTGATAAAGAAATAATAGAAAAATGTGGGTATTTAAACAAACTGGTTCCTGGATCCCATATAATGGCAGATAGGGGTTTCAGAATATTCAGCTACTTGAAAACATGGGATGCACTTTAGTAAAGCCACACCTAGTCTATCACAGAATGAAAAAAGTTCTCCAGAAGATGTACAATTAAGTAAAAGAATAGCATCTCTAAGAATACATGTGGAAAGAGTTATAAGAAGGGTTAGTTAATTTAACATGTTAAAACCACATTCGTGTGTGAATTTTAAGCAAGTACATTTACTAAGTAATATCTGCATAATTGCTTGTTAACTTACAAGAACCTATTTTGTAAGAGTAAATATTAATTTAATAAACTTTTTTGTTTGTTTTTAATTTAATTTACCTAATTATTAAGTGTAAAGGTTAAAGAAAAGGTCCTTTATTTCTCACAAGTCAATTTATTGGCGACCGGTTTCGAAGTTGTCACTTCATCATCAGGCACACCTAAATGGAATGTCAAGGAGTCAGTTGTAATAAAAATAATTATAAAAGCATGACCGGACTTTAACATATACAAAATAACAGAAAAAACACAAAAGAAAGTTAAACAATAACCTTGACTCACCTTGACTAATTCCATAAAGGAAGCTCTACAAAAAGTTTAACAGAACGAGTTAAAAAAGTCATGTGTAATAAGTATTTTTTAAAAAATTTTTAATGTAGGTTAGGTTAAACCACCAGATGTCTTTTTGAATAAAATAATTAATTAAAACACATTTAAGACAATTATTAACTAAATAACACAAAATAGTTTTACAAGCACAAACTGTTATTTTGTATATGTTAAAGTCCGGTCATGCTTTTATAATTGTTTTTATTACAACTGACTCCTTGACATTCCATTTAGGTGTGCCTGATGATGAAGTGACAACTTCGAAACCGGTCGCCAATAAATTGACTTGTGAGAAATAAAGGACCTTTTCTTTAACCTTTACACTTAATCCCTACTACTCACATATGGCTACCCTCACTCCAAAATTACCTAATTATCACATTTCAGGGATTATAATGAGTTTTTAAACAGCCAATGTAATTTTTTATAAAATTTTAACTTGTCAAGCAGATCAAAGAGGAATGAGTACCTGTATATGCATAGATTTTTTTGGGACTAAAACTACCAAAACAAAGGCACCTATTTACAGCAGTTTAAAATGAAACATTTTGACAAAAACGCCTGTGTCACAGTGATAAATATTAAAAACAACCAAGTTCAGTTGAATGTGGTAGCAAAGTCTATATATTCCAATAAACCGGGTAACTACATGTGGTATCACTGGTGATAAATTTAAAAATATCACAATTCTTGCCACCTTTTTCAAAAAACCAGAAAGTGTGCCTTCTTATCAATCCTTTATGAAAATGACAATAGTGATAAATGTGAAAAAAAAACATTTAATGTTGCTATTCATTATTACGATAGTAAAACATGTTTGCAGTTCCGTTTATTTTTTATGAAAATCTAAGTAAAAACAATTAATGTCAAAGGGTTATAATTTTTTTCTGTCGAACCAAATATATCACAAAATTAAAAATTGATCATAGGTCAAGCTAAAGTAATACCTTTATTGATAGTAGCTTTAAAAAAGGAGAAAGAATAATATTGACTTAAGTTATTATTATTAACATTGGTGATTTTTAATAAAAACTCTTCAATTATTGTTTACAAACAAAAATATAAAAATCTGTGAAAATTTTATTTATTAACCTTTTAATAAAAAATGAGAAAAATGAAGTAAAAAACAATTTATTTACAAATAAAAAATATATATATACAAATCCTAAGAATATAAAAGTACTGATTTATTTTCCTGTAGTGGATGAAGAGATTTCTTTAACAATCTAGCCAAGTGTACATCAATATTTACGCATTTTGATAAATTAGAGCCTTTCCAATAACACTGAGTAGATGTTACAGATGGTTCCTCACTTCTTCTATGAAGCCACATATTTACAACCAACTGAAAAAAATAAAAGGGTTAGATATGCAGTTACAAAATAACTATATAACCAGCTACAAAATGCCTTATTTTATGTAACAAGACAAGCAGAGCTTTACTAGCTCTGAACGAATCCAGTAAAAAACCTCGGATTTTCAAAACTTAAAAAAAAACAATCTTACCACATTTTCACATTTTTGAAATATTAAAGAGCTTTTCGAAAAAAATGCTATATTTAAAAATACAATTTTTTGTTTAAACAGCTATGTCTCATTTTAGGCTATTGAGTATTATAAAATAAAAAATTACGGGATGCTTTGTTAGCTTCAAACGAATCCAGCAGAGCACTCCAGTTTTTTTTAAAACCACACCACGTTTTTTGGCTCCTACAATATTATAAAATATTCAAAATTTGGCATTTTAAAAAAAATTCGCAATTCCTTGCTGACTTCAAAGTTTTTTTCTGAAAACAAATGTACTTACCACATTTTTAGGATCTTTAGTGTCCTGCTGACTTTGTTCCAACAAAGCACCCTGTATTATTTAAAAATAGCAATTTTTTTAGTAAAGTTTTACAATATTTCAAGAGTCTAAAAATATTCTAAAAATGGGGTGTGGTTTTTAGAAAAAAGCTTTAAAAAACCGAATTGCTCTGCTGGCTTCTTTCGAAGGTTAGCAAGAAGCACCATGTATTTTTTAAAAATATAATATTTCAAGTGCATAAATATATGGTGTTGCTGTTTTTACAGAAAAAACTTTATAAAACAGAGGTGCTTTGCTGACTTCGTTTGAAGCTATAGAGCATTTTAAGTTTTGCAAAAAACGAGGAGCATAAAATTTTTGAAAAGGGTATAAAAATAGCCTAAAAATATGGCATATTTTTTAACTCAAAATTTCATAGGTGCTCTGCAGCATTCTTTGGTATCATAATTATTACTAGGTTCACTAACAAAATCTATTTCTAGATTATTTTAACACTTGCTGCGATTACAAAAAATGTCTATATGTCAAAATTAGAAAAAAATATTTATAGGAATAAAGGGCCTTAAAGCTATTAAGAGTAAATCTATGGTAGGAACTATGTAGGATTTCGAAACCTTCAGTTGAATCGAAGTCGTGATTTGAGTCTAGTAGGTGGTTGGCAAAATGTGAAAATCCTGTTGTATTTTGGTTAAGACAACGCAAATGTTCTTTTAAACGGATCTTGAAATTTCGAAATGTGCGTCCCACATAGAAAGAATGGCAAGATTTACAAGTTAATTTATAAATTCCAGATAAGTCAAAGGGATCTAATTTGTCTTTATTATGAACAAATAACTTATGTAATGAGGAGGGGGTTTTGAATGATACTTTAAAGTGGTCTTTAAGTAAGCTTGCCACTTTATAGGATGCTTTTCCAATAAAGGTAAGAGAAATGTATTTCTTACTGGTGGTTAGTTCATGTACCATATTAGGATTGTTAATATAAACTAAGTTTTGTTGAATTTTATTTTGTTTATGTGTTAGCATTTTATCAATAATATCTAGTTTAAAGTTGTGATCTATAGCAATAGTTTTAATTATATTTAGTTCCTTATTAAAGTTTTCCGTAGACAGAGGAACTTTTAATAGCCTCTCTAAGTAGCAATTAAAGACAGTTAATTACAACAACCACATCAGAAGGTTTTTGCCGTACTTTATGTTTAGGTGTAATTTGTCTCCTCTCTTATGGAAAAAGAAATTATCCCCATATTCTTGCTTGGCAGATCTAAAAATAAAACCTGAGATAAATATGTTTTACTATAAGGTGTATTGTTCCATATAAACTGTAACTACCTACTATTAAAACAAAGTCTTACCTTTTTGACTTTTGTAAACTGAGTATTGTTAAAAAATGCAGTAATCATCTCGGAATCATATTTTCGTTTACAATGGGTAACACACTTGATTCAACTTTTATAAATCCAGCTGATTCATTAAACCAAAACAAAAAACTAAGGTTAGGTGTTAGGTGGTGTCAATTTTAATGTCACTTAGATGTGCGTTCACTTCGACATTCTGTGTGTCGGTTTGTTCGTTGGCTTGGTTTTGTATAACAAAAAAAACTTCGACACAAGATGATTGGTCTATTCCCGATGACGTATAATTTCAAATTTTAAATTTCAATTGGGCTTAATTTAAAAACTTTTAGGATTTTTTAACGAACTGACTATTTAGAATAACTTGTACAGCGACTAACTATTACAATATAATTTATAAAACAGCATATCTCACATGTGAACATGGCCCATTACGCTGGGCTCACTTAAACCTGGGAGAAGTTTTTCATGCAACCATTTTATAAACATTTCTGTGTTCATATTATCGTGATAGTCACTGGATTTTGATTTAAATGAAAATATTAAATCAGCACCTTCTATAAAACCCGATTTCCCTCCTGCATGTAAAATTTTATGTGTCGCTTTCCTTCTTCATCGGTATTTTTGATGGACTTTACGTTATCATCTTGCCATATTCTCTCGGTTGCACCCCTAGAAAATATCCATGTTTCGTCTAAATATATAAAATTCGTCTCTTCTTCTTTAAATTTAGAATATTTTCTTAAAAAGTTAATTCTCTTGTGCACGATAGAACTTCTTTCACAAAGGACCTTTCTGTTATCCTCCTTTTGAAATTTGAAACCCAAGTTATGTATCACTTGCCATAGACTTGTTCGCCAATGTCGTCAAATTTTCTATCTATTAATTCCGAGAGAATTGTATTTAAGGTCACATGTTCCTTGTTGGCCCTCATTCGATACATGGTATCACGAATTGCAAATTTCTTTCCATCTGGAATATCTTATGTTTCCAATGATGGGCGAGTTTTGCGGTGATCTTCTTTCAGCAGTTCACTATTATGATTTTGTAATACTCTTCTTAATTTGGTTTCGCTAATTCCTAGATCATCGCATACGCGTTTGTTGTACAGAGATTACCGATTTTAAAGGACGGCCATTTTCTTTTTCATCCGTAAAATACTTATGTACACTACAAATTAGACTATCTACATCTAACACACGTCTAGGCATTTTTAAAATTTCCACTAAATTTACAATATACATACAATGTCAACACTTGCAAAGAATCAATTCAACTGCAATATTTGTAACACATTTAGTACCTACCCTAATGTTATTTTAATTTAAATCTGACCTTTAGGGCAATTTTACCTAATTTCTTGGGAAGAGGCTTATTGGAACTGGTTGTCAATGACTAATTTGCATAATTTTGTTAATCCGAAACCCGCGTAAGTATAGCGAACCAACTGTACATTATACATATACATTAAAGAAATTTTATAGTGCTTTAAATAATATATTTTCTAATTATGTATCAACATTCAGGCTACATAAACACTATAATAAATATCCAATATGGTCTAATAGGAAAATTAAGCAACTTATTAAGGAAAAAAGCAAATTTAATCACATTAAACATATTTCTGATTTTCTTAAACAACAATACATGAAAATAAGTAGAAAATTAAAATCACTAATTAGATCCGAGTACAAAAAATACATTAAAAGTATAGAGGAAGATTCGAAAGCAGACGTAAATAATTTTTGCCAATAAAAAGAAGAGTTACTCTGACTCCTCAAACAGTGGAAATTTTATTCTTAATAATAATGAAATTTATCCACAGGAAACTGCTAAATTTTTTGCTAATACATATTCATCAAATCGGCCTGAGAGAAGAAAATACCAATCTTTGGAAAAATGATAGTTTTACGTTAATAAATTTAATAAATAATGATGATTATCTAGCAGCTAGTCAAAAAATTAAAACCAAAAAGGCTGCAGAAACAGATGGTATACCTCCATATATCTTAAAAGGTTGTCATGATGGTTTAAAATTGCTACTGCTTCTTATTAAATCTAATTTTAAAATTTTCAACTTTCCCTAATATGTGGAAAACGGATATTTCGCTGTCCAAGTTCAAAACAATAACATCTAAAAAGTTTTAGAATTTGAGATAAGAATGTAAAAGGGTATTAGTCCAGTCATTTAAGCTTAAATTAGGTAAGAATCTCGGAACTGGAGATACCCAGCTGTAAGTCTGTAACTACTTGTATATTGACACGCTAAAAGTTATTTCAAAACCTACATATGGTAGGGTGTACGCAACTATTAAATTTCAAGGTCAAATGTCACAAAAATCGGTTTTTTTGCGCTTTTTGGTAAATATCTCATTTTTTATGGGTTTTTTGCTATTTATATTTATTATCAATATTGTAGAATACAAAATTCTCTACAAATTTTGTTTAAAAAAATTCAGATTACAATAAGAACGTAAAAGCTATGGAGCAGCAGAGAAGATGAAACAATAGTTGTACCAGTTACTCAAGAAAAATTCTTATCAAATCGAAATAACAAAGATATGCTCATTAATATGTTAATTGAAAAATTACAAGCTGCAAATATTACTACTAAACAAGCCAGAGATAATGCTGATGTTCTTATTGTTGAAACTGCAATTGAAGAATCAAATTCTGAAAAAACTGCAGTTATAATAGGACAAGATATTGATTTACTTGTCATTTTAATTGGGCGTACACTGTCTTACGAACAAGACATTTTCTTTAAAAAAGTTGGGAAAGGAAATGTAAAAACGGGGATATACTTGACTAAAAGTTTTGATAATTATCCTCATTCCAAAACACATATTTTATTTCTGCACGCATTAAGTGGCTGTGACACAACTTCTGCGCTTTTTAAAAAGGGAAAAAATCATTTTTTAAAGTTTTTGAGAAACTGACAAATTTGAATGAACTAGCTGCAGCATTTGAGAAAGAAAATTGTTCGGCCCAGAGATTATTAGAGAGTGGAACTCAAATCTTATTGGCAGTCTATAATGCTCCGAAATCTGTGAAAAGTCTCGATCATCTTCGTTATATGCATTACGTCAAGTCTACAAAACTTAATTAACCTATGCAGCTTTCAAATATTCCACCAACAAAAGCAGCTGCTCATCAACCTTTCAAACGTGTATATTATTAAGTTCAAACTTGGTTAAGGCATGATTTGGAACCCCAGGTATGGAGTTGGGCAATGCGAAACGATTTTCTGGAGCCTATCATGACAATTTTACTACCTGCTCCAGATGATTTGCTAAATACAATTTTCTGCAACTGCAAGAGTGGTTGTGGTTCGCGATGCTGATGCAGGAAAGCGGGCTTGCAATGCTCTTTAGCTTGTGGCCAATGTAATGGGCAAGCTTGTCTCAATGCTCTACCATATCAGAGCGACATTAACGAAGATGGAACCTTTGACCCCGAAATCATGGAAGAACTTGAGAGAAATGTCGTTGAAGACGATAATGAAGACCAGTTTGAAATTTACCAGCAGCCGGAAGACGACGATGAAGAGGAAGAAGATTATTAAAATTATAAATTGTAGTTTTTGTACCTTTTATTCCATTTTTTTACTTTTAATAAAAATAAATGTATTGAATGAAATTTTTTAATAAAAAGATTAATTCATAATTTATTTGTTTTTTTTTTCATCATGTAAGAATTTATTAATATTAATTAGGTTAAAATTCAAATATAATTCCTATATTTTCATTAACAATTTTGCAATTACATGGGCAGGTAAGTGTTGTTAAATAAATTAATACTAAATAAAAAGTGGATAGGTTAGGAAAAAAAATGATAAAATATAATATAATAGTTAATAAAAATTGACAAATATTTATAATCATTGATTTATCGATATTTCATCAACTATATATGGCGCGTTTTCGACCGGAGGCACCGGTTGACCTGAAGTGATGCTGTGACCGCGCGCTCTCCGTCATCTATCTCGAAAACGGTTCACCGTATGAAAAATTTTTAGAGAATTTTGTATTCTACAATATTGATAATAAATACAAATAGCAAAAAACCCATAGGAAATGAGATATTTACAAAAAAGCGCAAAAAACCGATTTTTGTGACATTTGACCTTGAAATTTAATAGATGCGTACACCCTACTATATGTAGGTTTTGAGACAACTTTTAGGGTGTCAATATACAAGTATTTACAGACTTACAGCTGGGTATCTCGAATTCCGAGGTGAACTTACTATAATGATTGGACTATATAGATTTGTGGCTGGAAAATCAATTAATTCTAATTTTTTTTATCTTTAAAAATTAGGCAAATGATATATTGGAAAAAAGAATTTAACTTGGTACAATTTTTACTGAGTTTAGTAAGGCTTTTGATATTTTATTTGAATTGACAAATAATATATAATAATTGAAGAGGTTGAGTGGTGTGTACACACTAGGTAATAAGAAATGAAGCGAGAAGGTATTTAACATTGAGAAGAGGATCATTCACTCTAAAATTTGTAAACACTACTCTAAAATCAACGCCATTAAATCTCAAAATTTTATATGACCAACTGGTTCAGGTAACTCCTTATCAACTGTTGCAAGTTAATCTTAACAACATTCAAGATGATGTTGTTTTTTTTAAACATATTAAATTCAATAGAATAAAGCTCAAACTTAACAACTTAATACATAAAAAATACAATCAATCTTCTAACTTTCAACATAAATTCTTCTGCTTCAATTTTCATGACAGAGTTAAAAACTTGTCAAACATTAGTTTTAACGATAACGAAATTGAGTTTCTCTCCTTAGGTTTAAAATTTGCAGTTAAACCTAAGGTTCACAAAAAAAGATATTGATGAACTGTCTCTTGATGTAGATTTTATTATTAACCACTTTTTAATGACATTGATCCAACCAATTTTTTGAAATCACACTCCATCTTTATTGTCAATAGATGATTATCTCTTAACACTATTGAATCCCATAAAAACACTCTTATTAAACAACATGTTAATTTATTAAAATCCATTAAAGACAAATTACTTAACAAAGGAAATTGCTTAGTTATCATGAACAAAGAGAACTACATACTTAAAGTGGAAAAATTTCTTAACAATAATGATTTTATAACCTTGAACTCCAACCCTCTGCAGAAGTTCATAAACTTGTTTAAATCTACTCTCACCAAATATACAAACTTTTTCACTGAAAGAGACATTTTATTTGTCAATTAATTTCCGTTTTAAAAAATCCTAATTTGCCTCGTTTGGTATGTCCTGCCTAAAATACACAAATTAGAGATCCCAATGAGACCTGTAGTCACTTTCTTCAATTCTCCTGTATCTTCCTTTGCTAAATTTTTCAATAACTTCCTTAACTCTTCTCTTAACTATATACCGAAATATATTGTTTTAAATTCAATTGATTTAGTTAACAAAATTAAAAACATAAATCTAAGTTCTGAAGCTAAGTTAGTTTCTTTTGATGTTAGCAATTTATTCACCAACGTTCTCAGGGAGGAAACCTTTCCTATTATCAAGGACCTTCTTACTAAAAATAACTTCAACCTTAATTCTATCAATATTATCTTAGATTTACTTAAAATTTATCTTGACCAAGATTTCTTTATTTTTAATAAAACATTCTATAGACAACCCAATGGCTTAGCAATGGGTAATCCTTTGTTAGCAGACTTATTTCTAGATAACTTAGAAACCAAAAAAATTTTTAATGATTTCCTTAACAACAATTTCACACTGGTACATATATGTTGATGACATTTTTGCAGTTATGAATTGTAATTTTAGTGAGATTGATGACGTCTTAATTTTCATTAACAATATCCATCTTAAAATCAAATTCACAGTTGAGCTTGAAGTCAATAAATCACTTAATTTCCTAGACCTTTCTATTAGTCGTAGGGATAATTTGTGGTGTGAATAAACTCAAGCAATAGCTTGAAGCAATAGCTTGTTAGTTTAAGCAGTTGCTTAAAACGGAGTGAATAAACATGAGTTGCCTCTATGAAGTAATTGCTTACCGAAACGAAGTCGAATCCGGAAAAACCGAAGCTGTAACTTGGTCAAGCATTTGCTTCAACGGACAAAAGTCGAGCACTTACTTCAAAAGTCAAGTTGTGACATGAACGTTTCTCTAGGGGGACATTTTGACATAAAAACCATCATCGTATCATTTCATCCCTTTGCTCAGCAATTCCAACCCTTAAAATTTGAATAGGGAAGGAGATCAAATGGCACATCGATTTCCAATGGTACCCAAATTTATTCACCAGACCTCGATTTTTGTGCCCTTTTTAGGGTAAAAAAGTGTGGCACCTCATATGAAAGTTTATTTTCGTCTAGGGTATAAATTTGAATATCATTGGAAAAAGAAATAAACGCCCTTTAAAATGATGTGTCACTTGATCTCTCTTTCCTAATCAAATTTTAAGGGTTGGCGTTGCTGAGCAAAGGGCTGAAATAATATGATGACATGTTTGAGCGAAAATACCTTGTTGCCAGACTTTTTCGATACCTTATGTACTAGAAAAATTGAAATAAGCAACTCCTTAGATAAATAAAATACAGTATGAAAGTATGTGCCAAATAAACAAATTTTTACAATTATCATCAGTTTAAATACCCAACTGTTCCAACATTTCTTGTCTTTTTTGTTCCCCGCGTAATCTGGTTGCTGCATTCTCGTACTGATCTTGAGCATTTACATTTTCATGAATATTTTCGTTATCATCTATTTGATCTTCAAATTCGAACCGATCATTCAGATGTTTGGCAATATTGTGCAAAATAGCACAAGTTACAATCACTTTTGGTACCCTCTCTATATTAACCCTAACACAGTTTCCTAGAATTGGAAATCTTCTTTTTATTTGTCCAAAGACCCTTTCTATCACAACACGCTCCTGTGAGTGGTGCAAGTTAAAGATCCTTTGTGCCTCCGTATGTGCCGGCTTGAAAGGTGTGATTAGCCATGGCGAAATTCCATAACCAGAATCAGCCAGTAAACAAACAGAACCATCAAATCTCGACAGGATGTTTCTAAATGGGGTTCTCCTCCATATACGTGAGTCATGAACGCTGCCCGGCCACTCCGCACTGATGCTTGTGACTTTTTCACTTGCGTCGCACGTAGCCTGCACATTAATACTAATGTAACCCTTTCTGTTGACGTATTCATCACCAAATATTGATGGCTTGTTTATTTCGACGTGCGTGCAATCTAAAGCACCTATTACCGAGGGCATATGAAAGCGAGTTTGCCACAAAACTCTTGCTTCATTCATTTCTCTTGCTGTCGAGGGAAAGTGGATCCAGTCATTAGCTCTTCTAATTATCTGATCCATCACAAAATTTACAGTTTTACACACTGTACTTCGGTGCACGCCAATATCTTCAGCAATTCCAGATTGAAAACCTGGGTCCCCTACGAATCGCAAAAGAATCTCCATTTTTTGTCTCGAAGTCAACGCACCACCACGAAATTCATCCCTTTCCGGCAAAAATTCGTTTGTCAAAAAATCAACACTTTCGTTTTGAAAACGCAGCAGTTCTTTTGAATTTACTTGTCTTCTTTCACGATAAGTTTTAACGTTGCGTACATTCATGAACATCGCCATAATCACTACTTAGATAAATGAAGCCTGCTGTACCCCAGACTTCAAAAAATCCAAGTAGTTGCTTAGATATAAAGAAGTATCTAATTTTTATTCACACCATTTTAAAGGAATTGCTCGGCTTTCCGGAAAAACCAAGCTTTTGCTTGGCCGAGGAATATCTTCATATTTTATTCAATTGAATTAAAGCAGTTGCTTCCAAAAATCATATTTTAAGCTAGTGCTTCACTTTATTCACACCACCCAATAAACTTGAATTTGATATCTACAGGAAACCAACTCAAACTGACCATCTAATTAATTTCCACTCCAATCACTCTTATCAACACAAGTTATGAGCCATATACTGTTATGTTCATCGTCTTCTTAATATACCTTTAACTAATCATAATTTTAATAAAGAAATCGACGTTTTAAAACAATTAGCTTTTAATAACAACTACAATCCTTCCATTATTAATATGGTTATCAATAAAGTCAAACAAGAAAAAGTCCCAACTTGCTTTTAATCCTACTAATTTTAAATACTTTTCATTACCATATCTTGGGAAAATGTCCAATGATGTTGCTGCAGTTTTTAAGGATTACAACAATATTAAAATTTCTTTTAAAAATGAAAATTCGATTAAAAGCCAACTATCACATACCAAGGATGAAATCGAGTTGCTACACAAAAGTGGTATCTATAGACTAAGCTGTAACGATTATAATACGCCTTGTATAGGAAAAACTGAGAGGAGACTCAACATACGAGCTGGTGACATCATACTAAATTCAATAATCATAACTTCACTTCTCCTGAGAATGTTACTGTTCTTCATAATATTTTTAATTGCAACTTTAAACTAAATTTTCTTGAAGACCTTGAGATACACAGATAGCACAGCTTATACAATACAGCTAAAACACTCTCTTGGCGGCAACGGTTTGCGTCGATTTCGTCGCGCATCGCTTAAGCTCCGCCTTCGAAGGGAAAAGACGGTTTTGGTGTTCAGAAGCGTACTTAGGTAAGGTGTTGAGTCATGCGTATAATTTCGTTGATTGTATAATTTCGTGGAGCCTATAATTTCGTTGATTGTATAATTTCGTGGAGCCTATAATTTCGTTGATTTTGTTTGAGTTAAAGGTACTGTTATTATTTTGGTGACTCTTTAGCTATGAGTAGAATGAGTGAAAAAAAAAGACATCATTCTGTTTGTGCAGTCAAAAGCTGTTTTAATAAGGGTTATACCTGCAAGAAAACATTCTTTAGTTTTCCCAAGGACCCAAACCGATAAGTACCACATTATAAGAAATTTTCATTGTTAAAAATATAATTTATACAGGGTATCCCATTAGTGCGTTATTGTTCATTATTTTGTTGTAGACACGCAAGAAAGTTTTAAATAAAAGTTATATGGATTTGAAAAATACCTACATATTTTAAAAATATCTTTGGATATACAGGGTGTCACGTTTTTGCCTGGCAAATTAAAATGTATGTTTTTTAAATGGAACACCTTGTATTTTATTTTATGATAAAATTATTAACACCCTAAATTATTGTAAAGACGAATTGATACAGAAAAATTTTATCAGGTATGTGTGTGGTTACCTTTTAATAAAAGCCTTGCGGATCCACTCCTCTGCGATACCTGTCTTAAATATAACAAAGATTACGTTGAATTAGATGATTTTTCTTTTTATTGCTTTTTAAAGGCATATGATAACGCCAATCCAGATACATTTGGAAATCTGCAACTGTCAAATGATGAATTTGTAGAACTAATATTCAATATTGAAAAGATATTTCAAAATAATTTTGAAGAATTGGCTACAAAAAATAACATTTGTACCACACTTTTAGAATTAATTAACCCAATACCCTTTAGTCATCCATGCTAACGTTTTCCAAAAGAATAACTTATTTTATTGTATGTTTAATCTCAATAACTAAAAAATATACTGACAATTAGTTTGACAGAATTGTCATTTATTTAAAATTTTAAAAACAATAGCAGTCGGTTGATCAAAATATGAACGGTGATTGGCGAATTTATTTTTTTTGCAGTGTTCTCACTACCTAGAATGGATATGAAATATATTCGTTCAATTGAAGGCAATAGCATACTTTTTCGTTTTGTAATCTATGCATGGATATTAGCCAATCTATGCACATACTACAAAACGAAAAAGTATGTTATTGCGTTCAACTACGAATATATTTCAATCCATTTTAGGTAGTGAGAACACTTTAACAAAATTAAATCTACAAATCACAGTTCATATTTTGGTCACCCAACTCCTATTATTTAAATTTTTTTAAATAAGTGACAATTCTGTTAAACTAATTGTCAATATATATTTTAGTTATTGATATTAAATATACATTAAAATTTTTGTGTAGACTCCATAAATAATAGTATTTTTGTTTTTATTGTGTCCACATTTAAAAAAAATAAATTTTAATCAAACTACATGATACTAATTTAATTACGAGTATTAAAACTAAAGTCCTGAAAGTATCGGTGAAGATGAGGACAGAGCATCTGCCTTCCACGCGAAAAGCCCGGGATCGAATCTAGGCCGAGGACTAATTAATTTTTCATTTTAATTTTATTTTATAAATTAGTCAACTTCGTAAATTATTTTAAAATTAGTTATTTTGTCTAAATAACCTAAAATAATTTTTTAAATTTGTAGATTTTCGTTAGTGGGTCGTAGAAAAAATATACTGACCATATCGAGTGGATTGTTCATATCACAATCAGACGATTGAGTACTCCGCATACGACGTCGTGCTCAAACTTCGTCTTTGTGTGATATTGCTATCATATCCACCCTTGTTGAACAAACTATAATTTATTTGTTTTCTTGGTTTAAACCAAAACTTAAGTTTTACATCAGAAATAGGAACTAAATTAATTTACTTTTCAAGTTTTCTTGTAAAAATCGATATTACTTTCTCCAAGTACAAATTTAGTACCTACCTAAAATAAGTACTAATTATGTAATATCGTGTAATATTGTAATTCAAATTTCACATTACTATAAAGTTTCAAAATACCCTACTTCGGTATGGTCAGATAAAAATTGAATATATTATATTTATAAAAACTGTCAAAGTATTACTTCTACAAATCTGTATTTCAATTAATAAGAATACATCTAAATATAACTAATATTGTTAAAATAAAAGCACAAATTCTTTATAATTCCAAAATACCATAGAGTTCCCAGACCTCAGTCGAAGCATTCGTTATCTAGGTATAAACCCTTTGCGCGAAGAGTAACACTTGCCAGAGACACGGGGTACCACTTGATTTGCATCCACGAGCGTGACACAATTCTTTAACAATTGAAGCCCTTGGTGTAAAAAGGATCCAAGCCACAATTTGTCGTGAAGTGACTGTTTTAGCTCAAAACATTTGTTAACGAGGATTTTACTAGCCACATACAAATTATTTTACCTCTAATCCGAAAGATGTGCTATTTTTCGTAATATTTATATTTAAATAATGTTTCTAATTATATTTGACAGATTTAAAACAAATTAAAAATTTAATTTCCCAAAACTTACTTAATATGGCATGTAACCAACCTTATTACGCCAAGGTTTTCAATTTTTTCAATAATAAAAAAATTGTTTAATCCGGGCCCGACTTTTCTCTCGAATCTAACAGAGATAGCACCATTCCGTCTTGCTTGGTTCTCGACCGCCAGATCAAAGACGCCGACACGGAGTTGTGGAGCTGTATTGTATAAGCTGTGCAGATAGTTTAATAAACCAAATGTCACATGTGTTAATACTCAAATCCATCTCAATAGCAAAGTTCCTCCTCTCTTTAAGAGTATTAGAAACAGTTGGTCTGAAGTTACCTAGTCAGCTTCGCCTTTAATCTTCTTTGCAGTGGTGTTGATCATGTCTTTTCCAGCGATTGCTGATTTCGTGGCCAGAACGGTTTTTCTTTCTCTTAATTTCTTAATATAATATTGCTTATTATGAATTATTTGGAAGATAGATACTTTTTGATAAGACATAATGGTGATACTTTTAGAAGGCTTCTGGAGTGCCACAAGGTTCCAATTTAGGCCCATTATTGTTTCTGTTATTTGTCATTGATTTGCCAAAAGTTAAATACTCGAGGTGCTTACGTTTTGCTGATGATTTTAAAATTTATAAACAAATTCAAACAGTACGTGATCACGTTTCTTTTCAAAAAGATATAAGTGCTACTCGTATGTATGAATGGAGTCAAAAATGTAAATAGAATTTAACATCAACAGATGTTGATAAGGATCTAGGAGTAATATGTAATTCTAAATTATCATTTTGTAAAGCAGCAAATCGTGTTTTGGGATTTAATGAGGCAAACTCAGAAATTTTCTGACATTAATTTGTTAAAAATTTTATATCTTTCTTTAATACGTTCGAAAGTAGATTTTGCTTTAATTATATATGGCTTGGACAATATTAAACTATTTTGCTAGAATTGGAGAAAATGCAAAACCAATTTTTAAGATATCTTTAACTTAAAAAGAACCATATCAAACCTGATTACTATCTTATTAGAACAGCCCAATTAAGGATGAAGTTTAAAATACCTTCTCTTGAGACTAGACGAAAAATAACATGTACCCTATTTTTGTATAAAATAATCAGTTTTCAAATATGTTCTTCAGATCTGTTAGCCGTTAGCCCTAATACCATTTTGTGTTTCATCACGTCCAAACCGTAATTCAAATATGTTTATTGTTCCTTTTGCCATGATTACATCCAGACCTCCTCAATATTATAAATAATTTAGACTGATATGCGAAATACAAAACAATTAAAAAAAATCATTGAACAAATTATAAACATGTCCATTTAAGCAAGTAATAATTATTTAATCCCACGGTATTTCTGGTATTATCAAAATTATGTATAAATTGTAGTATGCAGGTATATTGTACCTATTTAATAGCAATTATCCTTGATGTTAGGGCAATCGGCCTGTTAGGATAAATAAATAAATAATGAAGTTCTTACTCCAAACTTTTAAACAAAAAAAAATCATTTCGATATCTCAATTAAGTTTTAAGTGGCCTAACCTACATACCTGGCAGTTGTAACTATGATTAAATAATTCAAAAAATATTTCCTGATAGTTTTAGCACAGCTTATACAATACAGCTCCACAACTCCGTGTCGGCGTCTTTGATCTGGCGGTCGAGAACCAAGCAAGACGGAATGGTGCTATCTCTGTTAGATTCGAGGGAAAAGTCGGGCCCGGATTAAACAATTTTTTTATTATTGAAAAAATTGAAAACCTTGGCGTAATAAGGTTGGTTACATGCCATATTAAGTAAGTTTTGGGAAATTAAATTTTTAATTTGTTTTAAATCTGTCAAATATAATTAGAAACATTATTTAAATATAAATATTACGAAAAATAGCACATCTTTCGGATTAGAGGTAAAATAATTTGTATGTGGCTAGTAAAATCCTCGTTAACAAATGTTTTGAGCTAAAACAGTCACTTCACGACAAATTGTGGCTTGGATCCTTTTTACACCAAGGGCTTCAATTGTTAAAGAATTGTGTCACGCTCGTGGATGCAAATCAAGTGGTACCCCGTGTCTCTGGCAAGTGTTACTCTTCGCGCAAAGGGTTTATACCAAGATAAACGAATGCTTCGACTGAGGTCTGGGAACTCTATGGTATTTTGGAATTATAAAGAATTTGTGCTTTTATTTTAACAATATTGGTTATATTTAGATGTATTCTTATTAATTGAAATACAGATTTGTAAAAGTAATACATTGACAATATTTATTAATATAATATATTCAATTTTTATCGGACCATACCGAAGTAGGGAATTTTGAAATTTTATAGTAATGTGAAATTTGAATTACATTATTACACGATATTACATAATTAGTACTTATTTTAGGTAGGTACTAAATTTGTACTTGGAGAAAGTAATATCGATTTTTACAAGAAAACTTGAAAAGTAAATTAATTTAGTTCCTATTTCTGATGTAAAACTTAAACCAAGAAAACAAATAAATTGTAGTTTGTTCAACAAGGGTGGATATGATAGCCATATTACACAAAGACGAAGTTTGAGCACGACGTCGTAGGCGGAGTACTCAATCGTCTGATTGTGATATGAACAAACCACTCGATATGGTCAGTATATTTTTTTCTACGACCCACTAACGAAAATCTACAAATTTAAAAAATTATTTTAGGTTATTTAGACAAAATAACTAATTTTAAAATAATTTACGAAGTTGACTAATTTATAAAATAAAATAAACATGAAAAATTAATTAGTCCTCGGCCTAGATTCGATCCCGGGCTTTTCGCGTGGAAGGCAGATGTTCTGTCCTCATCTTCACCGAAACTTTCATAACTTTAGTATTAATACTCGTAATTAAATTAGTATCATGTAGTTTGATTAAAATTTATTTTTTTTTAAATGTGGACACAATAAAAACAAAAATGCTATTATTTATCGAGTCTACACAAAAATTTTAATGTATATTTAATACCAATAACTAATATATATATATTGACAATTAGTTTAATAGAATTGTCACTTATTTAAAAAAATTTAAATAATAGGAGTTGGGTGACCAAAATATGAACTGTGATTTGTAGATTTAATTTTGTTAAAGTGTTCTCACTACCTAAAATGGATATGAAATATATTCGTAGTTGAACGCAATAACATACTTTTTCGTTTTGTAGTATGTGCGTAGATTGGCTAATATCCATGCACAGATTACAAAACGAAAAAGTATGCTATTGCCTTCAATTGAACGAATATATTTCATATCCATTCTAGGTAGTGAGAACACTGCAAAAAAAATAAATTCGCCAATCACCGTTCATATTTTAATCAACCGACTGCTATTATTTTTAAAATTTTAAATAAATGACAATTCTGTCAAACTAATTGTCAGTATATTTTTTAGTTATTGAGATTAAACATACAATAAAATATGTTATTCTTTTGGAAAACGTTAGCATGGATGACTAAAGGGTATTGGGTTAATTAATTCTAAAAGTGTGGTACAAATATTATTTTTTGTAGCCAATTCTTCAAAATTATTTTGAAATATCTTTTCAATATTGAATATTAGTTCTACAAATTCATCATTTGACAGTTACAGATTTCCAAATGTATCTGGATTGGCGTTATCATATGCCTTTAAAAAGCAATAAAAAGAAAAATCATCTAATTCAACGTGATCTTTGTTATATTTAAGACAGGTATCGCAGAGGAGTGGATCCGCAAGGCTTTTATTAAAAGGAAACCACACACATACCTGATAAACTTTTTCTGTATCAATTCGTCTTTACAATAATTTAGGGTGTTAATAATTTTATCATAAAATAAAATACAAGGTGTTCCATTTAAAAAACATACATTTTAATTTTCCAGGCAAAAACGTGACACCCTGTATATCCAAAGATATTTTTAAAATATGTAGGTATTTTTCAAATCCATATAACTTTTATTTAAAACTTTCTTGCGTGTCTACAACAAAATAATGAACAATAACGCACTAATGGGATACCCTGTATAAATTATATTTTTAACAATGAAAATTTCTTATAATGTGGTACTTATCGGTTTGGGTCCTTGGGAAAACTAAAGAATGTTTTCTTGCAGGTATAACCCTTATTAAAACAGCTTTTGACTGCACAAACAGAATGATGTCTTTTTTTTTCACTCATTCTACTCATAGCTAAAGAGTCACCAAAATAATAACAGTACCTTTAACTCAAACAAAATCAACGAAATTATAGGCTCCACGAAATTATACAATCAACGAAATTATACGCACGACTCAACACCTTACCTAAGTACGCTTCTGAACACCAAAACCGTCTTTTCCCTTCGAAGGCGGAGCTTAAGCGATGCGCGACGAAATCGATGCAAACCGTTGCCGCCAAGAGAGTGTTTTAGCTGTATTGTATAAGCTGTGGTTTTAGCCTTGAAAAAACACGTTAATTTAAATTGTTTTAACACTTGGGATTAAATTTTCAGTCTTGTGCTTAACACATTAGTCAAAATGGCCTCTAGCTCTAAGTTTAACAAGTCCAGAGATGGGAATTATGGAGGCCAAGGAGATAACGTAATAACATGAAATACAATAATAAATTGTAAAGAAAGGACCCTGCATTTTCTTTATTTATATAAAGTAGCAACTGGTCAACTAATTTTTATTAATGTCACTTGTTAATAAATATTTTGAATTGAGACTTATAAATTAAGGGCTGTAAACAAGAGCCACCATGTATGCTATTTATTCTATAGTATCTATTTGTAAATTAGGTAATTATAGTGCTGTCGTAAGTGTCCGCCTCGTTCTAACTAAAACATAAATTTGGACGCCCTAGATTTACACTTTCCAACGCTTTATCTTTCACGGAAATGTTATACAGCTTATAATTGTTTTTGTTTTCTTTTTAAATAAAAATATATTATACCTAGCTTACTTTTTGGCATTATGATTAATTTTTTAATAGTTGGAGCTGAGTTTATAAAATGACAAAAATCAGATTTGTTTTTGTTAAAGTTTATATATGGTTAAATTAATTCGACTTCGGCCGTTCCCATATCGGCCGTTAAATAAAAAAGTTGCATTTCGGCCGGTCAACCTTTTTGGGATATTTAGATTAAGCTTACTTAAATAATATCGGCCGTTTGTTTATATATTGTAAACTTGTTAATTTTTTAGCATAATATACAAACAGTTAAAAGAAAAACAAATTTAATAAACTCAAATTCTTCATTACAATATTTTTTAGAAAAAACAATCCAATGATACAATAAAAAATCAATAGATAATACATAGTATGACAACACAATTTTACTCAAATTTAGTAATTTTTTAATTCAATATTTTTGTCCCTTAAATCATTTAATGTTTTTTTAATTCTAATATCAATATCAACGTATTTTTTTAATCTTTTTGGAGTTGGTATATAGATTTATTTTTTGTAATTTAATTATATTTAAAGCAGCCTCCTCTTTCTCGAAAATGTTTGGATGACTTTTCCCAATTTTTTTATTTCATTTACTATGCCATCTGTTTAAAAACTTTGTTTATATATTTTGTTTTATCAGTGTAGATGCACTTTGATTATTCTTTGTGACATAATATAATAACTGACAATTATTAAAAAACAGAAATGTCGCCAAGTCAAGAATTATAAAAAAAAGATTTATACAGTCCGCTTACAATTATTTAACTATTTGAACCAGCAGTTTATAGTTTAAACAAAAATTTGCTCCAATCGAGCCGGATTTCAAGAATTTCTATTTTCAAAATTTACAAAATTAAGAAGTCCTGTCGACCAGCACAAGATATAAGTACTATATTGAGATGGGCGAATGGATGGTTGGAAAACGTTCAATTTAAAGTATTTTTTCAATTTAATCACAATTTAATATATAAGTTCAGGATTTTAAGGTATTTTTTTGCAGATTTGAAGATACCTTAGGCAATTTTTAAAGCTATTTAACAAAGTAAACTTGTACTTGGCCATTTAACAATTTATTTGCTATTTAACAGTCTATTTCACTATTTATTTGATATTATCATCAGTCTATTTAACGATTAATTGCTATTTTTAGTCTATTAAACGTGTATAAAAAGTATTTTTGTTCTATTTCAGGAATACTTTTTCTAGATTATACATGTTTTGTAAGAGTTTCTACTTTTTGCATATAAGGTATTTTTAATCAGTGAAAGATACCTTTCGAGTTTGTCAATTTTCAACTATTAACACTATTTCAATTTTAGTCTAATTTCCTTTGTCATTTTGGAAGGCAATTTTCTCCATAATATAAAGACAATTTTCTCCATTATATAAAGACAATTATTTTTTCGCTATTGAACTATTTTACATGTGGGGTCAATTTATGCTTGTCATGTAAGTATTGTATTTGAAGAACTGTGTATTATTAAATTCTACTGCTATTTTATTTTTTAACAAATCAAGTTTCGATTTGATTCTATTTCATTGCTTATTAACTATTGCTGTTGTTTTCATTAAAAATGACAGAGGAGCTTAAAAAATTAGTACGAAATCGAGGTACTATTAAACAAAAATTATCAGTTTTGGAAAAGTTTATAAATAAAGTTAAAACCTCGGTTCCTGAAAGAAAGCACAGTTTAAATGATGTTGAACTACGATTTAAAAATAGTATTATTTTGCTTAAAGAGTTTGACCATGTTCAGTCAATAATAGAGTCTTTGTGTGAAAAAGCAGATTTAGAAATCCACTTTAAAGAACGAGAGGATTTTCAAGAGAGATACTATATTACTCAAGATTTTTTAACTCAATATATACAAGGTGAACGTAAACCTAGTGTAGTGGAGAGTGGATCTGATACAGATTTGAGGGAAACTCCTCTTAGCCAGGTCAATTATGCAGCACCTACTGTTAACTCGGGTTCTAATTTTGATTGTTTGCAAAATGTTTTATTGCCAAAACTTAAGTTACCTATCTTTTCTGGAAATTTTGAACAATGGCTTAGTTTTAAACTCAATTATTCATCTATTATTGATGGTAACAACAATTTAAACGATTTACAAAAGTTTCAGTTCTTAAAAGCTTCCTTAGACGGTTATGCTTCTAGATTTGTTGAAGATCTAGAAGGGGTTGATAAGCCCTATGAACAAGCCTGGCAAAATTTATGTAACAAGTTTGATAAAAAACAATTTTTGCTAGATACCCATTTCCAACAATTATTAAACGTTTCACAATTAAAGAAAGTTTTTACAATTTTAGTTTGATTTTAGATCAAATTACAAAACATTTAAATGCCATTGAAAGTTTAAAACTAAATCCGAAACTATTATATGATTCATTGGTTATCCACTTATTGTCAAGTAAACTAGGTAAAGTAAGCTTAAGAGAATGGAAGGAGTGTGAATATGACACTGATTTACCTTCTCTTAAAGAATTTTTAGAATTTCTTAAAAATAAAGTCGACTTATTGCAGTCTTTAGAACAGTCTTATTCCTCTAAGCCTGTATCATTAGGGAATAAACAATTCAACAAAAATAAGTACTCTGATTATTCTCAATTACATCTTTCTGTCGATAACACAAAATCTCATGTAGTTAATTGTAATTTTTGTAAAAAAAATCACACAATTTACAAGTGTCAAGATTTTTTAGCCTTATCAATATCAGAAAGAATAAGCAACGTTAAACGTCTTAATTTATGTTTAAATTGCTTACGGACCGGTCACAGCCAAGACAAGTGCTGTCTTTGGCCATGTAAGATTTGTAAAAGAAGTAACAAGATTTTAAAACACAACACTTTGCTTCACCTTGATGGTGACGTTTCTAGTATAATCCCAGAATCCCAAAGTATAAACATGTTAGTTAGACCTACGGTTACGCATCAATCTCAAATTCTTTTGTCTACAATTATATGCAAGGTTAAAGATTCTGATGGCAATTATCATGATTGTCGAGCATTATTAGATTCTGGAGCACAATCTAATTTAATTACAGAAATGTTTTGTAAAAAGTTAAACCTTAATTGTACTGCTTCCAATTTATCAATTATGGGGATAAACCAGATAGTTTCTCAACTTAATAAAAGGTGCGAGTTGTCAATCTCTTCAAACACATCCAATCATAATTGTACAATTTCTTGCTTTGTTTGTCTTGCTATTACTAGCAATATTCCTTCATACCATATCAATGATGTTGAAAAATGGAATATACCTAAAGGTCTTCAGTTAGCAGACCCAAAATTTTATATTTCTAGGGAGATAGACCTATTAATAGGTGCTAGCCTATTTTGGGACTTAATATTAGACGGCAAAGTACAATTATCTAATAATCTTCCCAGTCTACAAAATACTCTGTTCGGTTATATTGTTTGTGGAATATTACCTTTCTCAAGTCAATTAACATCCACATCTATTTGCAACTTTTCCAAAGTACATATAGAAGTGGATGAACAATTAAAAAAGTTTTGGGAACTTGAAGAAATTAAAGTTAACATTCCTTTAGCTAAAGACGATTTAGAGTGTGAAGAACAATTTAAAAATAATACCTTCAGAAATGACGAAGGTCAATTTGTAGTGAAGTTTCCACTCAAGCACTCTCCTTCTATGTTAGGCAAATCTAAAGGAAATGCTATTAAACGTTTTTATCTCTTGAAAAGAAATTTAATGATAACAATTTTAAGAAACTCTATTATGATTTTATTCACGAATATGAATCTCTAGGTCATATGACCAAACTTTCCAATGAGGTTGAATGTTCAGAAAACACTTCTATTTCATATTTCTTGCCCCATCATGGTGTTTTGAGAGACAGTTTAACAACGAAATTAAGAACTGTTTTTGACGCTAGTTGTCCCACTTCATCGGGATGGTCTCTTAATGACATTCAGTATGTCGGACCAAAATTACAAAATGATATTACTGATATTTTGTTACGATTTAGATTTTACACGTATGTAGTGTCAGCTGATGTATCGAAAATGTATCGTTGCATTTTAATGCATCCAGATCATAGATCTTTGCAACAAATTCTATGGCGTGAAAACCCGAAAGATGAGTTTTCAACGTATCAGTTAAATACAGTTTCTTACGGTACACGGTCAGCTCCTTACCTAGCAATTAAATGTATGCAACAATTAGCTACTGAACATTTTAAAACATATCCTGAAGCATGTCAAACTATTTATGACGACTTTTACGTCGATGATCTGCTGACAGGATCGAATAATTTGACAGAACTTCAAACAAAATGTCAAGAAATTTATTCAATTTTAAAGTCAGGAAATTTTATTTTAAGAAAGTGGATTTCCAATGAACCTCAAGTTATATCTGATATAGATGACTCTAATATTTCCAATTTTGTATTAGATATTGGAAAACATGAAAGTTGGAAAACATGAAAGTTGCAAAACATTAGGTATTCAATGGGTTCCCATACCAGACAATTTAAAATATAACATAAAACAATTTGATTTAAATTCCGATATAACGATTACAAAAAGGAAAATTTTATCTATTATTGCACAAATTTATGATCCACTAGGTCTTATAAGTCCTATTATAATTACTTTTAAAATTATTTTACAACGGTTATGGTCTTTACGAATATCATGGGACAGTTCAATTCCTTCAGATTTAGAAAATTTATTTTTTCGATGTTTAAATGACTTATCATGCCTCAATAATTTTAATATTAATAGGTCTACTATTCCAGAAGGGTATGAAGTGTTCGATATCCATTGTTTTTGTGATGCATCCAAAGATGCTTATGCAGCTTCTGTTTATTTAAGAAGCAAAGACGTACACGGTAATTATCAAATTAATTTATTATGTTCTAAGAGTAAAGTTGCTCCTTTAAAGACAATCTCTATTCCTAAACTAGAGTTATGTGCAAGTTTACTTGGGGCTCAATTAATCGAATCAGTTAAAAATTTAATATTATTTTCCGGTTCAATTTACATATGGTCTGATTCCCAGGTAGCCCTTAGTTGGATTAAAACAGAGCCTAGTTAATTACAAGTTTTTGTAGCTAACAGAGTTGCTAAAATTCAATCTATTTCAAATTTAGATAGCTGGAGATACGTAAATAGTAAAGACAACCCGGCAGATTTAGCTTCACGAGGCGTAACCCCAGAAAATCTATTAAAATCGACATTATGGTGGACAGGCCCTCCATTTCTTAAGTCTAACATTTTTAAGTGGCCTTCTATTAACTATTTTATTCCATTTAATCAATTACCAGAATTAAAAAAGGCAACTACCGTATTGCAATCTACCAATTATGATAGCATATTTTACTTATTTGACAAATTTTCTAATGTGCTTAAATTAAAACGCATTACAGCGCGTTGCATAAGATTTTTTAATAATTTAAAAAACAAGTGTAATAAGCAACCTATTCAAACAGGCTGCATTTCAGTTTCTGAGTTAAATAATGCCAATGACGTTTTGGTTCGATTGGCTCAGAATGAATCGTTCAATTCTGAATTAAAGCTGTTAAATAAAAATAATTTTCTAGATAAGAAACACAGGTTGTCTTCATTAACACCATTTGTTGATAGCAATGGCATCATACGTGTAGGTGGTCGCTTAAAAAACACTTACTTGCCGTATGATACTAAGCATCCAATTCTATTAGATTCTAATCATTCGTTTACAAAATTAATCTTCGACTATAAACACAAACAACTGTTACACCCAGGACCCCAATTGTTGTTAGCTTCTGTAAGGCAATTTTATTGGCCAACTGGTGGTCGCAATTTGGCAAAAAAGACAGTTAAAAATTGTATGGTATGTTTTAAATTTAATCCTAAGCCTTCAGTGTATCCTATGGCTAGTTTACCCGATAGTCGAATTAAACCTAGTTTACCATTTCAAATTACTGGACTCGACTATGCCGGACCATTTCAAATTTTAAATAAAGCAGGAAAAGGAGCTAAGCTAATTAAATGTTATTTGGCAGTATTTATATGCTTTTGTACAAAAGCTGTTCACTTAGAAATAGTGAGCAGTCTTACTACCGAGAATTTTTTAGCTTGTTTAAAACGATTTACCTCAAGACGAGGTGTGCCATCACAAATCTACTCGGATAACGGTAGTACGTTTGTTGGAGCTAGTAACGAGCTCAAATTATTAGGCAATTTTTTACACACAAACCGAAACTCTATTATCGACTCTACTAGTCAATACAACATACGTTGGGTTTTTATACCTCCATATAGTCCGAATTTTGGAGGATTGTGGGAGGCAGCTGTAAAAAGCGCCAAACATCATTTAAAGCGAGCACTAATCAATCATAATGTCACTTATGAAGAGTTTAATACACTAGTTATTCAAGTAGAAGGTATCCTGAACTCTAGACCTCTATTTTCTATGTCAAGTAATCCTAATGACTTATTTCCAATTACCCCATCTCATTTTCTCATTGGACGCTCTATAAGCTCAATATCTGAACATGACTTACAAGAGATCAAATCTAACAGATTAACCAGGTTACAACATGTCCAAAAGTTATGTCAACAATTTTGGTCTCAATTTTCCAAACACTATATTTCCCAGTTACATGCCCAATATAAATGGAAAGAAGAACCTACAAAAATAAGCAATGGTTCTTTAGTTCTCTTACGTAACGACAAGCAACCTTCTTATAAGTGGCCTCTTGGACGTATCACTCAGCTATTCCCCAGTAAAGACAGAATTTCAAGAGTCGCCGAAGTTCTTACATCAAATGGAAAGACCACAAGATCCATAAGACATCTATGTCTTCTACCACTCCAGGAAGACACTGATAATTAGTTGTAGTATTTAATTTATGTAGTTGTGTTTTTGAAGGTACCCTTCAAAGGAGGGAGTTATGTTTAAAAACTTTGTTTATATATTTTGTTTTATCAGTGTAGATGCACTTTGATTATTCTTTGTGACATAATATAATAACTGACAATTATTAAAAAACAGAAATGTCGCCAAGTCAAGAATTATAATAAAAGATTTATACAGTCCGCTTACAATTATTTAACTATTTGAACCAGCAGTTTATAGTTTAAACACCATCCTTCCACTGCGTTTGTAGTCCGATGTCTATGCCCCGAACATATCCAAATATTTTGGATAATTTGATCTAACCATTGTGAAGTAAAAAATCATTAAATTTAATAACTAGATCATTCATAGGTGAAGTTTCCATTATAATCAGCCATCCCTCATCGATATTTTCTTCGGGTAAATGAGCCAGAGCAGCACACATTCTAATATGATTTCGTACTTCACTTTGATTACGATATGATAACACTAAACCTAAATCTTAAACTTTGCGCCATATTAATTAAAGTGAAAATTACATCCATGAATGACAGTTTTGGGAAATACATATCTTATTGCATTTGAAGGGTACAGGAATAAAACAAGGAATGTCCATATTTTTAAGAAAATTGGGTTAGACCGACATTGTTTAGTAGTTTTTGTGTACTTGAGCCTGGCAACAACCGAACAGGCATAAAAGCAGAGATGTCCACAATACAGCGAAATAAGGAATCGCTATACAGGCATAAAACCAGAAATGTCCAAGCGCAACCGGAATAAAAGTGGAAATGTCCGCCTCAGCAGCATCATAATGATGTGAAAATACGTTACAGTTTAATAAAAATTCCAAACTAGTCTTCACTTGTCTGTGTTTTAGGGTAGGTGCGGTTGTTTGTTTACCTTAAAAGCATGACCTCCGAAAGCGGTATAAGTGATTTGAAGCCAAAGAAAAGACAAAGGACCGCAGAATGCAGGATGTCATGAAAAAGCTAAAATTGTCTTCACATGCAACTGCAAGAGAATAAAATGCTTTGAAACCATTAATGATTTAGAACGTAGTGTAATTTTATTTGACTTTAACCAAATGAGTGGGCATAATGAACAAAACAACTATCTGTGTGGTTTGATCTCTGTAATACCTGTGCAAAGGCGCAGATCTAGAAAACCAGAAACTGAAGCTCTATATCATGATAGTACTTATGCATACAAGGTAAAAGTAAAAAGAGATAATGTTGTGAAGGAAATCCCTGTGTGTCATAAAGCTTTCTTAAGCATTCACGGAATCTCCAAAGGTAAATTAGAGCATCTACAAAAATCATTGAAACACATGGGTTTAGCACCAAATGACAAACGCGGTAAACATGCTAAATTTATCAAGAAGTTACCTGACGATACCTATGCTAAAATAAAAGATCACTTAAACTCATTTAAAGGAAGGTTGTCACATTATAGCATTAAAGACACCAAAAAGATATACCTACCGGAGAGTCTTAAGATTAAGAAAATGTACATAATGTTTCAAGAGTTGTTTCCCAATGTAAAAGCTTCTTATGAAACGTACCGAACGATTTTTAATAGTAAATTTAATATAAGTTTTGGACTTGGACGTAGTGATACTTGCAGCACATGTAATAGGTTTACAGCGGAAATAAATAGATTAAAAAAGGAAGGAAACTTAGAAAATGAAATAAGACGATTGACAGTGGAAAACGAAGTACATAAGAAGAAGGCTCAAAGATTTTATGATGAAAAAAGAAAGGCAAAGAATAAAGGGAGAACTACTAATAATTTCGTAGCAATTGCACTAGATTTTCAGAAAAATGTATATCTACCAAATGTGCCAACTAATGATGTCTATTACTTGCGACAGCTTAGTTTATATTCATTTAACATACATGTTCTTTCATCTGGTATGTCCCTCTTTTACACTTACCCCGAACATTTTGCTAACAAAGGTTCAGATGAAGTGTGCACCTTTCTTTTTGATTTCATCGTTAATTACTTAGGTGCCGAGGTAAAGCACTTACATGTTTTTTTTGATTCTGCGGGTGGTCAGAATAAAAACTTTACCATGTTCGAATTCATGCATTATGTGGTTCATACTATTAAACGGCTAGAATCGATAGAAATCACATTCCCCATCAGAGGATATTCATACTTAGAGTGTGGTAAAAACATGGGACTTTTTAACTTAAAAACAAGGATGAAAGTACCGAATGATTGGTATGAATTACTTCGCAACTTTAGGAAAAATCCGAATCCCTTTATTGCCATTGAAATGAAACAGTCTATGGTCAGAGATTGGACAAAGTTTTTTAAAACCAAATTTGTATCAAAATGTCCTTTTCCCATTCAGTCTATAAGGGAAATTATATGCCAAAAAGATCATTCACGTTTATTAAGTTACCGTTTCAGTTACAGTGGTACTTGAATAAAAAATATATAGGTAACATATTTTGACTACAGATGACTGCATAATGTAATAAAAAATGCTTTAATCCATTAGGTAACAAGTGCGCGGCGCAGCGGCGGGTGTGGACATTCCTTGTTGTATACCCAAAGTCTTGGATATTAGCGGACATTTTTATTTATTTTAGCAAAGGCTGAGTTTATTGTATTACAGTTATTATTTAATTTAGTTACTATATGTTTTTCCTAACGTTGTCTAAAAAATAATTATTCTTTAAAATTATTTGGAAGTTGTTACATTGAAATTGACATTAAAAAGTGGAATATCTCTTAATGTTGTTTAAGTGACATTCCTGGTTTTATTCCTGTACCCTTCATTTATGGTAGCTACTTCAAAATCCAATTTAAATACTTTCGGTGAAAAATTTTTAAACTTTGAAACAAGCAAGGAAAAAAGTCTTATATAGGTTTTTTCTTCCTTATTCGGCAAAAGAGCAAAAATTACTGGAATAATAGAAGTACTATACTCGGTACTTTTTACATCTGCATGTTATAGTGTACAATTGAAAAAATAATAAAGAACAGCTCTTAAATGTTCCGTCTCCAAAAAATACTTCACTTTCATTTAATAAAGATTCACATACGTTACTAAATATTAATATTTTATCTTCAACACCGTCTTCTATAACTAAAAAGTTTTCCGCTAATTGTGGTGGCAACACAATTTCAGATCTGTTTTTCGGTAATGAAACATTTCCAAATGTTTTTTGCCTAGCACGATAAAGGTTTGATTTTACTGAATTTAACTCAGGAATTTTGGTCACAAACTCCAATCCTAGATTTTTAATGTCTTTGAATTCACTACTTACAATTTGAGGAATAGGTGTAAATTCTTCTCTTGCTCGCTTTTTACACTGAAAAACACTTCAACTTCTCTTTTAGCTATATCCAAAACATAAGTATGATCTTTTTTCCCCAAAATATGTTTCTTGTCATTTGTTGTAGAAACACGTCCACCACAGTTTCTATTATAGTCTATTTTTATGTATGAGAGAGTATTAAAATAATAAAGCGTTCGTAATCCATAGGCGTAGCACTTCTTTTAGTAGACAGTTAAAATATTTTTTGAAGTTATTCCTGCTTATAACTTCTAAACAGCTGAAGGTAAAAAAGTGCAATTTTTTCTAAAATGTTTTATTTTTCCACAAGAATCAAAATCAGAAGATGAACTGTCGCAACCAATATTTACAATGAGTAGCTCGATCATTTCATCAGTAATATTGTCCAACTTCCACATTTTCTCTTCTTCTTTAATCGTATGATTTACTGCCTTTTCCCAGCTTTCAGGCTTCACATTATTTACAGCCTCCAAAAACAACTGTTTAACATGACTCATTTTAAAAGAATTATTTTTTCTTGAAACTTCTCCCTTTATCTGTGCCCATATCAATTCAATCGGGTTTACTTCGCAATGATATAGTGGTGATCTAACCACCGTCATCCCACGATTTTTTGCAATTTCATCAATTTCATATTTTTTTAATTTCTCTTTATGAAGGGAACACAAATGATACAGTTCTTTTCTCACAGAACCGGGATGGAACTTAATATTCTTTGAATTTAGCCAATTCTTTAAATCTTTTTTTAACCACTTGGTTGTGGGCATTTTTTCTATAAGCCTCGAGTGATAACTTGCATTATCCATTACTATTATACATTTCTAAGGAAGAAGATCTATAATTTGTTCGAACCACTCTTTAAAGACATCAGCATTCATGTCCTCATGGTAGTCACCGGTACGAGTAGATTCAAAAGTCAATAAACCACCTTTAACAAAACAGTTTGAACTACCAATGTGTACTATTATTAGTCTGCGCCCCTTTCCTGATGGTGGATTTAACCCAGTAGATAAATTATTTAAAAAAGCCTGTCTTGCCAAAATTTAATTGGTTTATGTCCCTCGTTGATCCATGTTTCATCTAAATAAAATATATTTCTTCTTTGGTTTCTCATTTCTTTTATAGTCCTTAGGTAATTTCTTCTCCATACTACAATATCGCTTCTTTCTATTAAAATAGACTTTCTGGAATGCTCTTTCCATAGAAAACCTATTTCTTTTAAAAGTTTCCATAGTGTGCTTCGACTCATTTCAGGGTAATCCTTATCATCTCGAACCGTGGCAAGAACTTTGTCTACTGTCGGAAATTCTTTTGAACGCATGCACTTTCCTTCGAAGTCTTTCTTTCAAAAGATTTTCTAATTGAAATTTTGGTTTTCCTGGAGCTTTACGTGCTGTTTGAAACTCGCCACATTTCTCTTCTTTAACAACTCTGTAAATTGTAGATTTCCCAACACCAAGCATACTACTAACTAATTCCACTGTGTCATCAACACTTTTACATAAATGTTTGTCTGTAAATGATTTAAAACAATTAAATATCAATGTTTCTTCATTAACTGTTAAAGGACCGATTTTTTGTCGTTTACGCGGCACTTCCAAATTTTCCATGATCACACTAGAATTCACACTGCACCTTGCAAGTTGCAACTAAACGACATTTAGTAAACTGTCAAGAATACACAACTTGGACCTCCTTACTAAATGGAAAACCTATAATCACATTTTCGGTGAAATTTGTTGGGAAGGTATTTATCTACTTATAATTCGATTAATGTAAGAAATTCTTGGAATTAAAATAAAACAAAATTGGCAAATAGGTACTTATTGAAAATAATCTTAAGATACGGCTATGTAATCTTTAATACACAGGGCCTTTGGCCTGTCCAAACCTTTTTCTATTGTTCCGTACAGCTTATGTTTATAAAGGACCAATAAAAGACCCAAAACTTGTAATAACTCAGGTACATTTATTACAATTTTAGGAAATATTTAGATTATTCTGTAAAAATATTTAAAATGACCGTACTAAGTTTTGCATTAGAAATGCTGTTTTATTACTCTCTCATACATAAAAATAGACTATAGAACACCTCCAAGATACATTTCCATTTTTATAAATTTCTTTTATCTGATATCTGTAACAACCATTAATAATATCACTGTCCATTTTAAGAACACCTTTCACTTTCAAATCTTTACTGATAATAAAAAGAAATATTTATTATTTACGAAAAGAACATAAAAGGATATATCCAAATGGCAGGGTAACTAATCCTTTAATCCTTTTTTATGAGTATTTATTTAATACTCATGTCTATTATTTTTTGAACATAATTTGGTATTTCTAGTAATAATTATGCATTACGAAGCAATTACTGATAATAAAGTTCAGGTACAAATTGGTTTTCTATTAGAGATAATCACCCTTTAAAATGCCCTTAACACTTCATCTACAATTATTACTTAAATTAAACTACTTGAATGACAGTTTTTGGAAATACATATCGTATTGCGTTTATTGTAGCTACTTCAAAATCCAATTTAGGTAAATACTTTCGGAGAAAAAATTTTAAACTTTGAAACAAGCAAGGACAAAAGTCTTATATAGGTTTTCTTTTCCTTATTCGGCAAAAGAGCAAAAATGACCGGAATAATAGAAGGACTATCCTCGGTACTTTTTACAATTAAAAAAATAATAAAGAACAGCTCTTAAATGCTCAGTCTCCAAAAAATACTTCACATATTTTAATAAAGATTCACATACGTTAATAAATATTAACATTTCGTCTTCAACACCGTCTTCTATAACTAAGGGTCGGTCTTTTCACCTTCAGATAAAGTTCCAGATAACCAACTGACAGATATATTATCTGAGAGTTACCGTCTGTCAGATAATTAATGTTCTGTTTTTTCAAATAAATAATATGTGTGGTAGGTATCCAGTAGTTTTTAACCTTATGTGGTTATGTAACTATCTGTTTATCCATCAGTGAAGTATTTTATTAGAAAATTCATAAATAAGATAATTTATCATTGAGAAGTTAGGTTTACCCAGAAGTGAAAAGATTACTTTTTAAGTTACTTGGGAGATAAAAATTACCTGACACTTTATCTGAAGGTGAAAAGACCGACCCTAAAAAGTTGTCCGCTAATTGTGGTGGCAACACAATTCCAGATCTGTTTCGGTAATGAAACATTTCCAAATATTTTTTGCCTTAAATTGAACGACTTGAATATTTTTTTATAATTAACTCTGCTCCCAAAATTGCCAAACCAAAGCGTAATTGCCACCCTGTACTGTACATTGACCGGCCGAAATGGGACAAAAAGAGGTAGATTTTTCAAAACGGCCGAAGTGAGAACGGCCGAAGTGGGATATCACCAGAAAAAAGTGGAATTTACTGAACAGATTAAAAGCGGATTAAGAAGAAAAGTTCACGAATTTTATTTTAAAAAAGAGATACCGACACTGACATTTGTCTAAATCCTTTTTAATTACTTATATTTTGTTTCAGATCAGTGCATTTTAAGGAATTGGTGAAAATGAAGTAATTTGCCAGCTTTGGGACTGTGCCAGTAAAAATAACATCCAAGTGATTCAACGTTTCCACAATAAAGTATTAAGGAACATCGTCGATGCATCCTGGTACTGCCGTAATACTGATCTTTATAGGGACCTTAAGGTGGAGACTGTTGAAAATACAATACCAAAATTTGTAAGCAGTCACTAATAACGACTGCTCCAACATGGAAACCTTGAAATTATCCAGCTCCTCAACAATGCCAATCTAATAAGAGGACTCAACAGAACCAGGCCTTTTGAGTTAGTTCAGTGATGTTAGATTAAAACAGAGTATAGTGCGGTAGTGTAACTAAATAATTAGACTCTAAAGTACATTATATATGGAGTATAATTTTAGTTTATAAAGTTTTTCATCCCTGGATAAGTTAGGTAAAAATAAAATTGCTAATTGATCTTAATGATTAGATTATAATAATCGTAAATGTTTCTGTACTTGGAGCATTTATTAAAAAACTAGTTGTTTCAAATTAGTGCATTTAAAGGAATTGGTGGAAATGAAGCAATTCGCTTCTATATTTTATGAAATATTCTTTAAAACATATATTAGTTTGTTTAAGAATCAATGTTTGAGTTTTGTGTATTTTAAATAAACATGTATATTTTTAAATGTCTTTTTATATTAGAAAAAAAAAACTAGAATACATTTTTGAAATATTACTATTTAATATTTCTAAAAGATTTCAAATTTTAATTTCAGAAATATTACTGTGAATTATATTTACAGAACATTTTTACGTTTCAGGCATATTTCAGAAATGTTTCTGGGATGTTTCGTAATATTAATACAACATTGCAAACGTTTCAATGTAACATTGTGGAAATATTTCCGAAATGAGTTTGTGCTGTATGGGTATAAATTTAAAATTACCCCATTAATATTCTAAGTTACAATAATTGTTTCTTAATGCGTAACCACTCAATTTTTTTCTAAAAATATGTCCAACACATGACTTTCCTATCTAGTTATTATAGGCTTTTTCCGGTTATTTTGTACAACCTATTGCAGCATCTCTATAAATGTTTAGAGGATAAACTAAATATATACATTGTCCACATACATCTACATTTTTTTATAGATATTCATTGAAAACGAAAATACTGAAAAATTTAAATTTAGCACTTTTCCATTACGGTCCATTTTAGAAAAATCATGTATAAACAAAAATTATAGAGATCGATATCGCAAACAACTTTTAGTTCAACAATTTTCATAAAAATCAGAATTTTGCACATTTTGTCAAATTTCTCGAATACGGACCATTTCAGGAAATTTTGACATAAAACAAAAATTATAGATATTAGAAGTAACTTTTATTTGATCAATTTTCTTCTCCAAACATAAAAAACAGATATATTCCATAAAATATAAAAACGGCCTCCCATAAAGTACCCCCCTAGATGTTCCGATTTTGTCCAAAATCTAATCAATTCATTAGACGCTGGAATAAAGCTTAAGTTTAAAATTTAGTGTTTTTCTGTGTATCGGTTCATGAGTTATGCGACATATACACACACACACACACACACCCACGCACGCACGCACGCACGCACGCACGCACGCACGCACGCACGCACGCACGCACGCACGCACGCACGCACGCACGCACGCACGCACGCACGCACGCACGCACGCACGCACGCACGCACCCACACACACACACACACACACACACACACACACACACACACACACACACACACACACACACACACACACACACACACACACACACACACACACACACACACACACACACACACACACACACACACACACACACACACACACACACACACACACACACACACACACACACACACACACACACACACACACACACACACACACACACACACACACACACACACACACACACACACACACACACACACACACACACACACACACACACACACACACACACACACACACACACACACACACACACACACACACACACACACACACACACACACACACACACACACACACACACACACACACACACACACACACACACACACACACACACACACACACACACACACACACACACACACACACACACACACACACACACACACACACACACACACACACACACACACACACACACACACACACACACACACACACACACACACACACACACACACACACACACACACACACACACACACACACACACACACACACACACACACACACACACACACACACACACACACACACACACACACACACACACACACACACACACACACACACACACACACACACACACACACACACACACACACACACACACACACACACACACACACACACACACACACACACACACACACACACACACACACACACACACACACACACACACACACACACACACACACACACACACACACACACACACACACACACACACACACACACACACACACACACACACACACACACACACACACACACACACACACACACACACACACACACACACACACACACACACACACACACACACACACACACACACACACACACACACACACACACACACACACACACACACACACACACACACACACACACACACACACACACACACACACACACACACACACACACACACACACACACACACACACACACACACACACACACACACACACACACACACACACACACACACACACACACACACACACACACACACACACACACACACACACACACACACACACACACACACACACACACACACACACACACACACACACACACAATTCCTATACTTTCCTTATATTTGTATACAGATAGGAAAGTGAAAAAGCACTGATGATTAAGACCGAAATAATAACAAATAGGTATCAAATAAAATACTCAAAATACAAAGTTTTTTTATTATATTCGAGAATGTTGTTTTTTTATTAAAGATAATCAAAGAAAAAATATTTGTATTCATTAGAAATATTTATATCCTACTTAAATATATTTTATTTTCATTCTATCACTTAACAGCATTACCCTGTAAGATAGCCTTTGACGTTTGTAAATCCGGCAACGTTGCGCGAGAGAGTTCGTGAATCGTGGTGAACGCCGGCAAACGTCGAACCGGCTTTAGCAGTGTCTGCTAGACTCCGAGTTTTCTTCATCTTCAATTACAATTACAGTTCGGTTTCAGTCAGTCACAATTTGGCTGGTTCAGCTGCAAGACGTTGGCAAATTCTATCCGGTACTCTTTCCCTCGAGACATGTATACAAAGTTGACAGTAGAAGTTAAGGAAAGTGGTTTTGTTAAAAACGTTTTTGTCGCATCTTCCGATATTTTTTCTGTGCTGCTACATATACCGTGTGTTAGAAAAAAACTTTCTTCCAGTTGAAGTTCTTATCTGACTTGAGTGCTTTTTTTTGATTGACATACCTCAGAGCTTTAAGGTAAGCGTTAGTAATTAATACCTAGTAATAGTTTAATGTGTAAAATAAGTGATGTTTATGCGCTTTCTCGTTCGTGCATATGCTGGGCGGCTACTTTGCCGACAACGCGACGTGGCTTATTAGATACTTAATTGCTTTACTATTAGTTGCAGAAATACCTTGCATTCCTTGCATTTTTCTTTTATTGATAGTTTATCCAATAGGTATTTGCTAACTGTGAAAGTAAAAATTACTGTAATTTATACCATTTTTAAACGCTAACATTAATTAATTAACGGCAAATTATTTAAACCTCATACCAAATTTGGTTTAGGGGGTTTTTACATAAATTAATCTGGTTTTCTTATGGTGTTACCGAGATGAAATTATTGCACAACAAACTGTAACTACATTCAAAATAAACAAAATTATTCATTCATGTTTTGTGGGTATTGTTTTTACCGGTTATACAGTATTGCACAAGAAAACATAATGTTATTGGTTATTGTTATGATTTATTACAGAATATAACTAGTTGTTTGGATACTATCTATATATTTAGTAAATTCTGTGTTATTTAAAACTTCTTTTTTTTTAATTAGGCATTCCAACGACCTGTCAAACAATAGGTGCCAGTGGGAAATTCTTGTATATCTAAGGGGGGTAGCGACATAGTCTTGCAACTTGGACGCTATTTTTATTCAAAGTAGTAGTCGCCAAGCCTGCCAATTTATGAAGAAATGTATAGGTGGGTTTTTTAAATATTATTTTTATTGTGTTTGACATAAAATATTTAAATGTAATCCATTATTCATGATTTTATGTAAAGTAGATAGAATACACCATATGTCGCCACCCTTAGATATACCAAACCTGCCCACTGGTAATTCATTTGTTTGGAATGCCTAATTAAATTTGGTAAATCAAGTCATTCGCCATATTAGAGATATTTATGTTTATTAATTAATAACCAGGGTTGGGAGGTACAGATTTTTTAAAAAAAATTAAAAAGTATTTAAAAATTATGCATTTTTAGTTTTTTTTTTAAATAAATATTAGGAACTCACAATTTTACTACCAAAAAGAGTGCAAAAATGAGTATATAAAAACAAATGCAAACGTTATATATTAATGATAGTGACAATTAAAAAAAAAAAATTTATGTATTTTTCAAGTTTTGCTTGTATTTTTTGTTTAACTTTATTAATAACAACTTTTGACATATACAGGGTGTCCCGAAATTAGACGGTCATATTTTAACAGCGTAATCTACATCCTAAAATAGGAGTAAAAGTTCATATAAACATAGGTCTGAAAACGTTTCTTTTCCGAGATACAGGGTGTTAAAAGTGAAGTCCTGATGATACTCTTTTGTAAATATTTTCTAAATGTTTAAAGATAAATAAGTGAAATTTGGTACAAATACTTACCTTTTTATGCTCTATTTAAAGGACTAAACCCTAGTTTTTGATCATCTTATTAGGGGGGGGGGGGGGAACTTAGGGTAAAATTGCCCTAAGTTTTTTTTGTTGACAGTTTTTAACATTTTTGACTATAAAATTTGAAAAACCAATGTTTTCTTTATAATAAAGCTACTTCTGTTGCATCTCACTAGGACGCACCATTTTCAAGAAAAACGCATTTGAAAATTTCATGATAAGTTATTCGAAAGTGTAAACAATAATTAGTAGGCATGTGGAATCAGAAATTTTTTTTTTTTACTTGGAAAACCGGTGACTAAAGAAATTTTAGAAAATATTTACAAAAATGTGCCATCAGGACTTCACTTGTAACACCCTGTATCTCGGAAATGAAACGTTTTCGGACCCATGTTTAATGATTATATAGACTTTTACTCCTATTTTAGGATGTAGATTACGCTGTTAAAATATGACAGTCTAATTTCGGGACACCCTGTATATATATGAACAAAAACCCCAAAAACCTACTCATATATTTTTAATTTCTTAGTTTTTTCCAACCCTGTTAATAACCTACCTACACTGGTTTAATTTCTTCCGATTCTACTTTTTAGGATTAAATAATGTTATTTAATTTTTATTTTGTTACAATGTTTATATAAGATGAGTAGGTGGTATATATGTCAAATAAAAAAATATTTAATACTTTTTAGCGTATAATTATTAGTTCTAATAAAATGTTTACCCTGTTTACCTACCTAGGTATATTTATTTTGTCTAGCCAACCAGGCCCGCACTGACCTTATTACACTGATAGTTATTTTACAAATTATTAATTACACATTTAGGTAGTACTAATTATTAACTAATTAAATTTATCTATAAGTTAAAGGGAATACTAAACTTTTTCCTATCTCAAATTTGTATTTGGTACCTATGTACCTAAACAAAACATTAATGTAGGTACTTGAGTACCTTCTAACAAACCAACCAAGTATAGGGGTATCCAACCTCGAAAATGTGGTCATCTTTAATTGAGAAAATAACAAGGACTGCCATTTTCTTTTTCATCCGTAAAATACTTATGTACACTACAAATTAGACTATCTACATCTAACACACATCTAGGCATTTTTAAAATTTCCACTAAATTTACAATATACATACAATGTCAACACTTGCAAAGAATCAATTCAACTGCAATATTTATAACAAATTTAGTACCTACCCTAATGTTATTTTAATTTAAATCTGACCATTAGGACAATTTTACCTAATTTCTTGGGAAGTGGCTTATTGGAACTGGTTGTCAATGACTAATTGTACCTAGAAAAAAATGCTTCTAATTTACAGTCTTCTGGAACTACAATTTCAGCTTGGTACCTAATTAAACAAATATAGAACCACAATAATAAATATTTTCATTTTGATTGTTTTGGTTTAATTTTGTTTACCAATTGAAATTTATTATATTTTTAAATGATCAAAGTATATCCAGATTTAAATGTTTAAATTATTGTTCCACTTTTTTATTAACTGCTATGATGTTTTGCCGAATTGTTTTGAAACGAAGAATACAATCATACCTACAGTTTTTAATTTTTTAATTGTAGATATGTATTTATTTATTTACAAATGTTTTTCAAATCGATTCGATACCTACATTCTTGAAATGGTACAGCAAGTTCTCTTAATTTATACAGCAACACATAATCATTCCTTTCGTTAAAATTATATTTTTCCTAGATTATTATTGGTTGTATTGCATCACAAAATAAAAGTCAAATGATTAAATAAAAATCCTCTTAAATAATAAAATATCTATGTTGTATCTTGTAGGTAGGAACTGTATCTACAGTTGTTGAAATAAAAATATGTGAATGGACATGTAAACCTGTTAATTAAGAAAATACCTACCCATTTGCGTTTTCTCTAATTCTGAGAATTGGTGGTGTAATTTTAGTGTCGGTATCAGATATATTTGCATTTTAAATGTACAGTTATTATCGTACTGGGAATATTGAATGCATTCGTAATTCAAAGAACGTACTTTAAATGACATTTGGTAGATGATTGGAATTCCTGTTACTGCCTACAAAATTTCAATTAGCATTTATCAGAGTGAACGAGCATTACTCAATATTTTCAAACGGTAGGTACCTACATAAGACATAAACACTATAAATGTTTCCAGCAAGAGAATAGTTTTATTTCTATGAAATTGGAAACAGTCTTTAAATAAAAAATGCCGTGTAATAGGGTACAGAATAATTAGAAAAGGTTGCAAATGTGGAGTCTAGTTTCTGGAAACTATAGTCTATTTTTATGCATGAGAGGGTATTAATATAATAAAGCGTTCGTAATCCATAGGCGTACAACTCCTTTTAGTAGACAGTTAAAATATTTTTAAAGTTATTCCTCGAGTATACACTTATATTTTCACCTAATTAACCTGCTTATAACTTCTAAACAGCTGAAGGTAAAAAAGTGCAATTTTTTCTAAAATGTTTTATTTTTCCACAAGGTATGTTAAGAACATTGTGTCAAACGGGTTATGTAGGTATACGGGTTTAAACTTTGACTTTTAAACAACGTTACGTTCATAAATTATAATTTTAATATAAAAACTACTTCTTACCTACAAATCCAAATCAGAATCGAAATCAGAAGATGAACTGTCGCAACCAATATTTACAATGAGTGGCTTGATCAATTCATTAGTAATATTGTCCAACTTCCACATTTTCTCTTCTTTATTCGTATGATTTACTGCCTTTTCCCAGTTTTCAGGCTTCACATTATTTACAGCCTCCAAAAACAACTGTTTAACATCACTCATTTTAAAAGAATTATTTTTTCTTGAAACTTCTCCCTTTATCTGTGCCCATATCAGTTCAATCGGGTTTACTTCGCAATGATATGGTGGTGATCTAACCACCGTCATCCCACGATTTTTTGCAATTTCATCAATTTCATATTTTTTGAATTTCTCTTTATGAAGGGAACAAAAATGATACAGTTCTTTTCTCACAGAACCGGGATAGAACTTAATATTCTTTGAATTTAGCCAATTCTGTAAATCTTTTTTTCACCACTTGGTTGTGGGCATTTTTTCTATAAGTCTCGAGTGATAACTTGCATTATCCATTACTATTATACAGTTCTGAGGAAGAAGATCTATAATTTGTTCGAATCACTCTTTAAAGACATCTGCATTCATGTCCTCATGGTAGTCACCGGTACGAGTAGATTCAAAAGTCAATAAACCACCTTTAACAAAACCGTTTGAACTACCGATGTGTACTATTATTAGTCTGCGCCCCTTTCCTGATGGTGGATTTAAACCAGTAGATAAATTATTTAAAAAAGCCTGTCTTCGACTTGTAACTTATTGTAATTTATTTGGTTTATGTCCCTCGTTGATCCATGTTTCATCTAAATAAAATATATTTCTTCTTTGGTTTCCCATTTCTTTTATAGTCCTTAGGTAATTTCTTCTCCATACTACGATATCGCTTCTTTCTATTAAAATAGACTTTCTGGAATGCTTTTTCCATAGAAAACCTATTTCTTTTAAAAGTTTCCATAGTGTGCTTCGACTCATTTCAGGGTAATCCTTATCATCTCGAACCGTGGCAAGAACTTTGTCTACTGTCGGAAATTCTTTTCTAAAGTCTTTTCGAAGTCTTTCTTTCAGAAGATTTTTTAATTGAAATTTTGGTTTTCCTGTAGCTTTACGTGCTGTTTGAAAGTCGCCACATTTCTCTTCTTTAACACCAAGCGTACTACTGACTAATTCCACTGTGTCATCAACACTTTTACACAAATGTTTGTCTGTAAATGATTTAAAACAATTAAATATTAATGTTTTTTCATTAACTGTTAAAGGACCGATTTTTTGTCGTTTACGCGGCCCTTCCAAATTTTCCATGATCACACTAGAATTCACACTGCACCTTGCAAGTTGCAACTAAACGTCATTTAGTAAACTGTCAAGAATATACAACTTGGACCTCCTTACTAAATGGAAAACCTATAATCGCATTTTCGGTGAAATTTGTTGGGAAAGTATTTATCTACTTATAATTCGATTACTGTAAGAAATTCTTGGAATTAAAATAAAACAAAATTGGCAAATAGGTACTTATTGAAAATAATCTTAAGATGCGGCTATGTAATCTTTAATACACAGGGCTTTTGGCCTGTCCAAACCTTTTTCTATTGTTTTGTACAGCTTATGTTTATAAAGGACCAATAAAAGTCCCAAAACTTGTAATAGCTCAGGTATATTTATTACAATTTTAGGAAATATTTAGATTATTCTGTAAAAATATTTCAAATGACCGTACTAAGTTTTGCATTAGAAATGCTGTTTTATTACTCTCTCATATATAAAAATAGACTTTTTTTTTATAGGAAAATGTCCTACCTTATTTCTGTCCTTCAAAGTAAATAAAAACAAAACAAAAAATCCTTATCGATGTTAAACCGAAAAGTCAAAATGTTTTAAATACATAAGTGATGACTTAATATAATTTTTTGAAAATATGTCAAATTTGACAATTATAGCCGATCATTTTTAACCGACTTCAAAAAAGGTTCTTTCTCAATTCGTCGTAATATTTTTTTATGTTCTGTGATAATTCTTTAAAACGGTGTCCTAGTAATTGGGTCTATGAGACAATCCTCAAACTCTTCATTTTTAATGTATGTTTATCGATATTTCTTGTCCGATTTTTATGATTCTTTTTTTTTTTTTGTTAGTAAGGGGACACCTCAAGGGTGGTCCCGTATAAATTTGGTCAAGATGTAGTGATGGCATCTGCACGATTTTTAAAATTACTTTTAATACTTGTTTTAAATTAATTTCGAATAAAAAATTGTTTATAATCCTAAATTTACATAAACTAAATCCTAAAAAAAATTCCCATATGATGGAGACTAATGGTCACACTGTATATACAGGGTATTCAGAAATTTCGTTTACATGGAGCTCAAAATAAGTTCGTTTGGCCGCTATGGGTCAACAAAGTTAAATATAAAAATATCTGTTTATTTATCTCCAGAATTCAGCCATTTCAAAACATGAAATTTGGTACAAATACGTTTTATGACTAATTAAAACCAACAAGAACAATTTTTGTATTGCGTCATAACCGTCTTATTAGGATCTCCCTTTTGTGTTCATTATATTATATTATATATGTCATTTGATGTATTTCCTGGACCTCTTTTTTTATTTCATTTGGCTCAGGAATGCAATCCAAATCTTTTAACACTAATGCATGCTGATTTTCTTCCAACAGCGTATATGTGTGCCACTTAATTTCGATTTCTTTTATATCATTTGAGGTATTTTTTAATGTATTTTACGAGGATAGTTCATGAATTATTGTCCCAACCATAGAAGCAAACACATGAGAAGAATGAAACTAATTTATTTTTGAACATAGTCACCTATCATCAGCAAAGCTGATTCCACGAAGATGTTCTTCTAATTTTGGGAATAGATGTCAAATAATACACTGCATTTGTCATTTAACGCCAACCATGTTAGGGACCAATAATTCGTGGTACTATCCTAGTATATAATATTCCTCTTTTATTACTTCGTCTAGGTGATTTTTGACATTTTTTATCTCCCTTGAATACCGCTTAGTGCAATAGGAGGTGGTTTGTTGTTCTTGTTGGGTTTGAGATTTGTGATTATTGTAAGCAGTTTTGGAATTATTATTTTCTTTTGTTACTTGTGGGTCTTGTCTTCTCCATTGACGTGTATTTGCCGGAGTGGGTTCTTTTGTGTTTTATTGCTTGTCCCTGAATTGTTACTTCAGTAAATTTAGGGACACTATTTTCTTGCTCGTCATCTGTATCGGAGAATTCTAAGAATGCAGGGAAATTCCATTTGTTAGGGTTGCTGTTGTATATCTGTAGAAGTTTGTTTCTGTTCTATTGTCTGTTCTGTGGTTGTTACCGTTCTTTTTCCAGTTCTCGTATTTGGTGTTTTTCCATTTTCTGTTGTGTTTATTGATTTTGAATTTGATTGTTGTTTTCTTTGCACATTTCTATGTTTAATGCGCTCCAGATTTTTGAGCGGTATCACAAACATTTCGCATTTTATTTTCATCTGTCTAAATTAATTTTCTTTAGAAAGAATTTCTCTATAACGATTTGGTATACAGTTTTATATACTATTTATCCACTTTCCTGGCATTAAAATAGGAAAAAAGTTACTCTTGTTTGATGTCGATAATGTTTTATTATTTAACTTTGTTGACCTCTAGCGGCCAAACGAAGTAAGTTGGTTACATACAGGTTAAATCATCTCGTTTCCGAACACCCTGTATAACAGAAAATAAACGTACGCTTTGAGTTATTTTATGGTTTCATAAAAATGGAATTTTGATGGCATTTCAGAAATTTACAATAAATTGGTAATTCCCATTATAATTTCATGTAAATTTAGGTATGTATATTCATAAACATTTAAAGAATTGGGTAAATAGGTTTTGTGGCTTTGAAATTTGAATGTTTAATTTTAAAAATTTCAATTTTTTTTAAGCTGATATGTAATTAAATTCAGATTTGTTGTGTTTATTTTTTTAGTATGTTTTGTATTGTGACTGTGTTTTTAAAATAAAAATTATTTACTAAAAGACACTGAATATTTTATAAATTAATTTAAATGTTTGATAAAAATATTTGCTAATATATTAAACCAGGGCTTGAAGCCTTTGAAAATGTTAAAAAAAAAATAATAGTAGGATGAAACCCATTAGAAAAGGAAGAGAATATAACAAAAATACACCTTGTCATAGTGTCATTTAATGTTTGGCAGATTTCTGCTGTAAAACTTTCAATTTCTTGAAGACGGGTTCGCAATTCTAGAACGGTATTTGCGGGATTTAATCTAAGCTTTTTTTTTCCTGATACGCCACAACGTTTCAATAGGCGATAGATCTGAGCTACCGGACGTCCATTTTGAAAGTAGAATATGGTTTTCTAATATCGAATTTTTTACTTTTTTAGCCGTGTGACAAGTTGGAAGATAAATTTTTTCAATTTGGGATTTTTAAGTTATTTTGAAGCCCATTCCACAAAGTATAAGTTTCCCACTTCTTTAGCTGACATGGCTCCCCAAATCATAACAGAAGCCTATATTTTGAACTGTATATCTCGATTTATTAACATTGTCAGCGATTTAGGAAGAATTTTGGCCCTTAAAATGCAAGTGAATTATCACTTTCCTTATTTCGTCAGAAACAGCTTTACCACGTGCCATTTTTATTTGTTAACAACAACACCAATGTACGAAAGTTAATTAAAACGTCAAAATCGGCTTCTTAGCAACGTCAAATCTGGCTGTCGTATGGAGCGTTATCCATAACAATAACAGATCCTGGTTAGATTTTTAAAAGAATATTTGAAAACCATTTTTTATAATTTTGTGCTTTCATTTGTACATTTTGCATTTTTTTGCATTTTCGAGAACATTTACCGTAGTAATGTATATATTTTTTGACGCCATCATAAAGTAGACATTTCGACGAACAAAAAGCCCACAGACTTTTTTAAAAAAGCAGATATTTTGATGTGAGAATTATCGATTGAACATTAGGGTACTTTTTCGATATTATTTTTTTTGTTTCAAAAATTATCGACCCTGGTCTATATGTATATGTATTTGGACATTACAAATAAATTTGAATGGAAACATATTTTAGACTCTACCTTTTAAGGATATAGATTTACTATTTAAGGTATATTTTAATCAATTATGATGGCCTTGCTGTATTTTTTCCTACTCTATACAAAATTATCTGAGAATTTAATCTTTCCACACAAAAAATTCAATGAGGTTAAAAATTTTTATACTCTTATACCTTGTAACTGATAACATTGATAAACTCGAAATATAAATCATCAGAGATTTTTCATCTTTACATGACTGGCGCCTTGATAAAACATTCAAATGTTTATATAAAATATATTTTCGTTATCTTTTTATGGTGCCAAATTTTATAATCTTTTGACCCATTAAAATCAATTTGATATGAAATGTAACATTTTAATGTAATGTTTCGAGTGCCTACTCGAGATCATTTATACAAAATGTTGTAGATTCCGCGTATTTCGAAAATTAGATTGAAAAAATTCCACGTATTATTTGTACAAGTGTATGTTTGTTTATTAAATATTTATTTACCTTTTGTTACTTCCTGTGTAATTAATAAAAATTATAACGCAATTAAATTAAATACCTGAATATTTTTTTAAAATTAGTTAATATATTAAATAGACATCGTTTTTTTATTTTTGTATTCTTGTGTTTGTATCTCTCGAACGCAACCAAACAAACATACATCTTTGACCGAAGACGCCTGCTGGGTCGGCAGCAGCTGTCGAAGGAAGGAATTAGCATTAAAGAAGACAGCAGCAGCTGCTCTTCTCAATTATTATATCATCTATCTTGTACGTCGAATCGGACCCGAAAAAATTTTTCCTCAACCTCGCTCACGATTTTTAAAATGCCCCATATGCGGGTACATGTGTATCGGTGATAATTATTTTTGTCGTGAAGCAGGTCAACGTGCGTTGGTCGTTGAACTAAAAAAAAAGTGTATTATTAAATAATTTAAGTCATACTCTACCTACTCGAAGTTATATATGACGATACTTACCAACAATAAGGGTATTTTCATTTTTCATAGTCCAATCATATAGACCTTTAAATCAAAATTTTGGAGGAAATACAGGAATTATTGATATAAGTCACTTTAGAGTATTTGAAAACGATATGTAAGAAAAAATTGTTTTTCAGGCCCCGGCAAATGGCGAAAAACAAGAAAATTTAGTGTTTTTTTAAAGTTATTTAAAAACGGTAGGTGCTATAAACAAAAGTTCTTAATAAAAATTGTAAAACAAAGTTTTACATAAAAATGATATTTGGCATTTTTTGCAATTATTAAATCTAACAGAGTTAGGGGTCTATTCTGTAAAAATTCCTTTATATTTAACGGCCTTTAAAAATATTTTCTTCTTTAATTCGGTCACTATTTAAATGGATCTTTAAAATACATTAGAGGACTATCTTAAAGAAATCTGTTTAAATAATGATAGAAGTAAATTAACGAATACGAACATTTTTATAGGCCGCCAATATTTTTAAAGGCCGTTAAATATAAAGGAATTGTTACAGAATAGACCCCTTAGGGTGGTTAGAAGTTGAGAGGAAATATATATTAGCTGAAAATTCAATGATTTTTTTCTTTTTATTATTTACTTAGAAAAGTATGAACTACGCAAGTTTAATTGCAAATAAACTACAAAGCATGTTTACCTGTTGCTTCTGCAGATTTAAGTTTGATATCATCTAAAGTAAATCCTACCTTTTTTGTTGCGTCAAAATATTTAAAAACATTGTATTATTACTTCACGACTTTGTCCGTTAATAACAGATCTGCGCTTTCTTTCACCCACAGTAGATGACATTATCAAAAATAAAACCAGTCACTTTAACCAAAACACAGAAACAAGAAACAAACAATAATCTAGTCGTTACGCTACTGACCGTAAGCAAGGACAAGGTTCAAATTGTGAATGGGCGTGGCGATTTTTAAGTAAACGAATTTGAGAATTTGCGCTTGTTCTTTATATTTGGCGCTTACTGTACCTACTATAAAAATAACTAGAATGAAGATATATAATACTTGGTATTTTATGTTATACTCTTCACAGTGTAACCAGGGCCGCCGAGAGCCAGACCGGGCCCCAGGACAATTCTCCAGATCGGGTTCCGCGACAATTTTATAAAATATTTAATAACAAAAGGTCTACAAGCAAAAATTTAGCATCCTCTACTTGAATTTTTCTAAAAAAAGGCTTCTAGCAAAAATTTATCCAATTTATCCTCTACTTGAAAAAGGTCTTCAACTAAGAACCCCCTGTTCTATCGAACTTCTGAAAGTAACAAACACCACCGCTGCCCCCCCCCCCCCTATATCGCTGCCGGGCTCCTGGAATTGGTCCCGGCTGCCCCCCCCCCCTAGTCGGCCCTGAGTGTAACAGACCCTCTTAAGCACTCTTTTTAATCAGAGTTTTTTACAGAATCAATAGACTTCATCATATTATAAAGCTTGATTTTTGCTGAAGATTTCAATTTGATAATGTTTATGTTTCTGAGATTTTTTTAATTCTAATCTCCCCTTAACCCGCCATTTTTAATCGGATTTTGTTTTTCAAAATCCATAGGCTTTGTCCCCTTATAGAGCTTCATTTTTGCTTAAAATTTCAAGTTTATACAGAAACTCAACAATTAAAGGACAATATTTTTTATTTTTCAAAAATACTAGACGTTTAATAAACAATTTTCAAAATTTATGCGATTATTAACAATTCTGCATACCTTATCTACCTTAACATTCTTTTTTTAGAATAATTTATGCATATCGCAAGTAATTTCAATACTATTATTTGTCAGTAATAAGTAAATAATTATGTAAAAATCCGAAAATATTAATTATTTAATTATATATCTTTTCTTTACGCAAATATTGTTAAGCGCAAATCGACTTTTTTGCGTCAAATATCTCAGATAATCTTTAGGACTAAATCAAGTAAATGTTAATTTTTTTTATTGATTTTTTTAGCTGAAGTAATTTTAGTTCTAATAATTTTGTTTTTCCCGAAATAAGTATTATAGAAAAAATCATTTGAAGCAGCACTCATTGACACTTGTACCATGTAACAGTAATTGACATAAACGAAATTAAACATTTTATTATATTTAAAATTTTAATACACTAAATGAAAATAAACAGTAAATTCACAACTGAGTCTCTGTATAATTTTTTGTTGGTACTATAACTGTAACTAAAAACGTGTCCCACTTATTGACACTTCTTGTATCACTTATTGACACGTTTTTCACCACTTTATTAAAACACTTCTTGTACTACTTATTGACACTTCTTGTACCACTTATTGACACTTCTTGTACCACTTATTGACACTTCTTGTACCAATAATTGACACCAATGTTTTGACATGGACACCAATGTTTTGACATGGACTGGAACGAAACAGCTGTTAGATGTCATATTTAAATAGATGATAGCAGATTTTTCAGACATTACAGCATTGTGTATCACTAGTTGCTTAAAGACCAATAATTATTGACAGAGTTTGTCAATAAATAACTGAAACATACTATTTCTGCTTGTTCCAGTTTAAATTTTTAAATTTTATCTTCTCGGAAATATTATCTACAGATTTACTGTTTTGCACCTGGTCGGTAACCTAAAACTTCAGACTGCAATTCGGCATTTGAGTTAAATGAGATCTCAAATCGGCTGATTTTAGAGAAAAAAAGTCATTGATGCTTTTTTGTATAGCGGACATTTTCTCATTGAAATTTACTTTTGGCAAGCCGAGAAAATGTGAAATGCGTAAGTTACAAGCAAAAAAGTAAAAAAAGGTCACTTTATTATTAAAAATAGAGTTTTCTCAAAAACGGCTGCTGGAACCGATTTTAAAAAATATATTGCGCCAATCTATAGCCCTTCAGAAATACTTTGACCGAAAAAAAGTCTAGTAAATAAACTTTTCATTTAAAGTTGATTCCCAAGCACCGTGAACTACTTGAAACTGACACGTTAGAACCCGCCTTTAAATAAAAGTACCTATTTTGTTTAATATACACTTGGGAATAGTTTAAATCAATTTAACATGAATTGATATTCGATTAGGTCTTACTGATCTTATGAATTTTCTAAAATAAATATTCTTATCATTGATTTTGCCCCATAGCGTCGCCTAACATGGAAAGCTATAAGGTTGTAAAATATTTTAATAGTACCTATGTTTCAAAGGAATTTCTCATATCGAATCTAATGTTCTTATTTTTGAAGTACAATTGAACAGTTATCAATTATTGGAGCACTGTCAATCATTAATACATTTACTAATCAGTACAATGTTTAAAAAAATACTGGAATTCAAGTACCTCAAATCAATGAATTGTTATGAATTCATAAATGTTGGTGTCAATGCCTTTTAGAATATAAGTACTACAAAAATTACAACTTTAAAATTGAATTGAAAAATGTTTCATTATAAGTTACTTATAAAAAACATATTTACTTGACTGCCTTTTCTTTAATTTAATAAATACAATTAACAATGCTTTGAAAACGGTGTACTTCCTTATTGATTCTTATAAATAACGAATCTCGTGTTAATTAAAAATAAATTAATCTATTAAATAGTTTCATAAAACTTCCTTATTAATCATTAATTGTATAAAAGTGCAATTTATTTTCTTCTATACCGACATGTTTTAGTAAAATGAAAACAATTCTTAGTCGATTTTTTTTTTAAATGTATTATTACTTATTACGACTTTAAATTTTTAGAAAATCTCGTAATACTTAATTTACGGAACACTTATTACAGATTTATTATTGATTAAATAATCGTTTTTAAATTATTCCACGATTGTATTAAAAAAAAAAGACTCGTGCTGCTTAATAATTACACATCATTTACATTGGAAAATTGTTTAATCTTATTATTAATCAGCGATTCCTATAACAGGGATTACCACATACTTGTCTTTTTTATTAGAAAACACATTTTATTTAGTTTAAACAAATTATTCTAATCAACAAGTTCAAAACCGTGTTTATGAGACATACTATTACGAAAATTATGTTCAGTAGCTCATTCGATTCGGAATAATGTCTAGATCAATGTGTGAAGAAAAATTTTGCAGTGCATAAAAAATTGCAAAAGTTATAAACAATTAAACACCTCAAAAACATGGTGTTTGGTTTTTCGCCTATAGTTTGTAAACTATAAATATTTTTGGATTTTTCAAAAAGATCCTTAAAGAGGAGGAAATTTGCTATAAATAAGTTTCGACTTTCGGAACTGTACCTCCATTATTTATAATTTTAATTTAACGCTCAAAGTAGCCTTCCGCGCGCCATTTTTAGGTTGCGCGCAAGGCGTCGAAACCGAGTACGTTACATAAAATAATTTTTTTAAGTTAATTAAATTCAAAAATTTTAAAAAATTACGGTGTATTCTAAACACTTAGAAGAATTCATTTCCGTTGGAATTTTTCATAAAAATTAATTTTCCAACAAAGTAGGTTATTGTTAATTAACAAAATTTTTAGAATTTCATTACAAATTGATAAAAATATTAAATAATTATCGTAATTTTTTTTTGCTTCGTGGAGCTCTTATTATATACACATAAAACAAAATAGCTTCATAAAAGTTTAAAAAATGTTAATACTTTGTTTATAATATTTTTTTAAAGTTTACAAAAACAGAAAAGTCACAGTGGTGCTATAAAACATTTTTTTTTTTCAATTTATTAGATTACTGTTTTAATGTCGAGAAAAGACATTTATTAATTTAAAAATTTTTTTTTTAAACAAATGGAGTATTTCAATTTTTTCAATTTTTTTTTTACAACTTTCTAGACAATTGCCAATTACGATTTTAAAAAAAAATTTTCTTAATAATAACTTTTAATTGTTTTTTTTTTTTAATATATCTATTGTTTAAATTATTAGTTAAGAAATGTGTTTTTTTTTAAATCATAATTGACAGTCCTCTACAAAGTGACAGCAAAAAAAATTATTAATAATTCCATTGTTTATTAAGTTAACAATTTGTTATAAACAAATTCCCAACTTTGGTTTATTTTTTTCCTGAAAGAAATAAAAATTTAAAAAACGACTTAGTGCATTAAAATTACGGAAAAAATTTTATTCCATTTTTATTAAACTTTGAAAATATACGTACTATCAAAGTTGCAGTAGCTGATCCATTTGTTGACTTAAAAGTTGATATAACTTTTAAACTATTGGAGATACGACAATAAACATTCAAGTCATTTTTGTAGGCAATGAAATTATCTCTCAGATAAGTCATTTGTCAATTCCGTACCTATTGTCAATTTGTTGTTTTTTTATATTTGTTTATAAAAATTGTTTTTTTTTTAAGTTTAATAAAAAAAATGGAATAAAATTTTTTCCGTAATTTTTATTTCTTTCAGGAAAAAATAAACCAAAGTTGGGAATTTGTTTATAACAAATTGTTAACTTAATAAACAATGGAATTATTAATAAAAAAAAATTTTTTGCTGTCACTTTGTAGAGGACTGTCAATTATGATTTAAAAAAAAAACATTTCTTAATAATTTAAACAATAGATATATTAAAAAACGATTATAAACAATTAAAAGTTATTATTAAAAAAAAAATTTTAAAAAATCATAATTGGCAATTGTCTAGAAAGATGTAAAAAAATAAATTTGAAAAAAATTGAAATACTCCATTTGTTTATAAAAAATTTATAAACAAATGGAGGAAAACATTTTTTTTTAATTAATAAATGTCTTTTCTCGACATTAAAACAGTAATATTATAATAAATTGAAAAAAAAATTTTTACAGCATCACTGCGACTTTTCTGTTTTGTAAACTTTAAAAAATTATTATAAACAAAGTATTAACATTTTTTAAACTTTTATGAAGCTATTTTGTTTTATATGTATATAAAAAGTGCTCCACGAAGCAAAAAAAATTTACGGTAATTATTTAATATTTTTATCAATTTGTAATGATGAGAAAAATTCTAAAAATTTGGTTAATTAACAATAACCTACTTTGTTGGAAAATTAATTTTTATGAAAATGGGAATGAATTCTTCTAAGTGTTTAAAATACACCGTAATTTTCTAAAATTTTTGAATTTAATTTTATTAACTTAAAAAAATTATTTTATGTAACGTACTCGGTTTCGACGCCGTGCGCGCAATCTAAAAATGGCGCGCGGAAGGCTACTTTGAGCGTTAAATTAAAATTATAAATAATGGAGGTACAGTTCCGGGAGTCGGAACTTATTTATAGCAAATTTCCTCCTTTTTAAGGATCTTTTTGAAAAATCCAAAAATATTTATAGTTTACAAACTATAGGCGAAAAACCAAACACCATGTTTTTGAGGTGTTTAATTGTTTATAACTTTTGCAATTTTTTTATGCACTGCAAAATTTTTCTTTACACATTGATCTAGACATTATTACGAATCGAATGAGCTATTGAACATAATTTTCGTAATAGTATGTCCCAAAAACACGCTTTTGAACTTGTTGATTAGACTAAATAAGTTATAATAAATTAAGGTTGAAATGTAATAAGAATCTTAATTATAGAATAGTCCAAACTTCAGATGTGGTTGTTTGGACAAAAATAAATTCATTTCAGCCAATTTACCTCAGTAGAATTTTGCTTGCTTAAAAAGTTACAAGGTGAGAAAAAATTATTTTTTTTTTTTTTCAATATTTTTACGATAATTCAAATATTTTTGAGTAAATATACCCAAATTTTGAGAAAGTAAGTTTTTTTGGGTGATACAAACGAATACCAGCTGTTTTGTTGCATAACATGTACAGGGCGTTCTAAATTGGCGTGCCAATCTAGTATTTACTTCAAATATTTTTTAAGAATAGACATTGAAGAACAAAAATAAAGAAAATGTTTAAATGGAGTGCGTTGTTAAAAAATTGCACAGCTAAATGGAATAAATTCGGTAATAAATAAATGAGGGCGTGTTTGGAACAATGCTCGAACACGTCGATTAGTATTTTTAGTTGCGCATTTTTTTAACAAAAACTTTTTATAACGGTGTGTCATATAACAGTGGCCAATACCAACTTTCTTCTTTTAAATGCTACACCCTGTATATTTTTCATTTTTTGGATTCTTTAGAAAATTCCTATACCTAACTCTTTCGGAAATATTAAATGTTTTTCGATTTATTGCAAAAATTAAAGTTGTTTTATATCAAATCAACCAGAGGAGAGGTTTGACAGACCATCTCGCCAATTTTGATAAAATTTGGTACACTGATTATATAGGTGGGATGAAAAATCGAAAATGGTTTTATAAATGTTTTATTGATAATGTTACATACAAGAAGTGAGTTTCTGTGGATCGCTGTAACTACCGTGGAAACGATTATTAAACCTACTGAAGATTTTCTTTAGGAATTTGTGCAAGATTTAGTTAAACTAAAAACACACTCGTTTATTATGCCAAAGAAGGCAGCAAAGCACCTCGCGAATTTTGAGTTGAAACATATGCCACATTTTTAGGCTATTTTAAGGCTATTTTTATACCCTATTCAAAAATTTTATGCTCCTCGTTTTTTGCAAAAATCAAGGTGCTCTGCTAGCTTCGAACGAATTCAGCAGAGCTCCTCGGTTTTTTAAAGCTTTTTTCCAAAACCAACAACACCATATTTTTAGGCTATTTTTAGGCTCTCAAAACAATATACAACTTTTAAAAAAATAATCTATTTTTTAAAGAATACAGAGGGTGCTTTGCTAGCTTCGATCGAATTCAGCAGAGCACCTCGGTTTTTAAAACTTTTTTCTAAAAACAGCTACACCACATTTTTAGGCTATTTTTAGACTCTTGAAATATTATAAAATTTACTAAAAAAAATTTCATTTCTAAATAATACAAGAAGCTTTGTTGGAAAAATATGATTTTGCTCAACCTTTATTTTTGACACGGACACTACCTTGTAATTGGTATTTACACCAATTTTGAATCAATCAATCCCAGCTAAAACAACTTATTTGTATATTGTTCATCATTGATTTCGATTATTTTTTCCACATTGATATAATTAATCGGAGAAATTAAAATGTTTGTTAATTAAGGGGTTTTTACAATCTTAATAAGTATTTAATACAAATTTTCTTTTAATTTGACTTACAAAGTGACATTTTTGTAATCGCAGCGAGTGTCCAAATGATCTATCTACTTTGAGTTACATAAAGTTGAACATTATGTAACTGGTTATGTCATAAATATGTTCATGAATGCGAAAAGAAAATAAATAAAAGAAACCCCTTTTTTTGAATAATTTATATTATTTCAAGAGCGTAAAAATAGCCTAAAAATGTGGTGTAGTTGTTTTTAGAAAAAAGCTTTAAAAAACCGAGGTGCTCTGTTGGATTCGTTCGAAGCTATCAAAGCACCCTTTGCTCCAATATAGCACCCTGTATTATTTTAAAATGGCAATTTTCTGGTAAAATTTTTATAATATTTTAGGAGCCTAAAAATAGCCTAAAAATGTGGTGTAGTTGTTTTTAGAAAAAAACCTTTAAAAAACCGAGGTGCTCTGCTGGATTCGTTCGAAGCTAGAAAGCACCCTGTATTTTTTAAAAATAAAAACATTTTTCGAAAAGTTTTATAATATTTCAAAAGCCTTAAAATAGCCTAAAAATGTGGTGTAGTTATTTTTAGAAAAAAGCTTTAAAAAACCGAGGTGTTCTGCTGGATTTGTTCGAAGCTAGCAAAGCACCCTTTGCTCCAATAAAGCACCCTGTATTATTTTAAAATAGCAATTTTTTGGTAAAATTTTTTATAATATTTTAGGAGCCTAAAAATAGCCTAAAAATATGGTGTCGTTGGTTTTGGAAAAAAGCTTTAAAAAACTGAGGTGCCCTGCTGACTTCGTTCGAAGCTAGCAGAGCACATTGATTTTTGCAAAAAACGAGGAGCATAAATTTTTTGAATAGGGCATAAAAATAGCCTTAAAATAGCCTAAAAATGTGGCATATGTTTCAACTCAAAATTCCCGAGGTGCTTTGCTGCCTTCTTTGGCATTCAACTGCTACGGTTATTAGCATCGTGTTCTGTGCAGGCTTTGTTACTGTTTCCCAGTGCCACTTTAGGAACAGCACTGTTAATTAGTACCCAACAGTGAATGGTCGAGTGGGGAATCCTACCAAGGCATCACAATTAATTTTAAATAATTTAATTAAATTAAATGAAAAAATCCCTGCTAACGGTGGGATTCGAACCTGGGACCCTTGGATAATTTATTGTTATTTTACCCCTTTTACCTACTTTTTCTGAGAATTATAGATTTTTCCTTTGAAAAATATAAATTATTACGAGGCATTTTTCATTTTGTATTGACAATTAGATATTATCTTTAATGCGGAAGTGAATAATTTATTTCCAGTTTAAAGAAGTACTTACTTATTTTTAAGCTATTGATAACCATTCTCTGATATCTTGACCGGAATAATACTATCTAAATTTCAGTCATTAGTGACGAAATAGTATCATCCCCTAACTCTAATAATTGAATTAGAATAAGATTTAATTTATAACCACTTTAAAAATCTACCCTTTTTTTATGAGACGCATATTTTTTTTTAGACAGTTGGTTACCACTGACCTAATATACATTCTTGTTTCAGCAGCTGCCGCGCGTGCTGTCTACAGCCAAGGGCCCATTTGTGATATTAGGATTAAGTGTTATACATACAGAGACGATAAAAATTAAGGATTCTAAAACAATATAATGCCTGTTAAATCGGAGCGCACGATGAGTCTAATCGATTATTTGAATAACGAGGTGCTTAACTGGTCGGGAAATAATATTCTACTCCCAGATGATATATGGCAAAAATTCGAATTAGATTTCCCGGAATTGGTTGGTATCAGCGATATATTTACTGAAGCTGTGTTGGCGGCAGACAAGTTAGACAAGTTGTTGAAAGCAGGCAGCGAAATCCGCAATCATGACTGCATGTGGGCTGGGCATTGCGCCAGCAAAGAACATCCTACAGATGAACCCAGATCCCAAACGAGTTGTATGGGGCCTAGACCACCCGACCTCATCTCTAGACATATATCTCTGACGGAAATGAAACAAGAAATCATGGGATATTCAACAGGTCAGCAGAGCCTTCTTAAACCGGCGGTTAGGGCTGCCGCTATGCCACAAACGCCGCCGATGTCTGATGATGAAGAATCCAGGACGAAAACCATCAGCGTGCTTAAATTATTTCACGAGGCTGAGACTATTGAAGAATGCGATATAGACGACGACAGCGATTTGTGCGAGTACTTCGAAGAGAACGAAATTAAACAAGAAATTATCGAACCGGTGATTGAAGTTGTCAAACCCAATATCAACTCTTATCAATTCGCTGCGGAAAGTGACCACAGCTACCACAAGGGCAAGAGCTGTGCAATGCAGATAGCCAATTTTGGAATTGATACGCCTTCTGATTCCGGTAAGTGTCTTTGGATTTTTATTTACAATTCTTATGTGATTTGTCTACAGTTATATGAATAAAGCGCCATAAACCAACATGAACGTTTTTTCACTACTAGCTTTAGAAGCTAACTTTATTGACTGATTTTCAGGTAGAAAAGTGGTTCATTATTAACCTAGGGAGAGAATTACAGAGCCTACCTGATAACTATATACATACTGTATTTTATGTAAATGATATTAGTTCATATTTTGACAGTACTAAACTGACGTTTGTGTTTTACATTTAATTGTCACAAGCATGGATGATTTGATTTGAAAAAAGTTTGAAATCGTTTTTATTAGTTTTATAAACTTAATTTTTTTTTTTTTTTTAATTAAAATGCTAGTAGTGAAAAAAATAGTATATGAGCCACGGTAGAGAAAGCTTCGAGGTCTTTAATGGATCCGAGACAAAATAACTCACTTCTCTACCTTGGCGCATAATATACTATTATAATAGACTAGCTGTTGCCCGCGACTTTGCTAGCATGTAGTCGTGTTATTAATATAAAAAATCTGATGTGTCCAACACATGACTTTCCTATCTAGTTATTATAGGCTTCTTCCAGTTATTTTGTATAACCTATTGTAGCATCTCTATAAATGTTTAGAGGATAAACTAAATATATACATTTTCCACATACATCTACCTCGAAACATTTTTCTATAGATATTCATTGAAAACGAAAATACTGAAAAATTTAAATTTAGCGCTTTTCCTACAATTTTTTCATTACGGTCCATTTTAGAAAAATCATGTAAAAACAAAAATTATAGAGATCGATATCGCAAACAACTTTAGTTCAACAATTTTTAAAAAAATCAGAATATTGCACATTTTGTCAAATTTCTCGAATACGGACCATTTCAGGAAATCTTGACATAAAGCAAAAATTATAGATAATAATATTAGAAGTAACTTTTATTTGAACAATTTTCTTCTCCAAACATAAATAACAGATATATTCCATAAAATATAAAAACGGTCTCCCATAAAGTACCCCCCAGATGTTCCGACTTTGTCCAATATCTAATCATTTAATGTTTTTTCCTTATCCGTTTTTGAGTTTTCTTCAAAATTCTAGATTTACACATTTTCTCAAATATCTCGAATACGGTCAATTTTAGAGAAATTATGTATAGGATAAAAATTATAGAGAATTATATTACAAACAACTTTTATTTGAACAATTTTTATAAAAAATTATTTTTTTTTAGATTTTGTTAAATTTCTCGAATACGGACCATTTTAGGAAAATTTTGTATAGAACAATAATTATAGATAATAATATTAGAAGTATCTTTTATTTGAAGAATTTTTTTCTTCAAACGTAAATAACAGATATATTCCTTAAAATATAAAAATAACCACCTATAAAGTACCCCCCCGGATGTTCCGACTCTGCCCAAAATCTAATCAATTCATTGGACGCTGGAATAAAGCTTAAGTTTAAAATTTGGTGTTTTTCTGTGTATCGGTTCATGAGTTATGGTGAATACAGACACACACACAGACATCATCACGAAAATAGTCAAAACGGATTCAGGGGACCTCAAAACGTAAAAATCCGTCGAAAACTCGAGGTCGAAAAAAATCATGATTCCTATACTCTCCTTATATATAGTTAGGAAAGTAAAAATGCATGACTTCTTTTTTTATTAATTTTTATTAGTTTTATATTTCTTCATTTTTATTGTTTATTAATTTTTATTTAACTTCTATATTAATTTTTATTAATTTTTATTAATTTGTATTAATGTTTATTAATTTTTTGTTAATTTTTATTAATTTTTATTCAGTTTTATTCAGTTTTATGAATTTTAAATTTTTATATGATATTTATATGATATTTTTATTTGTTCACCTGACAATTAATTGACTGGCATGTTGGTTTATCTCCAGTGCCACTAACTTAGTTAAAAAAAAAAAATTATTAATTTTTATTTAGTTTTATTAATTTTTTATTAATTTTTAATAATTTTTAATAATTTTTATTCAGTTTTATGAATTTTTAATAATTTTTATATGATATTTATATGATATTTTTATTTGTTCACCTGACAATTGACTGGCCTGTTGGTTTATATCCAGTACCACTAACTTAGTTAAAAAAAAATAATAATTTTTATTAATTTTTATTCAATTTTATTAATTTTTTATTAATTTTTAATAATTTTTTTTTTAATTTTAATTTACTTTTATGATACAAAAATCTAAAAACCATAGAGCACGCCATTACTTATACTACAATTTTAATTTTCAAGTTCCAACTCTCAAAAAATTTATACTTCTATACATATTTTCACCCCTGTGTTCCAAAAACCATGAAACACATCATTTTTGATTTTTAGTCAGTAGCTGTAATTCAAATTTTTATGTTTCAATCTTCAAAAATATATACATACTATTAAACAAATTTTCACCCCCCCATTTCCCCCCTTAAAATGTAGAAATACAAAAACCCTGAAACACTTCATTATTTATTTATGATGAGAACCTACAATTCCAATTTTCAAGTTCCTACCTTTAGAAAAAATCAATTCTTCCAAATAAACTTTCACCCCCCCCCCCTTGTTTCTCCCCCTTAAAATGTGAAAATCCAAAAACCCTAAAACACGTCATTATTAATATGTACTCATTTGCTGCAATTCCAATTTTCATGTTTCTAACTTCAAAGAGAATAAAAAAATATATACTCCCATACAAACTTTCACCCCCCCGTTTGGCCCCTCAAGATGTAAAAATATAGAAACCCTAAAACACATTATTATTAATTTGTACTCAGTAGCTGCAATTCCAATTTTCATATTTTTAACTTTAAAGAGAACCAAAAACATGGATACTCCCAAATAAATTTTCACCCCTTATTTCCCCCCTTAAAATGTGAAAATCCTAAAACCCTGAAACACGTCATTAATAATTTGTAGTCAGTAACTGCAATTCCAATTTTCATGTTTCTAACTTCATAGAAAACAAAAAAAAATCGATAGTCCTATACACACTTTCATCCCCCGTTTTCCCCCCTTAAAATGTAAAAATCCAAAAACCCGAAACACGTCATTATTTATTTTTGCTTAGTAGCTGTAATTTCAATTTTCATGTTTCTAACTTTAAAGAACAAAGAGTTTTATTAAAAGCTCCCTCCCCCCCATTTCCCCCCTTTAAAGTTAAAATTTTCAAAAATCCTTTCTTAGCGGATGCTTACGTTATAAAATAAACCTATGTTCCAAATTTCAGTTTTCTAGGCTTAGTAGTTTTGGCTGATTGGTCAGTCAGTCAGTCAGGACAAACAATTTTATATACAGGGTAGCTGTTAAAGATGGAACCAAACCTATAGTGCTTAAACGGTTCAACATACAAAACCCAAAATTTCAGAATTTCAACTAAATATATTTGGGCATATTTTAGCCCAAATTTTTTTTTTATAATTACAAAATTTTAAGCTTGGCCGCCATCTTGATTTTTTTAAATAGCAGCATAGGTAATGTGATATACCATTTAAAAGGGTTTAACAGCCTGATTACAAAAATGTATCACTCATGGGGTCTAAACACAACAGAAAGGATATTATTAATAGGGAGCGTAGGAGGCTGTGCATATCCTTTCTGTTGTGTTTAGACCCCATGTGTGATACATTTTTGTAATCAGGGTGTTAAACCCTTTCAAATGGTACATCACATGACCTATATTGCTATTTAAAAAAATTAAGATGGCGGTCATGCTAAAAATTTTGTAATTATAAAACAAATAATTTTTGGGATAAAATATGCGCAAATATATTTAGTTGAAATTCTGAAATTTTGGGTTTTGTATGTTGAACCGTTTAAGCACTATAGGTTTGGTTCCATCTTTAACAACTACCCTGTATATAGATTTAGACGTCTATATGGTTTATGCCTCGAAAAATACCTTATAGTCATGTTTAGTTCAGCAGTTATATTTTGAGTCAGAATAGCTCCAGTTGATTAATATCCCTTTTCCGTAGTGTAATGTTTTTTTTTTTTCATTTAAGTGTGGAAATTGATGGATCCACTATGTGGTTGAATTTTGGCAAACCACAGTTTTTTTATAGAGTAAAATTAGACACACGTCAACATTCAGCAAGATAATAGGATTTTCAGAGTGAATTTTAAGACAAAAATGTTTTTATTAAATAACTTGACTATCGTTTCAACTATAAAGAAGTCGTTTGCATCATTAAATTCCTCTTTAAAAGCTCTACAAAATGGTTTTTAAAATATCACCGCCAAATTATCTGTAAGGTTAGAAAATTGGATTTTCAGATCAAATTTGGGGGAATTTTAACAGAAACAAGTGATTTTGTTAAATAATTTGACTCGTTTAAACTAGGAAGAAGTGGTTTGCATCGTTAAATTTCTCTTCAAAAGCTCTATAAACTGATTTTCACTAATTAATCCTGGGTTGTCTATTTTACTCTATAAGAAAGTGTGCAGAAACATAGGGCAGTCTACATACAGCACTTGCGGTTCGTCTATTTCCTTTCAAAATACTCCCATTTTATGCATTTTTGAATATTCAATATTGTCGAAAGTACTTATATGCTTTTACTCAGAACTTGTGGAGAATTTTGAAGGTAATATATATTGGGATATCGGTCCGTGAACTTTAAAAAGTAAACATGTTACGATTTTTATCGAAATGTAAATAAATTTTGACGCAAATTTTATAGTAAATAAAAAAAAATCTGAGTTACTTAATATTTAAGTTAAACGTTTTAGAATGTTTCTGTATATATATTTCGACATATATATAATAATTTTAACGCGATTAACACATTTGCAGACTATGATTAAACGTAAATTACAACCAATTTGCATAATTTGAGGTATTCGACACTTTCAGTAATTAGCGCGTGTTTATATTGATACAAATTACAGTATTGAAGAATAAAAAAACGTCTGTTTTAAATATTCCAAACTCGAACTGGTAGTTTATATCATATAAAAATGCGGAACGAAACTTTGACCATATTTTTATTTTCGTTTTCTGCATCTGTAAAGGTAAGCTTTAAGATTGGGGCCTCGTTGGCGCTGATCCAAATGATTGCGGGTTTGTCTGCTACTTTTATTGCCACCTTTGGAATTTTCTTTTCATAGAAAAATTCCACACGTTTCGGCAACTGAATAGAGTAAAATGGTTTTTTTATTATTATTTGAAACCAACATAAATATTTGTTTTGCGGACTACTTTATTAACATCATGTCTAATAATTAGGATCTTTACCATTAAACGTTATTACTGAGGCCCTTCCTATGGGGCCTTAGTATTGCATTCGTGCAGTCGAAAAAATTTTCTTATCCTTATTTTTTAAAACTTTTTTTCATGTTTCCGGCCATTCTGAGTACGAAAATGCAAAAAAAATTGTCGTCTGTATGTATGTATGTATTCCGGTACAATAACTCTAGAACGAAAGTTCTGATTGACTTACGGCTTTGATTTTTTTGAATAATTACTTCTGACTTAGAACCCTATTGATTTTCAGAATTGTCGGTTCATCCTAACTACTTTAATATCAATTTTCTTAAAATCCGACTTTGCAATTCTTATGTGACAATTTTAGGAATTCCAATTATTTCTAACGTCAACATTCCTAACATGTTAAAATATTATTGTGTCATTCCAGATGGAAAGAATACTTTGTCCACGACTGTTCTATAAAACATTATACTTGTACTTCCTTAAGAATAATAATACCTATTATAGTCACGGTATGACGTCACGACAGCACGTATGTCTAAACTGATATGAAAATATTCTTTATAGGTAATCGAAAAATCGAAAAAAAAAAATCGAAAAATCGAAAAAAAAAAAATCGAAAAAAAAAAATCGAAAAAAAAAATAGAAAAATCGAAAAACAAAACGAAATATCCAAAAAAGAATTAGAAAAATCGACAAATCGATAAAAACGAAAAATCGAAAAGTCGAAAAAACAACAGTTAGGTACCAATGTTTAATAAAAACTTTCCATTTTACACTTAACTTTTATTTAATAAAGAAACCATAATGGTCGTGGACAAAGTATAGTATTAGACTCGCAATTTATGGCCATTATTCACTCGGGTGACTAATGGCTACCATAAATTGCTCGTTTAATAATATACTATTAAACGTGTAAGGAAATAGATGTAAGTTAATAAAAATCTTTTTCCAGAAATAAAATTTGATAATTACCATGATAATTGAAGGGGTGGCTGCAATAACCAGGCAGCTCCATTTTTACAAATTTATGAGAAATCAAAAAACCTAAAAAATTAAAACATGAGATTTTAAAAATATATGCGTCCAAATTAAAGTAAATAGGTACATTCAAATAAAATTATAAACACAAATTTTAATCCAAAATTTCAACTGTTATTTATTTCAACGGTCAACCATAAATAAATCAAATCCAACAAAAGGCGTTCAAAGCCGCATCGGCGAAAAAACGATTCCAACAAACCGGTGGAAAAAAAACACGGTGATATTCTTTCGTGTTTGTTTAGGTAGTAATAAGATGAAGATTTTTGACATACTTAGATATTCTAATACAGATATAAAATATGCCAAAAATGTTACTAGGAAACTAAGAATTTTATTAAGTATAATAATTTATTCATTTTTGACATTTTATTTTTCATATTAGTATTGGATTTTGTGAAATATATGTTTGTCTTCTTTTAAATAAATTTAATAAACAATGAACTGCAGATTTTATTTTATTTTGAAATTATATTTAAAAAAATATAATAAATCCGCGTGTTTCAATTAGGATTGGTCAAAGTGGGCGAAATCCATTTATTATGGATAAATTATAAGTTACAATTATGTCAATATAAAGATGTTTTGTCCATTCATATTTACATTTATTGAATAAATTATACTGGAGTTGATTTTGGAAATATTGGTACATACTTAAATAAGTACTATTTCTAAAAATTCGTCTATGCCCAGACAGAACACAGAGTCCATTGGACGTCCACTTTACGTCTGTTTATGCTAATTAATTTGACAGCTAAATATCAATACTCAGAGAACGTCTGTTTTTAAACTTAAGTTTAAGTTTAGTTGTATTTCCACGTCCAGTGGACGTCCATCTTAGATAATTATTTATTAGGCCTACCAGATAATACCCATCTATAAACAATTCTTTTTTTTTAATATAATTGGTCATTGAAAATTGACAAATTGAATCTATTGCATTTCATTCTATCATCGAAACGATAATGGATGTGTCGTGAGTTCGTTACCTACTCAGGTCAAGCGATATTTAATTAAAAAAAAAATAAATGGTGTATAGCGGTTTGCGAAAATAATAAGCAAATTATTAATAATATAAAATAGTATGTGGTGAGTTGCGGTTCTGTAAAAAAATGGGGATGTGGTCTCAATGAAAATATAATCCTGGACGTTTTTTGAATATCCAGTATTTGACGTCCAAATATATTCCAGAATTGGATGTCTTCTGAATGGTCAAAAGTATGCCATTTGTATACTTCACTGGACGTCCATTGGATGTCGGAAGTCCAGAAAAAACTTACTTTTGGACGTCTAGACATCCAAAATTGTATATCGAATTGACGTCCAATGGACCTATTTGTATTGTCTGGGTGATAGCCAGGCCATTTTTTCTGCGGTAAAAGCATGTAAAAATAGAAGTTTTTACGTAGTTCATGTAAATATTGTCAATTCTGTTTTAATAAATAAACATAAAAAAATGGAGCTGCCTGTTTTTTTGCTATAGTCTATTTTTATGTATTATTATTATTAAAATAATAAAGCGTTCGTAATCCATAGGCGTAACACTTCTTTTAGTAGACAGTTAAAATATTTTTTGAAGTTATTCCTCGAGTATACACTTATATTTTCACCTAATTAACCTGCTTATAACTTCTAAACAGCTGAAGGTAAAAAAGTGCAATTTTTTCTAAAATGTTTTATTTTTCCACAAGGTATGTTAAGAACATTATGTCAAACGGGTTATGTAGGTATAAGGGTTTAAACTTTGACTTTTAAACAACGTTACGTTCATAAATAATAATTTTAATATAAAAACTACTTCTTACCTACAAATCCAAATCAGAATCAAAATCAGAAGATGAACTGTCGCAACCAATATTTACAATGAGTGGCTCGATCATTTCATCAGTAATATTGTCCAACTTCCACATTTTCTCTTCTTTAATCGTATGATTTACTGCCTTTTCCCAGTTTTCAAGCTTCACATTATTTACAGCCTCCAAAAACAACTGTTTAACATCACTCTAATTAAAAGAATTATTTTTTCTTGAAACTTCTCCCTTTATCTGTGCCCATATCAGTTCAATCGGGGTTACTTCGCAATGATATGGTGGTGATCTAACCACCGTCATCCCAAGATTTTTTGCAATTTCATCAATTTAATATTTTTTGAATTTTTCTTTATGAAGGGAACACTAATGATACAGTTCTTTTCTCACAGAACCGGGATAAAACTTAATATTCTTTGAATTTAGCCAATTCTGTAAATCTTTTTTTAACCACTTGGTTGTGGGCATTTTTTTTATGTCTCGAGTGATAACTTGCATTATCCATTACTATTATACAGTTCTGAGGAAGAAGATCTATAATTTGTTCGAACCACTCTTTAAAGACATCAGCATTCATGTCCTCATGGTAGTCACCGGTACGAGTAGATTCAAAAGTCAATAAACCACCTTTAACAAAACCGTTTGAACTACCGATGTGTACTATTATTAGTCTGCGCCCCTTTCCTGATGGTGGATTTAAACCAGTAGATAAATTATTTAAAAAAGCCTGTCTTCGACTTGTAACAGTTTCATCTTGCCAACATTTATTTGGTTTATGTCCCTCGTTGATCCATGTTTCATCTAAATAAAATATATTTCTTCTTTGGTTTTTCATTTCTTTTATAGTCCTTAGGTAATTTTTTCTCCATACTACAATATCGCTTCTTTCTATTAAAATAGACTTTCTGGAATGCTTTTTCCATAGAAAACCTATTTCTTTTAAAAGTTTCCATAGTGTGCTTCGACTCATTTCAGGGTAATCCTTATCATCTCGAACCGTGGCAAGAACTTTGTCTACTGTCGGAAATTCTTTTCTAAAGAAGAACGCATGTACTTTCCTTCGAAGTCTTTCTTTCAAAAGATTTTCTAATTGAAATTTTGGTTTTCCTGGAGCTTTACGTGCTGTTTGAAACTCGCCACATTTCTCTTCTTTAACAACTCTGTAAATCGTAGATTTCCCAACACCAAGCGTACTAATAACTAATTCCACTGTGTCATCAATACTTTTACATAAATGTTTGTCTGTAAATGATTTAAAACAATTAAATATGAATGTTTTTTCATTAACTGTTAAAGGACCGATGTTTTGTTGTTTACGCGGCGCTTCCAAATTTTCCATGATCACACTAGAATTGACACTGCACCTTGCAAGTTGCAACTAAACGACATTTAGTAAACTGTCAAGAATACACAACTTGGCTCCTTACTAAATGGAAAACCTATAATCGCATTTTCCGTGAAAATTGTTGGGAAGGTATTTATCTACTTATAATTTGATTACTGTAAGAAATTCTTGGAATTAAAATAAAACAAAATTGGCAAATAGGTACTTATTGAAAATAATCTTAAGATACGGCTATGTAATCTTTAATAGACAGGGCTTTTGGCCTGTCCAAACTTTTTTTCTATTGTTCTGTACAACTTATGTTTATAAAGGACCAATAAAAGACCCAAAACTTGTAATAGCTCAGGTACATTTATTACAATTTTAGGAAATATTTAGATTATTCTGTAAAAATATTTAAAATGACCGTACTAAGTTTTGCATTAGAAATGCTGTTTTATTACTCTCTCATACATAAAAATAGACTATAAAAATATACAAAAAAGTAAATAAAATGTCCTTATTATATTATAAAAAAAAATAACAAATGGAATATGAAAATACAAAAATGTTATATTCTTAGTTTATTAATATTCATCTTAGGGTATCAGATGTCTGGCATTCTTGTGTCTCTGCAACTCCATAACATTAAATAGCTTATCCTTTTTTAAAGGCAATGGAGCATTATAAATCTTATTTTGTACTTCTGGAAAAATCGGTACACAAGATTTCTTCAGCTCCAGGAGCTGCCCGGTTCTTGCAACAAACCGAAAGTAAGGCAGCTCCAAATAACGTTACCATTTATGTAGTGTTATATGGAGACACCTAAATGTTGCAGGGAGTGATCGGCCTATTTTTTTAAAGAGTTTTTCAGTAAAAATCTGATTTTTGTAAAAAAGTGGAGCTGCCTGGTTATTGCAGCCACCCCTTCAATTGTGTCTCAAATAATTATTAACAGTAAATCCTGAGCATCGTATCGCGAGACAACACAACCTAAAATCTAATACTTTTTGCAGTATAATTATTTTTTTGTATATTCATAATTCTAAAAACTACCAACACTTAAACTGATAGTGATCATTTTATTGATATACCTACTTTGTTTACACATTTCTACATACTATCTAATAAATACTAAAAACATTACGTAAACAAACTAGATAAAAGCACAAAATATTAAATGATAGTATTATTACATAATCATTCACAAACACTTATATGGAGTGATAAAAAAAAATTCTAAAGTAGGTCTTGGAAAAATTGAAGAATGTCGGAGCCTTCAATTTTTCTCATTTTGAGTGTCAGTTTGGATTTAATTCAGAGCCATGTGTTGTTATCACTACAGTATATTACATTTTTAATCAGTTATCTTCATTTTGTTATTAAAAGGTAATCTAATTTGTTTACAGGCATCGCATTCTAATTTGTCAGTAGTGGACTAAAGTTTGCGTACTGCTGATACACCTTCAAACGATCTTACTGGCTACTATTAAAGCTCAGTAGCTTAAAATAAATTTTCGATCAAGGTCAGATTAATCACAAAATTTTAAGAAAATTACCTAAAATTTTAATCCTTAATAACGGTCAAATCGAGTCTGCCCTCGTTTCTAAGAATGGCTATCATTTGATGGTATTATAGGAAATACCAGATTACCTACACAGTGGATCAAACGCAATTATGTAAATAGGTTTTTAGGTATTACAGAATTTGTTATCTAGGAGCTAAAATGTATTGTTAAAAAAATGGTGACCGGAAAAAAGCGCAAAGGAAATAAGCGCACAGGAAATATGCGCACAGAAAAAAGCGCACAGACATATAAGCGCACAGGAAATAACCGCACGAGGAAATATGCGCACACGGAAAAAACCGCACACGGAAAAAAGCTCACGGGTATAAAAGCGCACATGGAAGAAAGCGCACATTGAAAAAAGCGCAAAGTGCATGTAGTTTATATTTATATTTTGTTACAATTTTTTGTTGTTTGATTAAAACTTTATTTATCGTTGTTTACAGTAGTTACCATAATTTTTGCTGATAATTCAGGAATCTACTCAGTTATTTATTCGGAATTATTATAAGTACGATACAAAGAATAGATCTGTACCTTGGTTTGTTATATTCCAGGTGAAAAATATTAGACAAGTTTAAAAAAATTCTTAAAATACTTTCACAATAAAGTTAATACGGTTTATAATATTTATATCTCCATTATGGATTGTTGAGGACAGACTAATTCCACCAAATCCGCCTTTAAAAAATTATAACGATCAGTTTCGCCACGAGGAAATTATGCTGTATATTTTACTTATCTCATACAGTGTGTATCTTAATTAAAACGAAATATTTGCAAGTGGTCATTTATTTTTACTAGAGATTATAAAATTAAGATAGGTACTTATTATTTCATTTATTAGTTGCTTTTTTGTTAATAATTTTTAATTCAGGATAAATCCCATGCCGTCAATCTCTTTCTTTATAAGTTGCACACATTGCAGTTTCAAGTAACTTGTATACTTTCGTCTTTTAACAAGCAAAAGGCAACGGAAACAGACATTTCATTTGCATATGCATGGATGTTAAACAGTTTGGCAGCTCATTTTTCCCATTTAAGTTGGCGAAATTTACGAAATTTTTCGAAAATAATTAAAGGGTCACTAAACGGCATTTACAAGAATTGATAGTCGAACCGTTTTAAATAAAGACACGAATTAAACTCAAACTGTGCCTAATATTTTAACATTTAAAATCTTCTTAGAATAATGTTAGGTACTCATGGATTATATCATTAATATCTATTTATTATAGACCGTTACATTAATTAGATAAAAGTTTTGCAAATTTAACAATCTTCTTTGAATATTGTAAGGTAATTAGGGATTATATCATTAATATCTATTTATTATAGACTTTAACCTGAATTAAACTAAAAATTTTTCAATATTTAAGAATCTTCGTAGAATAACGTTAGGTTTTTGGAATTCTGTTATAATAACTTTATTTCATAATATTTTATAATAAATTACGCTTATAAGTAAGTTACTGCAGACTGGTTTTATTTTTGATTCGCGCTAATTTTAATATTCAGACAAGTGTACTATATTTTTTATTGATAAATAGAATTGGTTTTTGTTTCGAAATATTTTTGGAGTTCTATTATGATTTTTGATCATTGTTTTCATTTATAATGTTATAATCGTTAACGATTTGTAATAATTATATTTATGAAATTCCGGTTGTAATGATTTTGCATTTTTTGTAAAATGGCGAGTTTTATAGGTATCTACATATTTTATCTTTAAAACCTAAATATTTTTGCAATTCCATGTTGATTTTATTTTAATTTTATAATCGCCAACTATTTGTACTAATATATTCATGGATTTGTGTTTATATTTTTTTATATAATAATGTAGGTACAAACGAAAAATGCATATAGGTTTTTAGTGTAATATATTTTTATTCCATATTAATACATTAAAAACGAAAAAATGAATAAATTAACAAAAGATAAACGCACTTTGATAGACGTACTACTGTAAGTTGGCTATTCTCCTTAAGTAAGATACTTTGTTATCTGTTTCTTGATACTTTTCTACAGAACTGGCTACAAGCGCGTACAGTTGTCTGTATTTCTTTTTGGTGGGCTCCAGTCTGTTAGCTTGGGAGTTCACCAATGTAAGTTTGTGACATGCTAAATCTCTTCTCAATCCATCGAAAAGCATCCATATGCTCGGATGACTGCAATGAAATATGGAATTAAGGGCATTGTGAAACCCTTCACAACAATTGGTCGTTCTTGGCGTTTCATCAAGAGCGGCATCGTAATGGTTCCATATTTTCGGATGGAATTGTGGACTTCTTCCGGCGGCACCTTGTATATAAGTTGAAAAAAAATATGTAAGGACGTCGTTAAATCTCTCTTCATCAGGAAAAGTTTCTGCAAGGCTATTAAAATTATCTCGTACATCTTCTAACGGCACAAACGATAATGCTGCCAAGGATTTTAGTTTTAATTTTGTGTCGATGTTCGATTCGAATTCCGATTTTAAACCAACTGCATTAACGTTTCTTATAAGGCTTTGACACAAATGGAAATAACATCCCTTAATTTCGGCTTCTGGAAAAGTTTGCCCTGCAGCATTCATGCAAGCTTTCTCGAAATCTAAAAGTATCTTCTGGGGCGCCATGCTTGGAACTAACCCTTTTACAATTTGAAACATCTGTAGGTATGTTGCTTCATTCTTAGTTTGTAACAATATGTACACACATGGTGGATACGAATTTCCTACTTTGGCATGCAAAGTATAAAGTTGATAAAACATCGTTGGTGCTTTATCAAATGTTCCGTCGCCGAATAGAGTGGCTTGGTTTAATTCGCGCAATAACTCGCGATCTCCCAAAATTAAAATTCTGTTTGGATCTTCGACTCCAGAGTCATGCAGCACTAAGTCCGAGTATTTGTCAGGAATTGCAAAATGCATCGTAGATGGATTTGGCAAGTGCTTCTCTGCTCGATAATTTCGAAGTGTTCTGGCAAGAGACGATTGTTTTGGAATATAAGCAAGTGCATCATTGCTTACTCCTGATAATATATCTCCAATAACATTGCGAGATGTAGCATTCACCGCTGTCATGGCTTCTCGCATTTGGCTTCTGGCGATATTTGCTTCTGCTTTTTGGGGACATGAATCATGACAATGACTGCCTGGATCTTGTACAATGTCCTTGTCCTTCGTTTTTATTAAGGAATGGCACTTAGTTTGTCGATTTTCACGGCACCTCCATGTATCTATCCCATTTGTTGTGCGAAAATGTATATATTCAAAACCATTGTAAATAAGAACTCGCTTGCCTTTTTGACTAGACGAAAACTCCATTTCGTTTATTAAAAAAATTCAACTTAACTTGTTCAAGAATTAGAGCACAATAAATTAACTTTAAATTCCGTAGTCTATTTATAAGCGCCTTTACTTACCTGCCTTAATTCTGCAAATAATAAATTCCAAGAAATATAATAATGTCACAACGCCGAATAAATGAAATAATAAGTACCTATCTAAATTTTATAATCCCTAGTAAAAATAAATGACCACTTGCAAATAATCGATTATTAAAAAATAATTTAACAATCTCGGGGCGATCACTTCCGTCACAAGGCTGGTACCTGCTATAAGTTCCCATTCAATTACGGCATAATCGCGCTTCAAAGGGATTAAAATGCTAAGAAATATTTCTAGGAATAAAAATATTTGTAAGATTTTAGATATTCATTAGAATGATAAATACTGAAAATGCATAACTTTTACAAAAACATATTTAGATCAAATATTGTTCCTATAATCTAAAATTTTAAATTGTATAAAATGATTTTTTTTATTGTGGTACTTTTTAAATTTTTTGTAAACATTTTGTTGGGTTAATTTTAACATATAATATCTGTGATATAAGTCCGCATATTTGGTGGTTACTTTTCATACCGATATAATTTTTGATTATGTATTCATAGAACTTAATTTTTTTATTTTTATTCAGAGAATCTTCAGTTGTTCTGTATCCTATTCTTAACGAGATATAAACTGCATGTACTTTGCGCTTTTTTCAATGTGCGCTTTTTTCCATGTGCGCTTTTTTCCTTGTGCGCTTTTATACCCGTGCGGTTTTTTCCGTGTGCGGTTTTTTCCGTGTGCGCATCTTTCCACGTGCGCTTATTTCCTGTGCGTTTATATGTCTGTGCGCTTTTTTCTGTGCGGATATTTCCTGTGCGCTTATTTCCTTTGCGCTTTTTTCCGAGATTCTAAAAAAATTTATTGGGTGAAAAAAAATCTTGATTTTGCACTTGATATCTTTAATATTTTAACAAAATGTGAGGGTGAAGTAGAAGTGGTGAAAGTCATCAGCATACAAATATTAAAATAAGACAACGAGGATTTTTTAAAAATATGATATAGGTCAAAAAATATTTGATATCCTCTAAATATCTGGAAAATACCGCGTCAATGGTAGTCCCATATTTTGTTGTGGATTCTTGTAGATCATTATTCATTTTCAAATTCAATTTTTACGAAATTGTATCTAACAGAGATAGAATCAGTTAGCAGCTAGTCTCCACGCATACGTCTAATCGCACGCACACAAAACCGTGCCGAAGTCTGTCGAACTGAAACGACGTTAGACGATGCACGACTTTCAACGCCGCGCCGCTGTGCCGGTCGATTTTTTGATTTTCCGATTTATCGATATTTCGGTTTTTCGATTTTCTTTTATTGAATAAATGAGAAGTTAATATTATTTAAAATATTTTTATTATCTTACAATACATGTAGGGAGTGGGGGGTGTTGGGTTTATTTTCGTTACGGAATTTCTTGATTCGGTCGCAGCGCTCAAAGCCCGCGATGAAAGCTATGCAATAGCTTAATATAACTCAAAATATTATAAAATATTATCATCTACTGATCACCCCCCCGACAACACATTTGCATCTCTCTTTAACAGTTACAGTAGGCGTTGACAGTTGAAATTCGAGATTAACGCGCATCCCCTCTTCAGACAAATTAGGTTGCGATGCTATTAATTTTTTGAAATCATTTTTGTTTAAGATCTTACCACGTTTTTAATACTTATATGACCCACTTTTCAATCCTATTTTCTTCAACTAAATGTTTCTGCTTGATGTACAACTTTTATATCATAATTTTTTGTTTTTGAAGTCAATTTTCGCCGAAAATCGCCTTTAATACCCCTTTTTAACCCCCTAAACTTTACTTTAACCTCCCTATGTTGCATTTATTATTTTTTACTTATTTCAAGCCCCTCTACTTATTAAAGTCCCAGAAAAATCTTCTTTTTTGTTTTTTTCTAAATGAATTAATTCGACTGGTCTATAACTTAACAATCCAGTTTTCTGTAACTATCCTCAAAATCTATTTTTTATTGTCAACCAGTGAAAAAGGAATATATCAAATTTCAGTTTTAACGACCAATATTAATTTCTATCTCGAAACACATCATCCATATTCAATACGCTATCAAGGTGACAAAATGTACCATCAGGCCTATTTAAATTGTCGATTTGCCCTTGGCACTTGGCCCATTGTTATGTACACATGTGCGGTGCGTTGGGAAAGAATATTAGCATATTTTATATCATAGCAGTTTCTTCCTCATTCTGCGTAATAGCACAGAATCAGGTGTCTACTTCGGTGTTTATATTTATTCATAAGGTACCGAGCCGCAAAAAATAATAATAAAAAGGGTTGTAGTAGTTTGTAGTGCGTTGTATTTTTGACGGACGTCAAAAGAGGGGTCGCTGCTCTTTTGTTCGCGTTTTTATCTGTAAATAATACGTTTCTAAGTCTTAACTAGGAAGGACCCAATTTTGTTATTAGGTTCTATTGTACGAGACCTTTTCGGTTGTTTGGTTTGTGTAACTACGATTTGGTTTAGATGCAAGATTTTGCGTTTCTATTTTAGTAATTTTAAAGGTAGAAATATAGAGGTTTTATAACAGCTATGTCATACTTAATATGTCCAATTTGTCAAATGAACATATTCTACTTTGTTTTTCTTTGTTTTACGTTGTTTTATTTTGTTTAACTTCGTTTAACTTTAACTTTGTTAAACTTTAAACTTTATTAAATTTTGTTAAACTTTGTTTAACTTAACTTTGATTTACTTTGTTTTAGTTTTTACTGATTCCCTTTCTATGGGGTCTCAGTATTGCATTCGTGCAGACGAAAAAATTTTCTTATCCCCATTTTTTAAAACTTTTTCACGTTTCCGATCATTCTGATTACGAAAATGCAAAAAAAAAAATTTCGTCTGGTCGTCTGTGGGTATGTGTGCCGGCACAATAACAGCTGTCATAGTTAATATGTCCAATTTGTCAAATGAACATATTCTACTTTGTTTTTCTTTGTTTTACGTTGTTTTATTTTGTTTAACTTCGTTTAACTTTAACTTTGTTAAACTTTAAACTTTATTAAATTTTGTTAAACTTTGTTTAACTTAACTTTGATTTACTTTGTTTTAGTTTTTACTGATTCCCTTTCTATGGGGTCTCAGTATTGCATTCGTGCAGACGAAAAAATTTTCTTATCCCCATTTTTTAAAACTTTTTCACGTTTCCGATCATTCTGATTACGAAAATGCAAAAAAAAAAATTTCGTCTGGTCGTCTGTGGGTATGTGTGCCGGCACAATAACAGCTGTCATAGTTAATATGTCCAATTTGTCAAATGAACATATTCTACTTTGTTTTTCTTTGTTTTACGTTGTTTTATTTTGTTTAACTTCGTTTAACTTTAACTTTGTTAAACTTTAAACTTTATTAAATTTTGTTAAACTTTGTTTAACTTAACTTTGATTTACTTTGTTTTAGTTTTTACTGATTCCCTTTCTATGGGGTCTCAGTATTGCATTCGTGCAGACGAAAAAATTTTCTTATCCCCATTTTTTAAAACTTTTTCACGTTTCCGATCATTCTGATTACGAAAATGCAAAAAAAAAAATTTCGTCTGGTCGTCTGTGGGTATGTGTGCCGGCACAATAACAGCTGTCATAGTTAATATGTCCAATTTGTTAAATGAACATATTCTACTTTGTTTTTCTTTGTTTTACGTTGTTTTATTTTGTTTAACTTCGTTTAACTTTAACTTCGTTAAACTTTGTTCAACTTTGTTCAACTTTTTTCAACTTTTTTCAACTTTTTTCAACTTTTTTCAACTTTTTTCAACTTTTTTCAACTTTTTTCAACTTTTTTCAACTTTTTTCAACTTTTTCAACTTTTTTCAACATTTTTCAACATTGTTCAACATTGTTAAACTTTATTAAATTTTGTTAAACTTTGTTTAACTTAACTTTGATTTACTTAGGTTTACTTTGTTTTAATTTTTACTGATTCCCTTTCTATGGGGTCTCAGTATTGCATTCCTGCAGACGAAAAAATTTTTTTATCCCCATTTTTTAAAACTTTTTTTCATGTTTCCGATTATTCTGATTACGAAAATGCAAAAAAAAAAATTTCGTCTGGTCGTCTGTGTGTATGTATGCCGGCACAATAACAGCTGTCATAGTTAATATGTCCAATTTGTCAAATGAACATATTCTACTTTGTTTTTCTTTGTTTTACGTTGTTTTATTTTGTTTAACTTCGTTTAACTTTAACTTTGTTAAACTTTAAACTTTATTAAATTTTGTTAAACTTTGTTTAACTTAACTTTGATTTACTTTGTTTTAGTTTTTACTGATTCCCTTTCTATGGGGTCTCAGTATTGCATTCGTGCAGACGAAAAAATTTTCTTATCCCCATTTTTTAAAACTTTTTCACGTTTCCGATCATTCTGATTACGAAAATGCAAAAAAAAAAATTTCGTCTGGTCGTCTGTGGGTATGTGTGCCGGCACAATAACAGCTGTCATAGTTAATATGTCCAATTTGTTAAATGAACATATTCTACTTTGTTTTTCTTTGTTTTACGTTGTTTTATTTTGTTTAACTTCGTTTAACTTTAACTTCGTTAAACTTTGTTCAACTTTGTTCAACTTTGTTCAACTTTTTTCAACTTTTTTCAACTTTTTTCAACTTTTTTCAACTTTTTTCAACTTTTTTCAACTTTTTTCAACTTTTTTCAACTTTTTCAACTTTTTTCAACATTTTTCAACATTGTTCAACATTGTTAAACTTTATTAAATTTTGTTAAACTTTGTTTAACTTAACTTTGATTTACTTAGGTTTACTTTGTTTTAATTTTTACTGATTCCCTTTCTATGGGGTCTCAGTATTGCATTCCTGCAGACGAAAAAATTTTTTTATCCCCATTTTTTAAAACTTTTTTTCATGTTTCCGATTATTCTGATTACGAAAATGCAAAAAAAAAAATTTCGTCTGGTCGTCTGTGTGTATGTATGCCGGCACAATAACAGCTGTCATAGTTAATATGTCCAATTTGTCAAATGAACATATTCTACTTTGTTTTTATTTGTTTTACGTTGTTTTATTTTGTTTAACTTCGTTTAACTTTGTTAAACTTCGTTTAACTTCGTTTAACTTCGTTTAACTTCGTTTAACTTTGTTAAACTTTAAACTTTGCTAAACTTTGTTAAATTTTGTTAAATTTTGTTAAACTTTGTTAAACTTTGTTAAACTTTGTTAAACTTTGTTAAACTTTGTTAAACTTTGTTAAACTTTGTTAGACTTTGTTAGACTTTGTTAGACCTTGTTAGACTTTGTTAGACTTTGTTAAAAATTCGTCTGGTCGTCTGTGTGTATGTATGCTGGCACAATAACTCTAGAACCCTACTGATTTTCAGAATTTTCAGTTCATCCTAACTACTTTAATACCAATTTTCTTAAACTCCGCCTATGCAATTCTTATATGACAATTTTAGAAATTCCAATTATTTCTAACGTCAACATTCCTAACATTCTCAACATTCCATAAATTGCAAACATTCTCTAACGACCTGTCAAACAACAGCTGTTGATAGTAAAGGTGAAATTTCTAAGGCGGGTTGCGACTTTCATACTTGCAACCATAGCCATTTTGAAGGCTATTTTTATTCAAAATTAGTCGCCAAGTCTGCCAATTTATGAAAAATATATAAGCAGTTTCTTAAAAATTACTTTTATGGTGGTGCTAACTTAAGCGTACTACTATTTCGCCCCCAGCCACAAAAACACCTTCATCAAATTTACTGGATCTCTGTCGGAACCTATAGAATAATTAACCGGCTATTCTATTTGGCAAAAAGCAGAATAATCCTTGGCTGTGCCTGTCAAGTATCAAGATGTTAACTGCGATGTGTGAATGGCTCTTAAATTCCAAATTATTTAAAAATGTATGCTTCTTTTGATATTCATTGCAAATAATTTGTAGTGTATCTCAATTCAGGCTTTGTATAAATAAAGGTACAGCAAGACAAATAATATAATGAAAGAAGACCTCAAACAATACTTGAAAAATAAACAGAACGGATATACTTTCTTGTGATAATAATGAACTAGCTTATTATTTTTTTATAATAAATTACAACTGGATAAACAGTTGCCTGACTTATTCCAATGGAATCCAGATGCAGCATACTCATTCCCATTTAATAATTCTTTCTACGACCTTAAATAGTTTGCTTGCTCTTTAACGATGTAATGATGGGGAAGAAGACTTGTAATATTTTCACAAATATTGTACTCGACGAAATCTGATGATTTTTTTATGAATACCTCTTTAGAAAAGTTTCAAAAAAAATCCAAGATTCAAAAGCTAAATGGTGTCCAATTTGGCACATTTTCCCGGAGAAACACTCTTTTCCCGGGAAACGGGGAAAAAGTAATTTCATAAAAAGTGACTTTTTGTTACCTGACAAGAGAGATAAAATGTCAAACTGTTTTCCCGTCACAAAAAGAAAGTACTTTATACGGGATTTTAAGAATACCTTAATACGTTTTATGATATTCCTAAAATTTCCGGACAGTTTATAATTCCCGACGCATTCCGGATAAAACGTAAAAATTCCGGACACGTCCGGACTTTTCCTGACGTCTAATAACCGTACCCGAGGACCCTACTCGCTATACTTCGGACAAATATCACGCTGGCAAGAAATAAGCATTCGATTTTGAAGTTATTGCCAGCACAGTTTATTTTGAATAACTGGACGAATCGACCCATAAAGGGACCCTACAGGCTACGATTTTTCTGAGATTTAAACTGTACAGTCCATAACTCAACGTGAAGTGCTCAATCTGGCCTCTCCTCTTTTGTTTAATTTGAAGATGATGCGTGAAATGAGCTGATTAAATAAATCTCGCCTTTGGATCAGAATGGTATATGGTCTTTAAGGAGCGACATAAAAGACATTAAATTTCGTTGAGCATAGTGTATTGAGCGACAAAAAGACTATGTGGAAAAATAAAAGGATTTTTATGATTCCGTATTGTTTGGAAATTATTCATCTCACCCTCGTTCATTGGATACAAATTGTATACCGAGAAATTTGTATTACTCATATTTTAAGTTGAACAAGTTTGATTCATAAGTACTTGTTTATTTTTACATAATAATTTTTTTTTTGGAAAATAAAATTATTTAATAAATATTCAAGATTATATTTCTGTATTTAAAAAAATTCAGCTTGTTTCGCATGGCGTCTTGTACTGCGATTTCTATTAATAGCCATGCAATTAAATTATTTAATCGCATTTTAATAACAGTCGGAACATTAATTATTTGGATGGGTTCAATGTTTATTATTATTCATCAGTAAATATGTGCACTAAGTATTCATGGAAAATATTATGAATGAAACATTTCTTTGGAAGAACGACAATGCAATGCAGGCAACATCTGCATTTTGAATAATCTAGGGAGTGTAGCAAATCAGATGACCATGAAATAAGAAAGTTAAAAATATGACAGTGGGCTTACTAGGAACAGGAACATTTCTGAAAGGGATATTGTAAAATTACCTACAAAAGAACGTATTTTTCTTTGAATTAAATGTCTAAAAATAGTTTATTTGTAGAAATTTTTATTTTTATCTTTATGTTATACAGGGTGTTCCATCAGTGCGTAATTTTCATATAAAAGTTATATGAATTTTAAATTAAATCAAAAAATATATTTTTTTTAAATAGAACACCCTGTATTTTGTTTCAGTTTTATAATAGTCTGGTAAAACTGTATTCAACGCTTAAATAATTTTGAAAAATATTACAGGGTTGCCAAGCAATTAATTATTATAATTTGGGTAGGTTGGTAATGATTTCAAAATTGTTTTAAATACAGACTTAAATACAGACTACAGATTAGTGTTGATAGAACTGGTTTATTTTATACAAAGTATCTTGAAGTATCTCTTAAATATTGCTAATTTTAAGTTCAATTTACAATTTTTTTTCGAATGGAACACCCTGTATATTATTTTAGCATAAAATTCCTTATAAATTTACATATTCAACAGATTAGCGAATTATGTCCCATTATTATATGAAATTTTTAATAAAAAAATATTTGGACGATATTTTACAATTATTCTTAAATATACAGGGTACTCCATAAATGAGGGTCGAACCAAAGTTATACTTTTTTAGAATAAATTTGGATAACAAATTTGGTTGGTTTCACATCATTAAACAATTTTAATAGACTTAATATTCCTAAAATGTTTTCTAATTTCATTATTTTGTTATGTATACACAGTGCGCCGAAATGCAGGATTGTGATATTTAAATTTTTTTCAAATGCAATACCACCAATTTATAAATAAATTTATTTATTCAAAATGCATTTTTTCTCAAGATTTTGATGGTTTTATTATAAAAATTAACATTTTTCTAATTATAACTGGCTTTAGAAACCTTGGTCAGTTACTAAAACAATGCTATTTTCAACTTAATTCTTCTGAAAATAAAAAAGTTTTAGTTTTGACACACTCTGTATAAGTACAACACAGCAAATTAATGAAGTTAAAATTGTTTGACGATGTAAAAACAATCAAATATGTGTAACTACCTTTTGCTTTAAAAAAGTATCAAGTTTGATCAGCCCCTCGTTTATGAACCACCCTGTATATTTAAGAATAATTGTTAAATATACTCATGCAACTTTTATATTAAACATTTCCTCGTATTTCTAATAATAAAACAGCTATCGATCAGTTATGCATTGATGGGACAACCTGTATATTATGTATAATTTGCTATAAATTTATAAGGAATTTTATGCTAAAATAATACACAGGGTGTTGTATTTAAAAAAAAAAATGAGAAAATTGAACTTATAATAAGCCATATTTAAAAAAAAAATAAGACAATAAACCAGTTCTATCTATTGAGAAATTACGTACTAATGGAACACCCTGTATATATCACATAGTAAGGTTCAGTTTTAATTATTATTGACATCATTAAAAATGTAATTAAGGTATGCCTAAAGTTACCAAACATTGCAGTGATGCTGACCTGGAGAAAAATCAATTTTGTCAGATTTCAAATCATCCACCTTTTGGTTAGGTTGGCTAGGGTTACCATATTCAAATATACAATTTCAAAACGTTCCTAATAACGATTCCGGACATTTCTTTAAAAATCTGGACAAAATAATAAAACTCCGGACAAAATAATAATACCCCGGACAAAATAATAAAACTCCGGACAAAATAATAAAACTCCCGGGCATAATATTGAAAAAAGTAACTATCGTCAAAAACTAAAAACAAAAAAGTTCCTCAATTAAAAATTCGTGAACTTAAACATAAAATAATATATAATACAAAGAACATACATGAACACAACTACATTAATTTTAGTTGAAGGTGATATTAACAGAAATAATTGTGTCATACTCTATATTAAAGAAAATTTTAGTTTTATATACAAAATTATCAATTTGGGACCTTGTAAATTCATTCAAATCATTGTAACATTTAATAAATATAATAAATTACTTGTAACTGCAATTTATAAACCTCCCTAAATGAAGATGATTTTGTTCAATATTTAAGACCAGTAATAATATTGAAAGTCACATTCTGGTAGGAGATATACATATAAACATAAAAAGTAATAATGATACGGGTTCTAATTATCTGAACTTGTTAGCTGAACATAAATTTATATCACTTATAAATAAATACACGCGAATCTAAGGTAAATCAAAAAATTGTATTGATTATATTTTCTTTTCTACACAAAAAATTAATATTAATGATTGTTATGCAATTGTATTTGATACACGCATTAAGGCTACTATAGCTTTTTTACCAGTAAAAATAAATTATTTTTTAAACGAAAACAAAAAAATATATAAAAAAACATTAATTACAAAAAAAATTAAAAAAGATTTCATTAATAAAGACTGGAGACATTATAATATCACTAACACAGAAGATCAAATCCTTTATCTCACACAAACAATTAATAATTTAACTGATTGGAGAGAATAGTGCCTCTAAACCTAAGTGGTACAAGCATCCAGCTTAAGGGGCAGGTAAAATATCTTGGGGTTATGATTGACTCGAGACTTACCTGAAACCAGCATCTAGAAAAAAACCACAAGGAGAGCTGTAACCTCGTTAATGATGGCAAGGCGATCCTTTGGAAAAAAAATGGGGGTTTAAACCAGACATGGTATATTGGCTTTATAACATGGTGGTGAGACCGATAATAACATACGCAGCTTTGGTTTGGTGGCCAAAGATACAGCAAAGGAAAGCAATAACGAGGCTAAGCAAGGTACAAAGACTTGCCTGCCTCGGAATAACGGGGGCAATGAAAACAACCCCCACAGCTGCAATTGAAGCACTAATAGGACTCCCACCCCTTTACTATGTGATACAAGGGGAGGCAAGATTAGATACTTACAGATTAGGGAATACGCTGGGAAATCTTGACATTAGACCAGGTCACATGAGTATCTCAAGGATAGTGACAGGAGACGTGCTAGACATGAGATCAGATCACATAACTAAGAGGTACTCTTTTAATACTCCATTTGAGGTTTTAATACAGGAAAGAGCGGAGATCACCATAAGGGAGCCCAATGCCCAACGACAAAAACAAACCTGGTCTAGATTAGATTAGATTTAATTAGGACTATGGGCCATGTGGCCTCCCCCACCTCGACCTTTTCAGATCTATTGTGGATATCCTTTAATCATTGTTTAGAGTACCTTGTCTAATGCGGTCTTTTGTAGTAGACTCCATAGACTGGGAAGTAGTTCTCCGGTATAGCTAGTTGCCCTTGGTTTTTCTTCTCCAAGTGTAAGGAATCTCAGTCTTACTAGACCTTCGCAGTAGCACAATACGTGTTCTACCGTTTCCTCTTCTTCTTGACAGAATCGGCGCAAGGCCTCTTCTGTCAGACCGATATTGAACATATGTTTGTTAAGCCTACAATGCCCTGTTAATAGACCTACTAGACCTGGTCTAAGACTGCATAAGGCATTGGGGCGGGAGTATTCTCCAAAATCTCTGATACTAACCATAGCTATGCTATAGGAATACATTCCTCGGTATTTCAGGCAGAGGTATATGCAGTTTTGTAATGTGCGAAAACGAACAATGAAAGAGCTGTCGAAAATCAGCATATTCAAATAATGTCAGACAGCCAAGCGGCACTTAAGGCCATATCGAGTCAGAAAGTTACGTCGAGGTTGGTATGGGAATGCATCAAAGAACTAAGAACACTGGCAGACTGAAATAGAGTAAAATATTTTGGGTGCGAGGTCACCAAGGGAGCGAAGGCAACAAAAAAACTGACGAACTAGCAAAAAGAGGGTCAGAAAATACACCGGAACCAGACACAAACCCAAGAGTACCAAATAGTACAGTCCGAGGTTTCATAAACGACTGGATTCGGGAACAACATATTAACTATTGGAGAAGCACCCCAAAACAGGCACATATAGAAAAGCCAGACCATGTCCCAAAAGAACTGGACAATACTCTTTATGAATAGGAACCAGTTGAAAGTGATAACAGGGTTCATGACTGGGCACGCTCCAGTAAAGGGACTCTTGAACAAAATTGGCATGTACAATGGGGAACTCATGTGCCGGCTATGTCACAAGAAACCAGAAACGGCCAAACATACTGTGCGAATGCGAAGCTCTAGATCGCATAAGACAGGCACTTTTTGGACAACCTCAGGTTGATCCAACAACGTATAGAACCCACTCATCCAAGGATCTGTACAAACTTGTACAAGGTACAAAGGTGACAGAGTGGGTGCTATGAACCAACATGTCATAAAACACAATAAGCCAATAGGCTTTAATGTTATTATTCGGAGACATAGTCAGACGAGACCAGGGGAAAAAAACAGTTAAAAATAGTTTCTTAATAAAACAAAAAAACTAAATTAATTTGTAGAAAAGAATGGTTAACAAAAGGCCTAATAAATCTGACGAAATAGCGCCATTAGTTTTAAATGTAATCAATAAATTTTATAGATTTAGTAAAGGTCCAAAACAATTTAAAAAAAAAATTATTGGGCTTATACATAAAAAAGGTCCAAAAAATCTAATTAATAACTATAGACCAATTTCTTTAATTGAATCGCATATTGTTAAAAGGAACTAAGTCACATTTTTACGTTTTTGACTTTAAAACATGAAACGAAACTTTGGCGATATTACTTTCGTTTGTTGAAGAAGGTACCGATAACTCCCGCTAAAATAATACACAAGCAATATAGTTAGACGGTTCCTTCTTACATCAAAAGAAAAGAAATATCTTCAAAGTTTCGTTTCATATTTTAAAGTCAAAAACGTAAAAATGTGACTTAGTTCATTTTAACAATAAGCGATTCAATTACAACTTTTACAAAAATCGTGTAGAATGGAAAAATTTATGTCAAAGTGTCAGTAAGGTTTTTAAGAATGTTTATGCTTTATTACAAAAAAATTATACAGCAGTAGATGAAACCAAACCATCTTTATGCTTATTTCTGGATCTTACAAAGGCTTGTGACACTGAGCCACCCACAATTATTGGCGGCTTTGGAAGATTCAGGAATACGAGGCATTACACTAGAACTCTTAAAAAGTTATTTATCTGATAAAGAACGAATGGATAAAAGTTGAAAATAAATTAAGTGCAAGTCAAACAGTTAAATTTAGAATACCTCAAGGAACAGTGTTGGGTCCTTTACTATTTTCAATTTATCTAAATAATATTTTCACTATTGATACTCTAGGTAGTTTTGCAGACGGCACGGCGGTATTATATGAGGCTAATAGTTGGGAAGAATTAAAAGAAAAAGCTGAAAAGCATCTAAAACAAATAATAAATTGGTTTAAACATAAACAACTTACAGTTAACTATGAGAAAACATTTTGTGCCCTTCTGTAGCTACAAAAATGTTTAAAATATATCAAAATAATGAGAAAATAATAAAAAAAAGCATATCAAATATTTAGGAATAACTGTCGACTCATTTAAGATGGAATTTTTATGTAGATAATATTGTACACTACGATTGCTACTTTATAAATTTTAATGTTTAAAAAATATATAGATGCTACACACCTTCACATAATATACATTTGTGAATGTATCAGAAAGGGGATACCTCAGGGGTAGTTCCATATACAGTCGGTCAGAATCTGATGATCTATGAGTGAATAAAAAATGAGCCGGTTTCTTAAAATTACTTTTATGATTTTTTTTATATATATTTAAGAAATAAGTGCTGGAAATTTTAAAATAATATCGTTACATTTTGTCTTATGATAAGACATAAGAAGCAAAATAAATGATACATAAATATTTTTGTCTCCGATGATGTGAAATAAATCGCTAGGGGGTGATTTTATTATCGATGGTGGCTACCAGTACGATAATGTTATCGTATTTTTCGATTTTGAAATTATGTGGCCCTATGAGCGCAAGATTATGAGAGCTGAGGAGACATTTTATATAAATTATTCAATGGCGATTTTCACGCATCCAATAGTGTTTCATAACTGGTGCAGAAAACTGACTAGACTTAGTTATTCAGCCATTCATTACGGATGCTGTACGGCTACAACAAAATCCCCCAGCATTTCCGAACACAACAATCGAATCCGATTTTCCCAGGAATTTACTCATCCGCAATATTACTCATTGCATAAATTACCAGCGCCGCCGCCGCCTTATGGTTTCTCGGAAGGCCGACGCGTCTGGTCATAAAAAAAAACAATTCCGCCGAATACAGAATGGTTTCAGATTTTACGAGAATACGTGTAGAGCCAGGCGCCGGCTAGATCCCGCCAAATTTGCGCGCGCTCCTTCCAACGTCATTCGCCGATGCAACGTTGCAGGCCAGCGGGAAATTCCTGCGTTCGTGGAATTCTTTTTATAACCTTTAGAATTATTACATGATAACTAAATTATTGCATTCATCATAATAGTATTCTTTTAATAGACTGATAACAATTTATACGATGGTTGATCATTAATAATAATAATAATCTTGTAAAACTAATCAGCATTCACTTTTATTTTAAGTATTGTATCCTCAGATAAACAAATGAAAAATAGATACCTAACGGACGCCGTTTAACACAGGCTTTATTTGAAGCCAGTATCTACAAACTTTTGACAGCTGTGGTACTGAGGTCTACATGGGGCGTATCAAACAGTTTTTTCATCGGAATCCAAAGGATTATTTTGTAACGGACGGATTTAAAGAAAAATGCAACTCGAACATAAAATTTTATTTTACAAAAAGTAAACTACGCTATTTTTTAATGAAATTATAAGGAAATAACACGTAATGTAATAGCGTTCTATGTGTTCTAACTTAACTCTTTGATAGGTAGCGATATTTGAGTTCGTGTGTAGATTGTGAAATACAAAAATAATAAAAATAGGGATAAAGGCCATTTTTCGGCGCAATCTATTAGGTTAGGGCATATTATATGTTAAAATGGCAGTCTTCCTCCTGGCATTTTGACAATATAATAAAATTATCAGGATACAATAAGTCTAGGTATAATTATAATTACATTCATGGGCGTCGTTACTCAATTCTATAGGGGGGGCAAAATTTAGAAAAAATTAGTATATTTATTTATTGGAAAACAAAAAAAAAGAAACATAGAAGAGAATTTTCTTATGATGAATTTAATTATTCTGTGACGTCATGGCTTACTTCCGGTTTTTCCAGAAATAACAGAAAATCGCAATTTATTTTTTATTATTAAATGAAAACCCTTTTTCTTATTGAAAATTTGAATTTTTGGGACATGTTTGTATAAGAAACGTGTATTGAAAATTTTCTCAGTAACATATTAAAAAAAATATGTTCCAATATGATGATAATTTTGACAGCTGACAAAAAATTTTCAATACATGATTCTTATCCATAAATGTCCCTAAAATTCAAATGTTCAATAAAAACGGGGGTTTCTATTTAAAAATTAAAAATAAATTAAGATTTTGTTATTTCCGATAAAACAGAAGTAAGGCATGAAGTCACACACCAATTGAATCCAGTATATGAGATTATTTGTCCCAAGCTTTTAAACAAATAAGTTTTCATTCCAATATCTCAATTAACAACGAAGATAAAAGCGGATAGAATTATTAATCGGTTGGCTAATAATAAAAATGCTTAGATACGCCACTGGTATACGGTAAATGGGTCTCAATGGGAATTTTGAAGCCTAAAAAGATTTTATGAAGTATGTACATTCCTATATGTTTTTCCATAAACGAATTAAAAGTAACATATTTAGAAAAAAATATCCAATATGGCAACCATTTTGACAGTTGACAGAAAATTGTCAATACACGATTATTATACAAAAATGTCCCAGAAATTTAAATTTACAATAAAAAAGAGGGTTTCCTTTTAAAAATAAAAGAAAATCTGTTATTTTCGGAAAAATCGGAAGTAAGCCATGACGTCACAGAACAATTGAATCCATCATAAGAGAGTCTTTCAAACAGAACAAAATTAATCCGATATCTCAGTGAATAGCGAAGCTAAGAGGGAGTGAAACTGTAGTAGTAACCCTAACAATGTCACCGACTGATACTTAAGTTGTCATAACAAGTCTCTAATAAATAAAATAACCCAACAAAAAAAGACAAAATAAAAGTATATAGATTTATAAAACAAGTGAAAAAATTATTAATAATACTATTATTATATATTTTTATTACTTCAGCTAAAAAAAGTATCTTGACAGTATTTATAGAGTCGGTCAAGGTCATTTTGTATTAAGACACAATCAGCGATATTATTTATGGTGTGGTAAATTTTTAAATCGTCAGCATACATAAGAAAACGTGCAGATTTAAAGCAGGTTGATATATCATTCACATAAATATTAAACAAGAGGGGTCCAAGATGGGAGCCCTGCGGGACTCCGGAACAGACTTTTGAATAAGACGATAAACAGTTACCGACGGATACAGCTTGGCAACGGTCACTGAGGTAAGATAGAAACCATTTCAGAAGGTTTCTATCTACACCAACTTCAGATAATTTTTTTAATAAGATACCGTGATCAAGTTTATCGAAAGCTTTGCTGAAATCAGTGTAGATAGAATCCACCTGAAGCCTGTTGTTTAGATTACTCAAAATGTATTCAGAATATATGAAGAGATTCGTGTCTACAGACCGTTGTTTTATAAAACCATGCTTTTCATCGTTGAGTATATTAATAACGTCAAAGAAAAGAAAATCAAAAATTAAAGATTCAAATAATTTTGCAATAATACATAATTTAGATATTGGCCTAAAATTTTCTACTAAGTGTTTGTCACCAGATTTGTGTATAGGGATAACAAGAGCAGTTTTCCATATCTCAGGAAAATGCCCCTCTCATAGAGATTTATTAAAAATTAAAAATAATGGCCGGGATAAACCAACAACGCAATTTTTTATCAAATTAGTATGAATATTATCAGGGCCTGCTGCTTTATTAGGTAAGTTTTTGATTTTTTCTATGATTCTATGTTCGTCAATGTGATAGTTCTTTATATGATGCCCGTGATGTGTTTTGTCAAATTCATGTAAGGACATTTTTGAATTAGTAGAGTTAAAAGATGATAAAAAGTAGTTTGCAAAAATATTGCAGACATCTTTGATATCGGTGACTAAATTATTGTTATTTTTAAGAAATGAAATAGTATCAGGATTTTTCCTTTTTGATTTTATAAACTGCCATAACATTTTAGGGTTTTCTGAAATGCTACTCTCACAAGTTTTAATGTATTTTGCATAATCTTGAGAAATGAGGTATTTGGATCGCCCTCGCAATAATTTGAAAGTTAGAAAATCTAATTTATTTTCATACCTTTTCCATAAAGAATGATATTTTTTCTTTTCCTTTAGGACTTTAATTGTTTCAAGAGTATACCATGATGGAAATTTTTTATAAGATTTTGAATTTTTCGGGACATGTTCTTCAATTAGATCATTTAATAGAGAATAGAATATATTTGTACATTGACTGGTATTTAAATTGTTAAATTTTATATCCCAATTTATTGCCAACAAGGCATTATTAATAGATTGATAATTTGCTTTACAAAAGTTATATTGTTTGAATGTGTTACTCTGTGGCATTTTTTTATCTCCTGAAATAGAAATTGTGAATTCTAACGTGGTATGTGATCGATCTTCTTTTACTAGTGGAAAATCAGATTTACAAATATTATTTATGTTAAGTTTGTTACTGAGTATTAAATCGAGAACATTTCCTGAAAAATTTTCAAAATTTTGAAATTGCATTAAGTTACTAAAAGACATAGAATTTATAAATAAACTTGAACTTGGATCGTTATAATTATGAGGAACATACATTTTGTTAACTTTATCCAGTGACCATTTAATATTTGGCAAATTAAAGTCTCCAGTAATGACTATTACGTCATTAGGATAATTTGTAAAAATATCACACACTTTCGAACAAAAATTCGTTAGCACCACTAAATCACCCGGAGGGATATACGCACATCCCATGTGAAATTACAGATTATTATTAGTTACTGTAACCCACAGGTCCTCTGCATCGGAATACCAGTCTTGACGTGAAACACTTTGGTATTTTTTGTCGACAGCTATCAGGACTCCCCCTCCTTCTGTTTTGACACAAGCTGATTCTTCACGGTCCCGACGATATACAACGTATTTATCACAAAAAAGTTCAGAATCGAAAACAGTTTTATTCAGCCAGGTTTCCGTTAAACAAACGATGTCGTTTTCGCAAATTAATGAGTTTTTGAAAATAGTAGAGATTTTAGATTTGAGACCTCGAACGTTTTGGTAAAAAGTAGAAAACGTTATAGTAGAGTTCATTATTAAAAAAAATCAGTAGATATTATAACAATGTAATTAATTTAAATTATTAAGATCCTCTTCAGAAGAGATTTTTAAAATTCGCGAAGTATCGTCTTTTCTTGCAAAAATAGTTCCGTTCCGAACCCAAATGTATTTAATATTTACCTCCTTTATACCGCACCATCAAGTTTAAATCAATGCAATAGGTGGCAATACTAACACAACCATAGAAAAGTAGCATTTCAAGAAAATTGCTGTTAAAATTAACTGTGTATGTTTACATGAAGAAGCAAAGTAATAATAATTAATGCGTCTTAAATTTGGAATAGAATACAATGTCTGGTGAAGTTGCATTTGAATTTTGTATCTTAACTCAAAATTGTGATTTTTTTGAGTGGCTTTGGGTATTGTGTATTGATGGTGTGATATATTCTTTTTTAATTAGGTACATAACGTAGTATCTGCATTAGTATTGAAACATTAATATACCAATACTTAAATAAAAAAAAAATACACAATGGTGTCTGGTGCCGCCTATGTGTTTTATTTACTTACCAATGAAAGGAGGTAGAACCACCCAAAATGTATCTTTTAGAACAAATAATACACTTATTAGTCATTTTTACCCTTAAAACTAATAAATATCGTTTAAAAAACACACTAGAAACTGAAAAACTTTAATAAGGCGTTCTGGGAATATAAAAACAGAAATTTTAAAATCAAAATTGACAATTCCCAACTGCTTATTAACAGTTGTGAGAAAATTTTGGCGCTGCTATTTAAAATAGACGAATCACATCGAAGACCATGGAGAAAGAGAAAGTAATAGATAAAACGGTTCATACTGGATTCAAACAAATCCAGACCGTCAGGCATCTATTATTTTGTTTATCTGAGATTGTATCAGGCAAACATAGAAAACTTAATAAGAAAAATATGTTAATTAACACATGTATTTTTAGGGTTCATCTAAAATAAGTGAAGTAGTAGAATACCCATGTTTTTGAAAAAAGAGAACTTTGATAATGTAACCTTGTGATAACAGTACCCGATAGAGTAACAGAATTTAAAAAAAATACACCTATAGTAGATTTATAAAAAATATTTACTCTGAACGAAAAAATAACAAAAAAAAAATAGAGAAAATTAAAAAATTAATTGTGAAAATCGTAGAAATAGTTTTTTATTCCAATTTAGTTTACAATATTTTGTATAACATCCGTGTACTTCTCCACTGGATACGGGAATAAAATTTCCTCTTCTTTCCAAAAACGAATCATTTGTTGGTATGTCGTCTACTCCATTTGAAAATTGCTTGAACTTTTCTTTTTTTACCTTGAGAAGTTGAAACCGTAATTGCATGAGATTGTAAGTTTTTTCTAAATCTGAATATTCTGCCAGTATTTCCTTGAATAAACTATTCATTTTTCTAAAAGGAAATGTAACCAAATGGTTACTATTTAAAAAATCTAATTTCTTGTAATATGTAAAAATCCACTAAAATTATATTTATATTATAAAAGATTATTCAATTTGTTGTGTATGCAACCAATAATATAAGGTTGTATCCATATTATACTATGAAACTACTATCATAAATAGTATAGTATCAAACTGAAAATCATTAACATTTCTAAATTTGTTTACAACTTGTTTAAAAAGAAAAGAAACTCGAAAAATAAAAGTACTAACCTGTGTATTGTCATTTCATTTATCAATTGTGATTTGGCACAATAAAAGTATAAAAGACCCAGCTTAGGGTTGTCATGGGGAGCCAGATAATTTGAAAAAAAAAAAAAAAAAAAAAAAAAAAAAAAAAAATTATAATTGAGCGGGGCATAGTTAAGTGAGTGTTTGATTCAATATTTCACAGGTAAGTACTTTTGAAAAGTTTATTTTCTTATAAAAAAAAATAAATACTTAATAAAATAGATTAAAAAAAAATATAAATACAAAAAAAAATAACAGTGGCGCACCAACAACAAAATATTTAAAATAATAAATCAAATAAATTGTGAAATATTTTGATTACAATATAAAACACCGTCATCGTGCATTCCACTGCTGGTGTGTCTGCAGCAAAGTATTTCCATCTTCTACAACACAAAAAATCTGATGTATCCAACACATGACTTTCCTATCTAGTTATTATAGGCTTTTTCTGGTTATTTTGTACAACCTATTGCAGCATCTCTATAAATGTTTAGAGGATAAACTAAATATATACATTTCCCTCATACATCTACCTCGAAACATTTTTCTATAGTTATTCATTGAAAACGAAAATACTGAAAAATTTAAATTTAGCACTTTTCCTACAATTTTTTCATTACGGTCCATTTTAGAAAAATCATGTAAAAACAAAAATTATAGAGATCAATATCGCAAACAACTTTTAGTTCAACAATTTTCATAAAAATCAGAATTTTGCACATTTTGTCAAATTTCTCGAATACGGACCATTTTAGAAAAATTTTGTATAGTACAAAAATTATAGATAATAATATTAGAAGTAACTTTTATTTGAACAATTTTCTTCTCCAAACATAAATAACAGATATATTCCATAAAATATAAAAACGGCCTCCCATAAAGTACCCCCCCAGATGTTCCGACTTTGTTCAAAATCTAATCATTTCACGTTAGGCTAAAATAAAACTTAAGTTTAAAATTTAATGTTTTTTCTTTATCCGTTTTTGAGTTTTCTTCAAAATTCGAAATTTACACATTTTCTCAAATATCTCGAATACAGTCCATTTTAGAGAAATTATGTATAGGATAAAAATTATAGAGAATTATATTACAAACAACTTTTATTTGAACAATTTTTATAAAAAAAATATTTTTTTACATTTTGTCAAATTTCTCGAATACGGACCATTTTAGGAAAATTTTGTATAGAACAAAAATTATAGATAATAATATAAGAAGTAACTTTTATTTGAAAAATTTTCTTCCCCAAACGGAAATAACAGATATATTCCATAACATATAAAATTGACCACCTATAAAGTACCCCCCCCCCCCAGATGTTCCGACTCTGCCCAAAATCTAATCAGTGCATTGGACGCTAGAACAAAGCTTAATTTTAAAATTTGGTGTTTTTCTGTGTATCGGTTCATGAGTTATGGTGGATACAGACACACACACACACACACACACAGAGACACACACACACACACACACACACACACACACACACACACACACACACACACACACACACACACAGACACACAGACATCATCGCGAAAATAGTCAACAGGGATTCAGGGGACCTCAAAACGTAAAAATCCGTCGAAAACCCTAGGTCGAAAAAAATCATGATTCTTATACTTTCCTGTATACAGATAGGAGAAAGTAAAAAAGATGAAACAATTTGTAAATTTGCCTTTCGCAAATGTGTACCAAAAAAAGTATCACTGGCTCCCGTACCACTATCTAAGCCTATTTCGTTTAATCATCTCATTTTGAATCAGAGAATTTAGTGTTAATGGGACAGCCCATATTTTATTTGAACACTAAGCACCTGAGACAACTTATCGAGGATTGAATTTCCTTACATGGTTTTGTAGTTTCAAAACTGCATAAATATTCTACTAATTTTCATTTTAATTTAAACAATTTTTAAATCTATCGACCTTCTTTATTTTTAACGTTTTTCATTGCTTTTTTGACGGCGTTTAATAGCTATTTTTTTAACAAATAATAACAGTTCATCTAAAAGATTTAATTTGATGACGAAATTTTCATTCGCTTCAGATTGTGCGATAGTAAACGAAAGCGTTGGCAACGTCGCAGTTTATTAACAGATGCAGTTTAGCAGAGTGCAACAACACCGGACGGATAAATGCGTACTACTACCTACACTTTACACTATCACTTACTACCTCTATCTTTAACTCTATTGCACAATCATCCTTGGTGTGTCGGCGCTATCTTGTTAGTTTCGTATTTGATTATGGGGTGCCGCGTATAAAATGGGCGCGAATCTACGGATTGTTGCGTTACGCTTATTGCCAAATCGTGCACGTTTTCATTTCATTGATGAAAGAATTGGCATATAAAGTCGGTATTTGAGGTTATATCAAGCGTAGCGAAAATTAAAATCAATGAATTTAATCGTTTTATGCTTCGTAGATTTAAAGGTCGGTAGTTTTGCTTGAGGTATGTAGGGTGGGAATAACGGAAAATATGAAAGATATTTGTCAGACATAAAGATGGTTCTTTTGTTGGAATTTGATGAAATACCTTGGAAATTAAATTCATTGAGAATAAGGGGGCGTCCATTAATTACGTGATGTATTTTTGAAGATTTTTTGACTCCCCCTCCCCTTGGGGAGATTTCGTAAGATTTTCTTCAACTCTCTCTCCCCTCCCCTAATCTCACATAAGATTTTTCAAAATTGGTTTTGGGTGTAAATGTGTTGGGTTATTAAAAGAAAACAAAAACACATAAAAAATTTTTTATAAAAATATTTAGTCAAAATTTCAACAAGTTTTATCTTCTCAACGGTTCAGTAAATCAATAAAAAGAAGAAAATACATGCATGAATGACCCCTGCAAATAATATTCAAAACCAAAATTGTAACTAATGGCAAACGCAAGAACACAAATAATAAACCAATTTTTAATGTTCTATTACTTTTATTTAAGACTAGCAAAGACTAGTATTTGAGATTATTAGCGTAATATAAAATTTCTAGAATCATTCTTTAGTTTAATTTAACTTTACTGTCACGCAAATTTACACCGTTTTCTAATAGAAAAAAATGACGTCAGATTTACAAAGATCCCCCACTCCCCCCAAGTGAGATTTTTAAAGATTTAGCTTGATCCCCTCCCTCCCTTGAACAGCTCACGTAATTAAGTATTGTTGTAGGCCTGATGATGGCGAATTAGACGAAATCGGTTGTCGTTTAACTTTTATATTAATTTTTTTTTGTGGTATACGATTTTGTGTATTATTTTTGTTACTACATTGACCACATTTTGTTACTGGTAGACTAAGCCAGCCAATAAGTATAATAAAAAAATCGGACATATGTTTTCTGAAACTAATGTTAATGTATAAATTCATATTGTTTTTGGTCTGTTAATGGGATTACTAAGAATGTGTTCAAGTAAATTGACATTGAGACGATTATACCGTTGATGACCATATGTTTTTGTCGGAAATTTTTGTTTCGCATTAAAAAGAAACCTGATATAGTATTGGATTAACGATCTAAATCATTTTGTGTAATTTGGCTTTAAAAAAATACCATTTTAGAATTAGAATAACGACAAATTGTAGTGAAGACTGTTTGGTATATTTTTTCTACACCCACATGGATATTAGCTTATCTACGCACAGAATACAAAACGAAAAAGTACGCCATTGCGTTCAACTGAACGAATAGGTATATTTTATATCCATTTTATCTAGTAAGAAGACTGCAAAAAAATTAAATCCACCAATCACAGTTCATACTTTGGTCACTTTAAATGTTTATAAAAATTTATATTTTTTAAAGTTTAATAAAAAATGGAATAAAATTTTTTCCGTAATTTTAATGCACTAAGTCGTTTTTGGAATTTTTATTTCTTTCAGGAAAAATAGACCAAAGTTGGGAATTTGTTTATAACAAATTTTTAACTTAATAAACAATGGAATTATTAATAATTTTTTTTTGATGTCACTTTGTAGAGGACTGTCAATTATGATTTAAAAAAAAAACACATTTTTTAACTAATAATTTAAACAATAGAAATAGATATATTAAAAAAACGATTATAAACAATTAAAAGTTATTATTAAGAAAAAATCATAATTGGCAATTGTCTAGAAAGTTGTAAAAACAAAATTTGAAAAAAATTGAAATACTCCATTTGATTATAAAAAATTTATAAACAAAGGGAGGAAAAATTTTTTTTTATTAATAAATATCTTTTCTCGACATTAAAACAGTAATATTATAATAAATTGAAAAAAAAATTTTTTTAAAGCACCACTCTGACTTTTCTGTTTTTGTAAACTTTAAAAAATTATTATAAACAAAGTATTAACATTTTTTAAACTTTTATGAAGCTACTTTGTTGGAAAATTAATTTTTATGAAAAATTCCAACGGGAATGAATTCTTCTAAGTGTTTAGAATACACCGTAATTTTTTTAAATTTTTGAATTTAATTTTATTAACTTAAAAAAATTATTTTATGTAACGTACTCGGTTTCGACGCCGTGCGCGCAACCTATAAATGGCGCGCGGAAGGCTACTTTGAGCGTTAAATTAAAATAAAAAATAATGGAGGTACAGTTCCGGGAGTCGGAACTTATTTATAGCAAATTTCCTCCTCTTTAACACGTTGAACACCGACGCAAATTTTCTGGTACTGCCCTGCACCCCAACGAAGGAAATCAAATTTAATGATGATCTGACTTTGGTATTTGATGTAATTTGTTTATAAAAATGTTTTTTTTGTAAATTCAACGCCATTTTGAAAGAGACTAGTTAACTGGTCGTCGGGGTATGCAAAGGAATTCCAATGAAATACCCATTACCAATTTGTGTAATATTATTCATATGCAAAGCAAACAGTAAAAGACGTCATTCGTCGTCATTGACATCATCGTCGTCCTCGACATCATCTCCCTCGACACCTCGTCAACTTCATCGGACGATTCCAACTACCGTTAGTGGCATTTTAAAGCCATCAGTAGCATTTTAAAGCCGTCAGAAGCATTTTAAAGCTATCAGTGGCATCTTAAAGCTATCAGTGGCATCTTAAAGCCATCAGTGGCATTTCAAAGCCGTCAGGGATATCTTAAAGCCGTCAGGGGTATCTTAAAGCCGTCAGGGGTATCTTAAAGCCGTCAGGGGTATCTTAAAGCCGTCAGGGGTATCTTAAAACCGTCAGGAGCATCTTAAAGCAATTAGGAGCATCTTAAAGCTATCAGTGGCATCTTAAAGCCATCAGTGACATTTCAAAGCCGTCAGTGGCATTTCAAAGCCGTCAGGGGTATCTTAAAGCCGTCAGTGGCATCTTAAAGCCGTCAGTGATATCTTAAAGCCAAGAGCATAACAAGGTCCTTATAGGCACTTTACGTATATTTCCTTAGCTTCTTAGACTTCCAACTTAAACGTATCTTTTTCAGACACAAATAACAATAACATTAGTTTAGGGACAAACGGCCCTCAGGAAATATACTATATTTCGCTAATACTTTAGTAATTATAACGTGTAGTGTTATTTTCATATATCCCGTTCACATTGGGCCTAATACTGTTTCTTGTGGGACTCCCATCTTTAATACTGATTAAACTCCCGACATTGATCAATTTTTACGCTTTGGGTTTCATTTGATAAATAATCCCAATGCTAAACCTCTTATGCCATAGTTATTTAGTTTGTCAAGTAGAATGTTACGGGAAACGGTATCAAATGCTTTGACCAAATCAAGAAATATTACAGTACATTTTAATGATTCCTCTTTTCCAAAAAATCTACCGCATTTTCAGTGCTTGAGTTTTGTGTAAAACCATATTGACATTCTGTAATACTATGATTATAAAAAAAATTAATTAATCTACTTTTTACTGCATTTTCAAAATTTTTGGCTTAGTTGTTGATAACAGAAATTGGCCTATAATTTGGTAGCTCAGTAGGGTTTCCGGATTTGTATACAGGTGTTACACTCTATTTTTTTTATTGAAAGTATTAAACTTGTTATTCAGGGTTTTAGTTTAATTATATTTTTTGTTTTAGTGAATTTTTGAATTTGTTGATTTAACTTATTGAAAAATAAATCATATGCTTGTTGTGGAGTCAGCCGTATTACATCAATCCAATTTTCTCTGCTTAAACAAAGCTTTAGATTTAGATCATCAAAATTTATCATGGGATCTTTGTTTTTTTGATTGGGTTTTCCCATTTTTTTGTGTAAGAAAAGATATTGATCTGGCATATCTGTATGAAATATAATTGGTTAAAATTTGACTTTTTTTATTAAGTTTTTTTTGAGTTCTAATAAAAATATGATCAATGGCAGTTTGTGACTCATTTTGTACTCTCGTTGGTTTATTTTTATATATGATTAAATAAAACCTTTGGAATTCATTCTGTTTAAATATTTATTTGTTCCATTAGTTTCTTATTTTAGTATATCGATGTCACCTATACAATGAGTTATTCTTGTATAGAAAATGTTTGTGTTATTTCATTTAGTGGATCGTAGAAAATATATGCTGTGAAATTGTATCGTATTCACACGATTGAGCATAAACTTAGTATTGTTGCACCAACTAGCATTTTTGTGTCATCTGTAGTCGAAACATTTTCCCTACATTCTTTATAAACATGTTCGTCTAAGAAAACTTAAAATTTAAAATTTTTAAATCAGTTCAATTGTCTTTTTAAAGCTTTTATCTCCCTATCTACCTATCTAGGTATTTATTTGTATATCTATATATTTTAAAACCTTCAAAAATATCGAGAAATCACAAACGTGTCTAAGTTTCAAGGAAATCTTTTTTAATACACTAACTGGGAGCCAAACATAAAATATCTATCAAGAGGTAAATATTTGCTATCAATAAATGTAAGTATCACATGTACCTATTGCGTGTACCTACTCATATTGACAGAAATAATTCAAACATTCGGAATAACTTCGATAACGTCGATTACATAACCGGTATACATATCAAACCAGTTTTGTTTCCTAGAAAAAGATTTTATTGAAATAACGAACCGACAAAATTACTTTATTTGCTTAGCCAAAAAGAAGATATGAGTGTGTCGTTTTATTATTACTCGCAACTACAGCGGCATCTCATCCACTTCCGGCCGTGAGACGCATTCCGCGAGAATGTCTGCCAGTGTCTGCTCGAGACAAGTCAACAACTTGTTGGGCTTTGGGTTAACATTGTTGCCATTTATGTGTACCTTGGCCCGCAGCGCCAGTATTCAACCTTTCTATTTTCATTCATGATTAGGTAATCATCATTCAAATTTAGAGTCCGATTACAATAAGAAGAACATCGCTACGTCATTACCATTATTTCTATATTAGAGCTTAGATTAAGCATTGTTTAAATTAAGCATATATTTAGTTATTTTTTCCAGCTAAAATAAAACTTATCATGTCTATAGTCTATTTTTATGTATGAGAGAGTATTAAAATAATAAAGCGTTCGTAATCCATAGGCGTACCACTTCTTTTAGTAGACAGTTAAAACATTTTTTGAAGTTATTCCTCGAGTATACACTTATATTTTCACCTAATTAACCTGCTTATAACTTCTAAACAGCTGAAGGTAAAAAAGTGCAATTTTTTCTAAAATGTTTTATTTTTCCACAAGGTATGTTAAGAACATTGTGTCAAACGGGTTATGTAGGTATAAGGTTTTAAACTTTGACTTTAAAACAACGTTACGTTCATAAATAATAATTTTAATATAAAAACTACTTCTTACCTACAAATCCAAATCAGAATCGAAATCAGAAGAGAACTGTCGCAACCAATATTTACAATGAGTGGCTCGATCATTTCATCAGTAATATTGTCAAACTTCCACATTTTCTCTTCTTCTTTAATCGTATGATTTACTGCCTTTTCCCAGTTTTCAGGCTTCACTTTATTTACAGCCTCCAAAAACAACTGTTTAACATCACTCATTTTAAAAGAATTATTTTTTCTTGAAACTTCTCCCTTTATCTGTGCCCATATCAGTTCAATCGGGTTTACTTCGCAATGATATGGTGGCGATCTAACCACCATCATCCCACGATTTTTTACAATTTCATCAATTTCATATTTTTTGAATTTCTCTTTATGAAGGGAACACAAATGATACAGTTCTTTTCTCACATAATTTTTTTGGTTTATGTCCCTCGTTGATCCATGTTTCATCTAAATAAAATATATTTCTTTTATAGTCCTTAGGTAATTTCTTCTCCATACTACAATATCGCTTCTTTCTATTAAAATAGACTTTCTGGAATGCTTTTTCCATAGAAAACCTATTTCTTTTAAAAGTTTTCATAGTGTGCTTCGACTCATTTCAGGGTAATCCTTCTCATCTCGAACCGTGACAAGAACTTTGTCTACTGTCGGAAATTCTTTTCTAAAGAAGAACGCATGCACTTTCCTTCGAAGTCTTTCTTTCAAAAGATTTTCTAATTGAAATTTTGGTTTTCCTGGAGCTTTACGTGCTGTTTGAAACTCGCCACATTTCTCTTCTTTAACAACTCTGTAAATCGTAGATTTCCCAACACCAAGCGTACTACTAACTAATTACACTGTGTCATCAACACTTTTACATAAATGTTTGTCTGCAAATGATTTAAAACAATTAAATATTAATGTTTTTTCATTAACTGTTAAAGGACCGATTTTTTGTCGTTTACGCGGCCCTTCCAAATTTTCCATGATCACACTAGAATTCACACTGCACCTTGCAAGTTGCAACTAAACGACATTTAGTAAACTGTCAAGAATACACAACTTGGACCTCCTTACTAAATGGAAAACCTATAATCGCATTTTCGGTGAAATTTGTTGGGAAGGTATTTATCTACTTATAATTCGATTACTGTAAGAAATTCTTGGAATTAAAATAAAACAAAATTGGCAAATAGGTACTTATTGAAAATAATCTTAAGATACGGCTATGTAATCTTTAATACACAGGGCTTTTGGCCTATCCAAACCTTTTTCTATTGTTCTACACAGCTTATGTTTATAAAGGACCAATAAAAGACCCAAAATTTGTAATAGCTCAGGTACATTTATTACAATTTTAGGAAATATTTAGATTATTCTGTAAAAATATTGAAAATGACCGTACTAAGTTTTGCATTAGAAATGCTGTTTTATTACTCTCTCATACATAAAAATAGACTATAACAGAGTGCAATATAGAAGTATTGATGGGAAGAGTAGTTGCCCGGGAACGGTTTCGTTTGGAGTGCCACAGGGAACTGTTCTTGGGCCAGTGCTGTTCACGCTCTACATAAATAGTTTAATGTCTCAAAAAACTCAGGGAAATATTATGAGCTTTGCCGATGACAACAGCTATTATGTATCAGACAGACACATGGGCAGAATTAACAAATAAAATTAAATATGTAAGTAGCGATGCTACTATTAAAATTATTTGTACACATGACAAAAGATAAAAATAAAGACAAAAGAGAAAAAAGCAAAATAAAAAAAAATAAGAAAAAACCATAAAAACAGAAAACAAAAAAAGATAAATAAACAAAATAGTTAAACCATATTAAGTTCAGATTATTTTAGAACTTTAATGTACTGTAATTTTTTCATTTATTCACCTGACAATTGACTGACCTGTTGGTTTATATTCAGTGCCACCAACTTAAAAAGAAAAAAATAGGGATTTATCGTAGTTGGATTGGTAACATTGAAATAAAATCAGAATGAAGTAAAGACGATAGATATAAACACTATTTTACGAAATGACAAGTGAACGCACTTTGAGTCGTATTCATTAATTTAAAATTAATTTTATAATTGAAGATTGACTTAATGAAAATGTTTCTATATCATTTAAATCTCGCTATTTTTAATAAAATGCCATTTATTGTCACCAAAACTGTCAGTTCCAGTAGCTCGAATTTGACATACGATGTAAAAGTGGAAATGCAAAAGTGCAGACATTTTAAGTATCGTTATAGCATTCCTTTTTATTCTATATCAATGATTGGAAATATTCGTATGCTCCGCTATACTTTGTGACGTCACGCCTTGATTATTTGTGATTCACAAATTATCCCGGTTTCAGATAGTCACATTGTTTGTTTCACCTGATTTCACGGATCTGTTGTCCTCTCTCTTAAACTACAGGCATTTGCGGTAACGTCTGGTCTCTCTGGTACTTAATATTGTGAACCTACATAAACGCGTCGAGTCAGAGCACAGTGGCGTACCAAAAACAAATAAAGATTAACATGTATTAAAATAATATTTTTATGAAATTTAACGTTCACTGTACAAATGAACCAATGGAGAAATCGCCTCTGATATCAAACACATTTAAAAGAATAAGAAGAAACCACAGGAGTAAAAATCAATTTTTCGAGGTTTGGCGATTTCGAAAATTAAAATTTTGCATATCATTCGTTACACCTGCGTATATAATGAACGCACGTGATTTGTGAATTCTAACTACTATTAAACCAAATAGAATAGACATATTTAATTTTTCTGAATAATCTGCGACGATTTTTTAACACGAATAATAGATGTTAATTTATTTAAAGTTTTTTTTGTATAGATTTTTTTCTTTGTTTCCCAAAAAAACCAAAATCCTTCAGTAAAACCGAAACGGTAAGGAGGGAGGGGCGATGGCTGCCATATTTCTGAGGTCTTTCCTATGGGGCCTCAGTATTGCATTCTTACCTCCATTTTTTAAAACTTTTTCATGTTTCTGATCATTCTGAAAATTAAAAAAAAAATTCGTCTGGTCGTCTGTGTGTATGTATGCCGGCACGATAACTCTAGAACGATTCTGATTGACTTACGGTTTTGATTTTCTTGAATAATTATTTCCAATTTAGAAACTTATTGATTTTCAGAATTTTTGGTTCATCCTAATTTTCTTAAAATCCGCGCCTATGCATTTCTTATGTGACAATCTTAGGAATTCCAAGTATATCTAACCTCAACGTTCCTTGCAATCTTAATATTTCATAAACATTCTCTAATGACCTGTCAAACAACAACTGATAGTAAAGGTGAAATTTCTAAGGCGGGTTGCGACCTTCATACTTGCAACCATAGCCATTTTGGAGGCTATTTTTATTCGAAATTAGTCGCCAAGTCTGCCAATTTATGAAAAATATATAAGCAGTTTCTTAAAAATGACTTTTTTATGGTGGTGCTAACTTAAGCGTACTACTATTTCACCCCTAGCCACGAAAACACCTTCATCAAATTTACTGGTTCTCTGTCGCAACCCCATAGAATAATTAACCGGTCATTTTATTTGGCAAAAATCAAAATAATGCTTGGCTGTGCCTGGCAAGTATCAAGATGTCAACTGTGATGTATGAATGGCTCTTAAATATCAAATTATTTAAAAATGTATGCTTTTTTTGATATTTATTGCAAATAATTTGTAGTGTATCTCAATTCAGGCTTTCCATAAATAAAGGTATAGCAAGACAGATAATATGTTCTTATACAAAGCACTTTTTTATTATATAGAAGAGAGGTATGATATAATGCTGTTTTTTTGTAGATAATTTTAATTATACGATTTTGGATTACATATTCAACTAACGAATTTATAAATGTTTACCCTTGTGGGCCTCAGTCTCGATAAGGTGGGAACCACCATTTTAGCGTCTCTCGAATTTACCATATATTTCATACTATAGACGGATTTATCTCTTTGATTCTTTTGACCTGCCTGAAAGATCTCGGTAGTGTTGATATATTAATTTATTTTTGATTTGTACATATATTTTTAACATGTAAATCAAATTTTTCTAATCTAATTTTCTTTATTTCAGGTAAGTTCTCTAAAGAATATGAATATAATTATACAATTTAGTGGTAAGTACAAGTTAAAATGTTTGAATAACTTATTCTATAGCTTTTGGAGCAATATCGATTCTGACTCGTTCTTAAATCTTCAAATACAGCATCGGTATGTACAGGGTGTTTTTTTAATATTGCCAAAAAATTCAGACGAAATGAAGCAAAAAAGTTCCTATGAACATATGTCCAGTGGCGTACAGTTTTTTTTAAGAAATATTCAGTTCAAAGCCCTCATGAACGCCAATGGCGAATGTAAAAGTTTAAATTGTGTATCGGAAAATGGCTTTGGATGCATAGAAACTGCGTACCAATTTTCAAAAAAATATCTATTAAATGTATCGCAAAAAATAAGATTTTTTCTTATAACTTTACCACCCTGTAGTTCAAAATCTAAGAGGCGTAGGACATTTTGCTTCATTTCGCCCAAGGGACACGCCTCTGAATGTTTCGCAATATTAAGAAAACACACTGTATTTGAAAAAATGCATTGATGCATACCAAGCTCATATCTTCGTTTGCGTGAGTTGTATTAATTTTTAAATCGCGGTATTTTGCTGCGTTGCATTGAAATATTTCTTATGTAAATCCAAGGTTTAGATATTAATTGACATTTCACTGCGCAAAAATCTAGTTGCAATTATAGAAAAGCGCTTTTAAAATGTATCGAAAATACTATGTTTATTTAGCCTTGATAATAATTAAAATTTCTTTATATGAACAGTAATAATAAAATAATTCTAAATCCTTTTTATGGCGATATTACGAATTACTTTCGCATTCTGCCGGTTATAAACAAAATAGATATTTATGTTAGACAGCCAAGGACGCGCGTGGTCGACTATAGGCATTTTTATAGACGATTTTATTGAAAATTTATGTTAATGTTCGGTTTAAACTTCTTACAGGAAACATTTCTTGCGTGTGTCTGAGTTTTGTACGGCCGCTCATTGATAACTTGAAATAATCGAAAGTAAATTTTATCAATTCTGAAAACCCGTTTGTAACGGGACACACAACAAGCAAGTTATGTTGGTTTTTATTATTACCTAAATACTACAACAGCTTATTTTCCCACACTGATAGGAAACATACTTCTTTACTTTTAATTGAATCTTCTGATTTCTAAGAGAATTAATTTATAAATTGGTCTTTTAAAAGTTGTATAACAAACATCCGTATGTTTATTTTGTTTGTTTTTTACCGTAATGCTGCAAATTCAAATTAATATTGAAATGCGGTTTGATTTAAAAAAAAAACAAATTATTAAATGTACAAAGGTGAAAATAACAAAATTAAATAAAAATATACAGTATGTCTAGGGTCAAGGAACCTAATTTTACAACACTTAAATTTGCAACTATGTACGAGAAGAACCTGCAAAGAAAATTGGTCAAGATTCTATGGGTATGCAATTTAGACCTTTGTAAATCAACTGCAATAACGACTTAGAAACAAAAATGTTTTTCTGAGTTTCAAGGGAATTTTTTATTTTTTTTGTAAATTCCAGTTACCCAGGAATTTGAGGTAACTGGAACTACAGTCTGTTCGCTATACTTACGCGGGTTTCGGATTAACAAAATTATGCAAATTAGTCATTGACAACCAGTTCCAATAAGCCTCTTCCCAAGAAATTAGGTAAAATTGCCCTAACGGTCAGATTTAAATTAAAATAACATTAGGGTAGGTACTAAATTTGTTACAAATATTGCAGTTGAATTTATTCTTTGCAAGTGTTGACATTGTATGTATATTGTAAATTTAGTGGATATTTTAAAAATGCCTAGACGTGTGTTAGATGTAGATAGTCTAATTTGTAGTGTACATAAGTATTTTACGGATGAAAAAGAAAATAGCGGTCCTTTAAAATCGGTAATGTCTGTACAACAACGCGTATGCGATGCTCTAGGAATTAGTGAAACCAAATTAAGAGGATTATTACAAAATCACAATAGTGAACTGCCGAAAGAAGATCACCGCAAAACTCGCCCATCATTGAAAACGAAAGATATTCCAGATGGAAAGAAATTTGAAATTTGTGATACCATTTATCGAATGAGGTCCAACAAGGAACATGTGACCTTAAATACAATTCTCCCGGAATTAATAGATAGAAAATTTGACGACATTGGCAGAACAAGTCTATGGCAAGTGATACATAACTTGGGTTTCAAATTTCAAAAGGAGGATAACAGAAAGGCCCTTTGCGAAAGAAGTTCTGTCGTGCACAAGAGAATTAACTTTCTAAGAAAAAATTGTAAATTTAAAGAAGATGGTACGAATTTTATATATTTAGACGAAACATGGGTATTTTCTAGGGGCGCAACCAAGAGAATATGGCAAGATGATAACGTTAAGTCCATCAAACATACCGATGGAGAAGGAAAGCGACAGATAATTTTACATGCAGGAGGGAAATCGGGTTTTATAGAAGGTGCTGATTTAATATTTTCATCTAAATCAAAATCCAGTGACTATCCCGATAATATGAACACAGAAATGTTTGTAAAATGGTTGCATGAAAAATTTCTCCCAGGTTTAAGTGAGCCCAGCGTAATTATTTTAGACAATGCACCTTACCATTCTGAAGTATTAAACAAAAGTCCAACGAATTCTTGGACTGTTGATAAAATTAAAAAATGGTTGACAAAGGAACATTTACCATTTCCTCAATATACAGGGTGTCTGTAAAAGGTCTTTACAAAAACATACCACATATTCCTTTGTTAAAATCACATTTAACAGTTTGCGTTATTTCAAATTTAAATTCCTTCGCGCCGCTGCAACAGACTAAAAAAGTATTTCCGTTGCTGCTTAAGCCTTTCAAGCATCGACGCGCGCAACCCTCTCATATAACGACCACGTCGAACACTTGCATTTTTTAGCCCCGGTCGAGAGAGGTCCGTGCACCGATCGACTGGTAAAACAACAATCTAAATAGTTCATTTTAGTGAAAATTATTTCTCCTACCTCTGTATTTGTTGTATCTAGTGAACTTGTGTTGTGTAAAACATTTGGTAAGATCTTTTTCATCTTTACTCAATATTCCGGCAATTTGCCGGCCGAACCAAAGAAACCGCAGCGTTGCCAGATCTATATCTCAAAGTTATGTAAATTTACTAGTTACGGATTTTATTATACTTGTGAACCTTTTCCACTTAAGTGTATAAAAAGCTCACTCGGAAAAATTGTGTTGTTATTTTTCTCTTTCCTGAATTTTCAGGTGGTCCTTCGAAATAGACAGTAAGTTGATGATCGCGATTGAAACTATGTTCAATAGTCTTAGGTACAGTTCAACAAATAATCATCTCATTTTGTACATCCTTAGACCAAAATAAGTCGATTTAAGTAAAATTACCTTAGTACAAAGTTGCTTCGTTTGGGCTCCAGAGGACCTTGAAGTTACAATTTTTAAATCGTTTTTCCCATATAAATTTAAAATGGCATATGCGATTTTGCTTAAATTTGGTATATTGGTAGAGTTTTATGTGGCAAAAAAATGGTATTAAAATTTTGTCCGATAATAACACATAGGCGTAGAACTTGATTTTTTAAATAATTGCAACTTTAAAAATTCTACGCCAATGGAAGAAAAGGAGTTTGAGTATGAAATTTAGATTGCGCAACTCATTTACTTTAAAAAAGGTACTCTTGATAACATTTTTTCCTTTGAAAATAGTTAACAAAGGCAATTTCTGGCCTGATTTTGTCAAAAATAAACGTACTTTACTTTTGAGCAAAATTCACATTTTTTGACAAACCTCGTATACGGCTTGAAAAATTTGATATCTGTATTTTAAAGTTTTGGGTCATGTAGGCCTTTTCATCAAGGATAACTTTTTTCCTAAAATCAATAATAATTTTTTTTTCCATTTGGTTCCAACTTAAGTAGACACACTGTATATTTTTTTAATTTTGCCTATCTATGCGAGTATAGTAGTTTGATAAATGTTGAGATGGCACGGGCAGTCCACTCTAGTAGTACAATGTATTTTTTTTCTACGGTCTACAATATTTTTATTAACAAATATTTGAAACTATTAATTGTTAAATACAGGATGTTCTAAAAAAAGGTAGCTACTGCAAAATAAGTTGAATTTATTCAGTAAAAAAATTTCGTAACGGTATCTGTTTTAAAGATACAGGGTATGGAAAAAAAATATACACTTTTTTTTGATTATTTAAAACTACTGGCAACATTGTAATTAAATTTTGTAGGAATGTGTTTTGGAAGCTGAAAAATTTGTTTTTATATATACCTATCATAGAGGGCGCTAGTTACACGGTTCGTACCGAGTAGTTTTAAACATAACTTTTTTTAGGGTAAATTTTATAGTCCAAATTGTATGTGAATTTAAAGATCATTCAATTTTACACCAAACAAGTACTCTTAGTAAAACTCGATACCTACTGTTTATCGATGCTGGTATAAAGTATTTAAAAATCTGATGTGTCCAACACATGACTTTCCTATATAGTTATTATCGGCTTTTTCCGGTTATTTTGTACAACCTGTGGCAGCACCTATATAAATGTTTAGAAGATAAACTAAATATATAAATTTTCCACATACATCTAACTCGAAACATTTTTCTATAGATATTCATTGAAAACGAAAATACTGAAAAATTTAAATTTAGCACTTTCCTCCAATTTTTCCATTATGGCCCATTTTAAAAAAATGTAAAAACAAAAATTACAGAAATCGATATCGCAAACAACTTTTAGATTAACAATTTTTTTAAAAATCAGAATTTTGCACATTTTGTCAAATTTCTCGAATACGGACCATTTCAGGAAAATTTGGCATATAACAAAAATTATAGAAAATAATATTAGAAGTAACTTTTATTTGAACAATTTTCTTCTCCAAACATAAATAACAGATATATTCCATAAAGTACCCCTTCCGATGTTCCGACTTTGTCCAAAATCTAATAATTTCACCTCAGGCCGAAAAAAAAAACTTAAGTTTAAAATTTAATGTTTTTTCCTTTATCCGTTTTTTGAGTTTTCTTCAAAATTCGTAATTTACACATTTTCTCAAATATTTTAGAGAAATTATCTATAGTATAAAAATTATAGAAAATTATATTACAAACAACTTTTATTTAAACAATTTTTATAAAAAATTATTTTTTTTACATTTTGTCAAATTTCTCGAATACGGATCATTTTAGGAAAATTTTTTATAAAACAAAAATTATAGATAATATTAAAAGTAAATTTTATTTGAAGAATTTTCTTTTCCAAACGTAATTAACAGATATATTTCATAAAGTATAAAAACGGCCTCCCATAAAGTAGCCCCCCAGATGTTCCGACTTTGTTCAAAATATAATCATTTCACCTTAGGCCGAAATAAAACTAAAGTATAAAATTTAATGTTTTTTCCTCTACCCGTTTTTTAGTTTTCTTCAAAATTCGAAATTTACACATTTTCTCAAATATCTCGAATACGGTCCATTTTAGAAAAATTATGTATAGGATAAAAATTATAGAGAATTATTGCAAATAACTTTTATTTGAACAATTTTTATAGAAAATAATTTTTTTTCATTTTGTCAAATTTCTCGAATACGGACCATTTTTGGAAAATTTTGTATACAACAAAAATTATAGATAGTTTAAAATTTGGTGTTTTTCTTTGTATCCGTTCATGAGTATCGAGGATACAGACACACACAGACATCATCGCGAAAATAGTCCAAACGGATTCAGGGGACCCCAAAACGTAAAAAACCGTCGAAAACTCGAGGTCGAAAAAAATCATTATTCCTAAACTAAAACAGTAACATTATTCTTATGCTAATATTATTAATTAAACAAAGATTCACAATATACAGGGTGCTATTTAAAATATAATAACAATTGTTTCATTTTTCAGCTCATATTTTTCAATAATGCTGTTTGCCATAAAAAATTTGTGATATTTTTTTACTGCTTGAAAATCAAAATAATTAAACTTTTTTTTTTAAATATTGGAACACTGAACAAAATGTACAGCCAGAATATCAAATAACTAACCCAAGATTGCATATATATACAGTGTGGTCCAACGAAAAGTATCTACCCTCTTTTCCTTTCTGGGGTTGATACTTTTCATTGGATCATGCTGTATATAATATTAAAAAAAAAAATGGTAAAATAATTTTTAGGTTAAATGTAACTTAAAATAATTTATATGATTTTGTATGAGAAAGGTAAAAATCTATTACTTATCTGAAAACTAAAGTAGATTATTATTGTGTCTATTTTATATTAAAAAAATTGTGTTATTTTTTTTTTTATTAAAAAATATTTTATTACAATTAGTCAAAAGAAATGAAGAACTATATCTACCACACACGAGACTTCTGTGGTACGCCCTCCATTTATTTCCTTTGTAAAATTTTAAAATAAGTATTTAATTTTGTGTTTTATATTTGGAAATAAATATTATTATTTATTATTTTTTTATAATAATAATAATAATAATAATGTTTATTCATTTAAAAAATAAAAATATTACATATTTTTTTTTGTATTTAAAATATTTTTTTTTATTGATATTTAAGGAGTCGAATATACCCATTTATGTCTTGTAGATTATATCTATAGTTTATTTGAAAATGCATAATAGCACAGTTTTTATGTCAAAGGTATTCAGGGTGATCCATTAGTGTGAAAAAAGTCCACAGAACGGTAGACAGCGTTAAACTACATATTTTAAAATTATTTTTGAATATACAGGGTGTTTAATAACTTCCTTCTGGAACCAACTTATGTTCTTTTTATTTTATTTTATATTTGAATTGGCCTCGCTTTTATACAAGGTATTTTGCAGGATATAATCAGTTTTGTATGAAAATCGTATTGAATTCAATGACTTATATCCTGCAAAAGAAACCATTGACAACCAATTTGTTTTCTACCACAATTTTTCAATCATGGTCAAATTTTTTCCGAAGACACTACTTTTTTCAATTCGCATCAGATCTGTACAGGGTGCGTCAAAACACAAATACATAATTTTCTCAATTTTTAAATGGTTCACCCTGTATTTTATATCATCGTTCAAAAGTATCCTAATTATACTTTAATTTGACTTAAGCATTCCCTATACCAAAAGTTAATAGTTTTTAGAGATTTTTAAATTTTAGTGGTAAAAACGATAAACCCTGTATATCCAAAAATAGTTTTAGAATAGGTAGTTTAACGCTGTATACCGTTCTGTGAATTTTTTTTTATATCTCTAATAATGGCGGAGATATTGGACTTCTTTATACTAATGGATCACCCTGTATATACAGGATTGTTTAAAGCAGAAAAAAGTAAATATTAATACCTTCTTATTTGAATTTTCACTAAATTTTAGTATGACCACCCCGAAAAATCCCGAATACAATACATCATAAAATGTAAATGAGCAACTCCTAAGGGATTAACCAATAATTATATACCTTAGTGACGGGGAATACTAAATTACTTTAATATAAAAATAGTAAACTGTCAATATTAAGTACCCACATTTATTTTTATAAAAATAGTATACTAGATATTAGTTTAGGACATTTCTTTAAAATTTCCAAAAAAAAGTTTTATAGCAACCAATCCAGTTATGTTACCATTTTTTTTTTTACATATTTTCGTATTCATATATGCTTTTTTTTATCATAAACTTGATACGCAACAGAAATATAATTAAATTGATTTAAAAACAATAAATTTTCATATTTTAAATTTAATTAATTTCAAGGTTTACAGAAGTTATAAAATAATTTTAGAAAGGAATCAATATGGAATTCGGAATTAATTTCAAAATTATATAATTTTAAAACTGAAACATTTATTAACGATAAAAATGGTAATATTTGGAGTCTTAATGTAAGGTTATCTTTTTAATGGGAAACTATTTATTATATCTATTAATTCATTATAAAATTATATATTTTCTTTCCGTAACTGGAGATTTATTACTAGACCATCTCGAGAATGGAAATAATTTTCTATTAAAGCTAATGAAAAACAATTCAGAGAAATTTCCAACAATTGTAACAATCCATTCTAATTCGTACAAGTCAATCAATTTAAAATTAAAAGGCAGCCTTTATGGTCATAATCGCACATTATGTGTCCGTTTTGCGTGGGATTTTAATCAACGACGTCCAAATAAGACTCAGACGAATGCCATCGTTCCGTTTAAGGCCTTCTTAACAAATTAGTCGTCAGTTCTAAAGATCTATGTCTACAGGAAACTTTTAACTTTCACTTATGTCGCCTATTGAACTAAATCCTAATATGTGTGCTTTTTCTAATGCTAGAAGTACAGGAAATCGGGTAAAATTTAAATATACAAAATGTTTAATAAACAATATACAACTATATCACAAAGAAATTAGTTATTATTGTGTAGAATCGATAAATAATAGCATTTCTATTTTTATTTCGTCCATATTTACAAATAAACTATAAATTTTAATCAAACTATATGAAACTAATTTAATTATGATTATATAATAATAATAATAATCATTAATATAGGAAGTCCTAATAAATAGCGGCTTTGTAGAAACATTAAGTGTAAGGGGTTAAAGAAAAGGTCCTTTATTTCTCACAAGTCATTGACTTGTGAGAAATAAAGGACCTTTTCTTTAACCCCTTACACTTAATCCCTACTACTCACATATAGCTACCCTCACTCCAAATTTGTAGAAACATCTTACTATTAATGTTATTTGACTTTTTGGAGGTAATTATTTTTGTTTCTTATTTTATAATTTTTGAATAGCTTCTAAGATGTAATCAGGTTCTCTTCATGACATTCCCCGATTATGCCTTGGATCTACCAATTCTGGCAACATACAGTTTATATAAAACTTTTTTAATTTCTCCTCCATATTTTTACACCAGAAATCGTCTCCCACTTTAAGTGGATAATTGGGACCTGTCCATACACCAAAAATACTTCCTTTTCGTCCTGTAATATGTAATTGGCCTTGTATTTGATACCATTGATGGTGCATATTAATGTCAAAATTATTGGTGTCTTTATTAAAAATCCAAAAGAGTATTTTTTTCAATTTAATCGTTTCTTCTACCTGCATTTGATAAGCAGCGTATGGACATTTTATTTCAACCACTAATTCATCTCCTACAATGCCATCTGGAGTAGCACCTACAAATTTAAAAATTATTATTTTGATTTAAAATGAATTAATTTGCAATATGTTATAGTTGAGATGTGAGTAAAAATGTGAACTAATCGTTACGTATTATATGGATATTTTTTGTCAATAAAAATTCCACAATCTTTAATCACTATATTTTCCTGCTCTTGAAGCTGCAAAAGTGTCGTTTTTTCATACTTTTTGCCATGAGAAATAGGAGCAGCATTGACTGGTGATTGATCCTTTTGACTAAAGGCTCACATAAAGTAGTAATTCGTTTAGTACACACTGCTTTAAAGTGTGAGGCCGTAATCATTTTTCTACGAATTTCATGCCAAACCCTGCTATCCGCCTGTGACATAGTTTGTTCCTGAATTACATTTCTCTTAACGTCAGATGAAGAGAATTCGTTTAAAAATTGAAGTTTTTTTACTTTATAAATATCTTGATCTAAATCCTTTTTGGTACAATTTTCTCCATAATCTAAATCAGTTTTATTGGTTTTTGCAGAATATTTTTTTTTAATTTGCGATTAGATTTTGATTTTATTACTAATTGTCGCCTTTTTTTTCAATTCAGTTACTAACATGGATTGGTTAGTACGGTTTACAGTTTTTTTCAATTCTGAATTCCCAGATTTCGAATTATATGATACAACTGCTGCAAAACATCTACTTTGGTAAGAGCGCCCTCTGGAATAATTGATTCTTTTGCCACCTACAAACTCAGCGACTGTCGCATAAAATTGTTTCACAATATTACTATCAACATCATGTAATAGACTTCTGCTGCATGTATAAGTTGTAGAAGTCTTGTAAAAAATTCAGGTTTAGATCTGAAATTGGTTATTTCATTTTTGGTTTCATCTGTATGTTTCTGACAAAAATAAATATCGCAGTTTTTATGATCACCAACAACGTGAAAACTTGCATTGTCTATGTCTGTCTTTAAAAGCAAAACGTTATTAATATTTTCTTTTCTATAAGAAACTGCCTTCGTAACAGATGTTATTAAACGAAGAATGTTTTGACTAACTACTTTTCTTAGTTTTATTGGAAAATTCACAAGTAACTCTCTCTTTTAGGTTCAAAATTTTACTCAATACGTTCAAATCTTCAATTCACCGGTATAACTAAATAAATCGCCGATCCATTTCCTATGATAGGGGAAATGTGGCTCGACGACCCGTTCTTGGAATTTTGAAGGTAGGGGTATAATAGGAGTAATATGCCGACAAATTAGTTCTCATGAACGGAGCAATAACTCTTAAATTTAACACTGCAAAGCCACTTGTATAAAAGGTTTCCTTTAAAAACTTAGCACTCAATGGGGTCTATTCTGTAATGATCCTTTATATTTAACGGCCTTTAAAAATATTGGCGACCTTTAAAAATATGTTTGTATTCGTTAATTTACTTCTGTCATTATTTAAACAGATTTCTTTAAGATAATCCTCTAATGTATTTTAAAGATCCGTTTAAATAATGACAGAAGTAAAGAAGAAAATATTTTTAAAGGCCTTTAAATATAAAGGAATTGTTACAGAATAGACCCCAAAATCTCATCATAGCTTCCCTTATTTTTTTAACGAAAAAACTGCTTTTTTTACTTGATCTAAGGGGGCGTCCATTAATTACGTGAGGTGTTCAAGGGGGGGAGGGGATAAAACTAAATCTTACTAAATCTCACTTGGGGGGGGAGGGGGGGGTTTCGTAAATCTCACGTAATTTTTTTTCTAGTAGAAAACGGTGTAAAATTGCGTGAAAGTAAAGTTAAATTATAGTAAAAGTATTTCTAGAATAAAATATGGAAAAATCTTATAATTATGTTTATTTACAACCATATATGTAATGTTGTCATTACTAACGTCATTGAAGGTTGGGAAGTGTCACATTACACACCTCTACTTCCCGCCCTCACTTCCCGCCCTCATATCATCTATTCTAGATGAATGAATAATTGCAACACTCTCAAACACTAGTCTTTGCTAGTCTTAAATAAAAGTAATGGAACATATTGTGTTTTTGTTTTTTTTTTTAATAATCCAACACATTTACACCCAAAACACAAATATTGAAAAATCTCACGTGAGATTAGGGAAGGGGGGAGGGAGTTAAGGAAAATCTTACCAAATCTCGCCAGGGGGGGAGGGGGAGTCAAAAAATCCTCAAAAATACCTCACGTAATTAATGGACGCCCCCTAATGTAATTAATTTAAAATCAGTTAACGTTGATTGATTATCATTTAAAAAATTTGGTGACCAATCATCAGTTGAAAGTATTAAATTTGTTATTTCACATAATACGTATTTGCAAAAAAATTATTTAATTTGTTGGCTGCTTCTTTTTCCGTTTTAGCGAAAGATACAGATCCATCAATAGAAAACCCAACAGAGTCAAATTTAATTTCCATATTTTTACTTTTAATTAATTTTTTTAGTGTTTTCCACATTTCCTTAGAATCATTTTTATGTTCATAAAACTCTTTTTTCTTGCACTTCAATGAATTAACAACTATATTTCTTTTATTTTTGTATTCATTCCACAATACATTTTTATTTGGACCTAAGGCTCTTTGAAACTTTTTGTACAATTTATCCCTCTCTCTGGCTTGTACTTTTACCTCCTTATCATACCATGGAACATGATTTTTCTTTATCTGTATATCTGTAATAGGTGCAACATTGTTTAAAACTTTCCAGCTGACTAAAAATTTCATTTACATTATTTGAGTCAAATAACCAGTCACATGACATTAATTTTAAATTTATCTCATGATATTTAATTTAATTCATTCACATAATCCACATTTTTCTCAAAATTAAAACTAAAATCAAAAATATGGCGATAGGGGTGAGAACTGTCTTCCACGCGAGAAGCCCGGGTTCAAAACTGGACTGGGGACTAATTAAATTTTTTTTTTTTATAAATTAATTATTTTGTATTGATAGGTAACCTAAAATAATTTTTTAAATTTGTAAATTTTCGTTAGTGGATTGTCCATATCCACTCTTGTTACACAATCTACTATTGATTAAGAGCAACCATCTTCATTACAGTGTAATGAACTAACTGAAGAAAAAACAGCCATTTTTAGATCCAAAATAGCATTTTTATGAGATTTAACATGGCACACTAAAGGCAATTATTTATAAAATGGAACTGAACTGAAGTCAATAAAATGTTAATTGTTTTTTTCCTATTTTTAATTTTATTTTGGTCTGTAAACATTGTGTGGAGATCTCGTAAACAAAAATAGCTTCCTGCTTTTTAAATAACTAAGTACATACTTACTAACTCTCACCCACATCACCAAATAATATATTAGTTTATATTTAAGATATAAAATCGTGTATCCGCAAATGTATTATTGATCTAAACAAAAATTTAAAATATCTTAAATGTAAATAAAAGATTCTATCTTGGTTTTATTTTTAAATCTACAATAGTTTGCGGAAAATTGTTTTTAAAATTTATCGCTATTATGTTATTGCTAATTATAAATATTATGAAACCGTTCAATTATGTTTAATTATATTTTTAACTTTTTAATTCTGACCTGGGGGTCGATTCTCTACTCATAGGAATTTTTTCCTACAGAAATTTTTGATATTTTTCTTTTATACATCGGAAATCGGAAATTTATGACATTTTCCTACTTAACCTAACTTGAAGCCACTTCAAATCCTACACTTCCTTGAGAAAATAAGGTTTGGAAGGGTCGGTATAATTGAGACATTTCCTTGGTGCATTGGCGATAGAAGGGGGCACAATAGATCTTTTAAGTCGCAGTGTATTCACCCCATTTTGAACATAACATACATATAGGAAAGTGTTACAAATTCCTATAGGAAAAGGTTCCTACAAGTCAAAAATCGGGACCCTGCTGGTTTTATTTTCTAAAACTTTAATTAATTCTTAATTTTAATAATAACCCAAAGAAGAATTTGTAATATCTACTAAAAATAATATTTCCCTATATTTCAATTTTTATTCCTATCAAACAAGTAGTAATTTTAATATATTTGCTGTTGAATTTTAATTCTAGTATTTTCCAAAAATAATGTATGATACATAACAAATGTAATTTTGAATTATTTATTAAAATTATGACTGTTCAATATTCATTATCTGGACGATACATTTAAATCGCACAAAAATAACAAACCGTAACATTTTTGTACACCGCCAATTGTCTGTTTTAAAATAGCAATCTAATAAAAACAAGTCCAATTTGATGATATTCAATAATTCTATTAATAAAAGTATTTACTATCTAATTAAAACGTTTTCGTTTCGCAACATTCAATTTCTAAACATCAACCACAATCGTTTAAAATTAAACAATTAAAATCAATTTGACTTGCAAGGTGATAAAAATTAAATCGGAAGTTTCGAATACCGTCCTACCCTGTACTCTTAATTACAATAATTATTGGATTGTATAGAGGTCTGTAGCGAATCGTGTGAATTTTGTACGTTAGCAAAAGATTTTAAATCTCTATGACCATTTCGGGTATCTCAAAACCCGTCTATAATTCGACAGAAACTACAAACCGTTCAAATTAAGAAGCTATGTGTACACGAAAACGATTTTGATCTATAAAAACGAAACATATAGAGTTATAAAAGTTAATTTAATTCTAACACTATTTTTTCTTGTATTTCCATTCTTTTGAAAAGTTTTCTTAGCTTTTAAGGCCACAAAAGATGGTCACTTTAATTACGATTTGAAAAAGATCAATAGGTAAATTTTCTCCTAAGTTTCAGGTATTAAAAGCAAACAATTATAAAGTACTTATTTTTATATATTCAAAACAAATTAAAACTTAAAGGGGTGTTAATTTTGTTGAATTTATAATGTAAACTTCAACACGGGATGTTTCCTTTTTAAATAGTGTCCATATTATGGTCAGATTTTTGGTCTATTCATCTCATTTGGTTTCTTTTTTAATTGGTGTCCATATTATTGCTTTCTTTTAATTTTTATATAAATTAATTAATTGTCTTCTTCACACATTGTATTCCATAATTCTGCTTTGGATCTGTAATTTGGAGAGAATGTATTGAGTAACAGTTTAAAGAGAATCATAGCAATCAGATCTTATGTTTTGTTATGGGTTGTCAAATACGTTAAGGAAGTTGAGATTTGTACTTTCTCTAAATTGGGCAGAACGCCATTCAAAATATAGTTGAGTGCCCTTAAATTCTGTAGTGTTACATTATCACAAATGTAAATGGATTTTAAAGAATCTATCTTTCTAATGCTCCTAGTTTACTAGGGAGTTATAATCTCTACTAATATTGTACCACTGCTGATGCCTCAAAACGGTTCAGGTCCCACAAAAGGTGTTTGAAGAGCATTTCCTTGTGATACTATTTGTAGTTTTGTTACTCTTAATCCCGCTTTGTTCCGAGGCCTAAGTAAGAGTAACTATATTTTTCACCTCCAGATCATTTTTGAACTGATTACGTATGTTATATTAGGAATGGGGTGTTAATATACTGCGACCGAAAAGATCTATTGTGCCCCCTTCTGTCGCCAATGCACTAAGGAAATGTCTCAATGCCTATAACGACCCTTCCAATCCTATTTTCTCAAGGAAGTGTAGGATTTGAAGTGGCTTCAAGTTAGGTAAATCTCCCTCTTCTATTTGATATCCTCCTAGATAAAGTGCCCTTGGATTCTGAAGTGCTACATATTCAGTTAGGATGTGAATGGAGGTTTCGTCCTCCTCCTCCTCACAGAATCTGCACTCACTATTCTCTACTACTCTCAGTTTACTTAGGTGTCCTTTTAGTCGGCAATGCCCGGTAAGGATCCCTGTTACAATACGTAGCCTGTTCTTGCTCAGGCAGATGCAGGCTTCCAATCTTTTCTGGTTATATTCACCCAGAAGTATCTTGGCCTGTCAAGAGATTGTTCCAATTATCGGATCTGATTATGTAAGAATGGAGCGTTTTTATGACTGCTTGGACTTGATGTTGAACTTGCGTGAATTTTTGTCTTGAAGATATATGGGTATGTAGTTGATTCCAAGTCCATACACTCCTATTACAGTTCTTTCTGTGGCTTTGGAACCATCGCACTAATAAATGGCGTGTTTTCTGGTTGCAAAGAAGATTGATTCTTGACCTCCATTATTGCAGTCCAGCTTTATAGTTTTGAAGTTTTAACAAAATTGTATCTCTTTTTCATTTCGTTTTGGAGTGAATATATTTCCGTTTGATAACTCTGATCCATTGTACTATACTTTAGTATCTATTGTACATATGTCTCTAATTGAGCTGAGCAGAACTTCGTTAATTTAAAATTAAAAAAATAAATGCAATCTGGGGGATGGGGGGGTTCAAGTAAAGTTTTAGGTGTTTGAAAAGGGATATCCTGCGAAAGTTGACATCAAAAATATAAAACTAATTCAAAAGTTGTACATCATGCAAAAATCTAGTTTTCTTAACATAACCTCAAAATTTTCAATAAAAATGTAAAAGTTCGCTCAATTTTTGTTTTTCATTTCTCTAAAAATAATTTAATTTTGATGAAATTTAGTGAAATTATACCTTTTTATGTCTTTAATTAGCACATTTTTTTTAATAAAGAATCCAAAAGATTTTGAGATATTAATTTTTTTAGTACAAAACACATCATTAAAATAAATATTAGTAGAAAAAAAATTGAATTACTGAGGCCCTTCCTAAGGGGCCTCAGTATTACATTCGTGCAGACGAAAACATTTTCTTACCCCCATCCGAAAATGCAAAAAAAAATTTTCGTCTGGTCGTCTGTGTGTATGTATGCCAGCACGATAACTCTAGAACAAGAGTTCTGATTGACTTGCGGTTTTGATTTTCTTGAATAATTACTTCTAACTTAGAACCCTATTGATTTTCAGAATTCATCCTAACTACTTTAATATCGATTTTCTTCAAATCCACCTATGTATTTCTTACGTGACAATTTTAGGAATTCAAATTATTTCTAACGTCAACATTCCTAACATTTTTAACATTCCATAAATTGCAAACATTCTCTAAAGACCTGTTACACAACAGCTGTTGATAGTAAAGGTGAAATTTCTAAGGCGGGTTGCGACCTTCATACTTGCAACCATAGCCATTTTGGAGGCTATTTTTATTTGAAATTAGTCGCCAAGCCTGCCAATTTATGAAAAATATATAAGCAGTTTCTTAAAAATGACTTTTATGGTGGTGCTAACTTAAGCGTACTACTATTTCGCCCCTAGCCACAAAAACATCTTCATCAAATTTACTAGCTCCATAGAATAATTAACCGGTCATTTTATTTGGCAAAAATCAAAATAGTCCTATGCCTGTCAAGTATCAAGATGTCAACTGTGATGTGTGAATGGCTCTTAAAAGTCAAATTATTTAAAAATGTATGCTTCTTTTGATATTTATTGCAAATAATTTGTAGTGTATCCCAATTCAGGCTTTCCATAAATAAAGGTACAGCAAGACAGATAATATAATGTTCTTATACAAAACACTTTTTTATTATATAAAAGAGAGGTAGGATATAAATTGCTCGAACAAGTTTTTAAACCATAATCAAAAGGCGATATAGAATGGGTTTAAAAATCAAGGCTTGTGAAAATAATCACCTAATTAATGCCAATGCTTCACAAACCACACAATTCAACGTCCTAATACTACTAAGTTAAATCATTTCTCGTTTTTGTTACGCTACGAGTTTACCCTTACTCAGTCTCGATAAGGTAGGAACCACCATTTTAGCGTCTCTCGAATATCAGTCGTTGTTAGTCCTTCGTGTGAACATGGTCAAAGTTTGGAATTTCTACGTGAGATGCATGTTGCAAAAATATCAGGCGGTGTTTTTTTCGCCATATTCTCAGAATGTAGAGGTTCCGAATCGCTTATTAGTTTCGTGAAAGTTTAAATATATGGATCGACTTTTGTAACACGGCTAATTAAACCAATTTGAAGCCGATAATATATTCGACAAAAAAATTTCGCGACCCAGTCTTCAAAACAACTAAAGTATATTTTTTGATCTGCCTGAAAATAAAATGCAGTTTAAAAATAAACTATAGCGATAAAAATTTGCGTCGTAATTATAGAATCGATATTTCAATTTATTTAAGTTAAATTGGCGTGTATTTTGTCACATTACAACGCGATCAAAAAAATATTCTCTTCTCCAACATGTCTAGATACCTTGGAGTCGTTTTAATCTTCAGAATAAATACGAGTATAAATAGGTATTACTGTAAATTCCCTTTAAATGTCATGAATATAATTATTTCTGACACGTGTCGGCGATAAACATTAAAAGTAGTCTAGATATAAATAATTTTTGATAAATGCGATAGGAGTTCATGAATTAACGAATATTTACCAGATAAGCCATGTGGACAGATAATTTTTGATAAAACGGCGACAATTTTTAATAAACTGTACTTGACATCAATGCCAAAACGGGACCAGTTCGCAAATAATAGATAAAAAAAAATGTAGAAATTAATTTCTCCAAAAAATTGGGCTTCTTATTTGCATTGATTAAATCTCGAGTAGCGAAACAATCGATTGTTATATAATTTTTTAAATAAACTGATTATTAAGAGGAAGATCGATGAAGAGAGAAATGGGAAAAAGGGTTTTTGGTATTTTAGTTTTTTTAAAAAACAGGAATGTCCTTAAAGGAATGTCCTCCCGATTGGTTTCTTTATTATTAGTCCAATTAAATAACGAAAAAAAGCCCCTTCGAGCTTACATTAATTTGTAATTGGATGAAACAAAAAGGACCTTGTGTATTTTGATGTGATCTTTCCGAAAAAAAGAAAAAAAAGATGTAGCAGTTTTTCAATTTTTTTTAAATTAGGAAAAACCGGGTTTTCCGGAATTTTCCATTGTAAAAATGCTAATTATCTGGGCAAGTATCATTCCGATAGTGAAAATAAATGCACCATTCGAAAGAGGAGGCAAAAATAGTTCGGAAATTCATTGTACAGGCAGTTTTAATGGCGAATTTCTCGCCGCCAGAAGTGCTTTTACCAAAAAGTCGTTTTTTCGTTTTTTTGATCAGAACCATGGACATGAAATTTGCGATGAATTTGTGGCGAAATTATAAATATTAGACATATGTGCCCATGAGAGAAGTTGCGTATTTTTTTGTTGGCTCTCAAATAAAATAAGTCCCGCGGCGAAATCTGACATAATTTTTCGGGAATTCGCAGGAAACCAGAGGCGTAGTTTTTTTTAAATTTTTTTCCCATGTGATTTTTTCCGGGTTTTCCGAAAACATCTAACAAAATAAATATATTTGAAAAAACTAACTTCGCCATCGAAAAGAGCACAAAAAATTCACAAAAAGGTATACTTTAAAAATGTTAGGAAATTAATCCTAAGCCTGAGTGTAAGTTCCAACTTGGTGATTAAGCTTGCTTTTTGTTCGCTAATATCTGGTAATTCTATATTTTGCACAAAACTCAAGAAACGTCTTATAACAAGTCAGTAAAATACAATTTAATAAATTTTAAGACTAATAAATTTAGATATGCAAGAAATTTAAAACTGGAAATCGCAAAAAATCAAATTACAGTAATGTAGTGTATACACGAGTTTTGGATCCCGCGGAGCGCGCGTAATGGGACTTTTGTCGAGAGAATTCTACAACTTAGAAGAAACATACACACTTTAAACTTTGTATACACATTTAGAAAACATGAAATTTGGGTTTGTTTAATTTTCAGACAAAAAAACTAAAAATTGTCAATTTTAGGCAACTTTTCTCAAAAACCATGTTTTTTGGTCGTCACTCAATGAACAGTGGTCAAAAAAATAGATAAAATATATTTGCAGAATTTTCCGTAATGTAATCGTATTCTAGACACAATAGAGTACTCAAAAAAAAAAGTTTTGAGCCATTGGGTGCATTTTTGGCATTTTTGTGCCACTTCAAACTTTCGAAAAAAAAAATTTTTTTTTTAAGGAAAAAAAAAATTATTTAATTATTTGATATCTTAGCCAATTATGGTCCGATGTCGGTGAAATTCACACACACATAAGATACACATAAGATTTCACATTTAAGAGTAAGCTTTGTAAGTGGCATTAAAAAAATTCAAATAGTTTGGCCGTTATAGGCAAACAATGAAATTAGGACCGCGGTGCATTTTGCCCTTCCGCCATATGCCCAATTTTGGGATTTCTCTTGCCCCCCTTCTGGGAATCACTAGTCACATCCCTTATGTTCAAAACGCATTTTTGTTTTTTCAAATATTTTAATTTTTACCAATGTTATAAAGAATTTAGTGTTTGAACATTTAACAAATTCAATTTTTCGACCTTCGTCGCCTCAAAATACTAAACAAATTTCAATCGTCAATACCGCGAGAACGGTGCATCGGATCAAAATTTCTCAAGAGACATAAAAATTAGCATTTTTCCTAAGCTTTCAAATGTCGTAAACTGCGTTTTAAAAATATTGATTTATTTCCGACATGCGCCTGCGCAAAATTGACAAAATCCAAAATTTCGGCACTTTCAAAAAACTGCTATATTTTGTTTTTCCTTTTTTTTCGAAAAGATCACCTCAAAATACATAGAATCCATTTTGTTTCATCTAATTACAATTTAATGTATGCTCAAAACCCGTAATTTAATTCGATTATATAATAGGGCCCTAGGAACAGTTACCCCGTTACAAAACGTTAATATTTAATCATTCAGATGATACATGTTTATAATTTTATGTCTTAAAGCTGTTATAAGATGAGAGGTACCTCATCCATTTCATGGAATATCTCTGTATAAGTATACATTTTTAGTTAGCCTGGATGTGGAAAAGTTGCCTTTTAGACCATCAAAAACACCTGTAAAAAATCTGATGTGTCCAACACATAACTTTCCTATCTAGTTATTACAGGCTTTTTTCGGTTATTTTGTACAACCTATTGCAGCACCTCTATAAATGTTTAGAGAAGGATAAACTAAATATATACATTTTCCACATACATCTACCTCGAAACATTTTTCTATAGATATTCATTGAAAACGAAAATACGGAAAACTTTAAATTTAGCACTTTTCCTACAATTTTTCCATTACGGTCCATTTTAGAAAAATCATGTATAAACAAAAATTATAGAGATCGATATCGCAAACAACTTTTAGTTCAACAATTTTCATAAAAATCAGAATTTTGCACATTTTGTCAAATTTCTCGGATACGGACCATTTCAGGAATCTTTAACATAAAACAAAAATTATAGATAATAATATTAGAAGTAACTTTTATTTGAACAATTTTCTTCTCCAAACATAAATAACAGATATATTCCATAAAATATAAAAACGGCCTCCCATAAAGTACCCCCCTAGATGTTCCGACTTTGTCCAAAATCTAATCGTTTTTCTTTATCCGTTTTTGAGTGTTCTTCAAAATTCTAAATTTACACATTTCTCAAATATCTCGAATACGGTCCATTTTAGAGAAATTATGTATAAAATAAAAATTTAGAGAATTATATTACAAACAACTTTTATTTAAACAATTTTTATAAAAAAATAGTTTTTTTACATTTTGTCAAATTTCTCGAATACGGACCATATTAGGAAAATTTTGTATAGTACAAAAATTATAGATAATTATATTAGAAGTAACTTTTATTTGAAGAATGTTCTTCTCCAAACGTAAATAACAGATATATTTCATAAAATATAAAAATGACCACCTATAAAGTACCCCCCAGATGTTCCGACTCTGCCCAAAATCTAATCAGTTCATTTGACGCTGGAATAAAGCTTAAGTTTAAAATTTGGTGTTTTTCTGTGTATCGGTTCATGAGTTATGCGACCTACACACACACAGACATCATCGCGAAAATAGTCAAAACGGATTCAGGGGACCTCAAAACGTAAAAATCCGTCGAAAACTCGAGGCCTAAAAAAAATCATGATTCCTATACTTTTCTTATATCTGTATACAGATAGGAAAGTAAAAATGTATAACAACTAAGGTAATATTGATTCCTAAAAATTTTAATATCAAAGCTTGAAGAAAATAAATATTTCCGGGTCGTCGTATTTGATTAATGTTTCTAATTTGAAATCACAAAAAACCACAATTATTTTCGAACTACCTTGACCCAAAAAAGTTATGCTTATCATTTTAGCATTGTGCGATTTTTTCTAGTGCGAAACTAATTGACTATTTACTACTTCCGCGTTGTTATTAAATGTATTACTGTGTATATTATATTTGTTACAATTCTTACTTAAATGCAGTAACAGATTATTAAAAATTGAAATGGTAATTTTTTTTACATAAATTTGAATAACCTTAAATAAAAAACTATTTTTGTTCTATTATGTCACTTAATTTCTTCTTCTTCTTCTTCTTCTTCTTCTTCTTCTTCTTCTTCTTCTTCTTCTTCTTCTTCTTCTTCTTCTTCTTCTTCTTCTTCTTCTTCTTCTTCTTCTTCTTCTTCTTCTTCTTCTTCTTCTTCTTCTTCTTCAATTCAATTATTGTAGGCCTCAGCTGCCAGGTCTATTCGGCCTAGGGTAATTGTATTGGAATTTTTTTATATAAAAGGTGGATATTTTAAAGGAAATTTCTTTTTTCGTCACAGGATGCACATCACACCATGTGACAATTTATAATCTTCAGATTCAAAAAATTTTGACGCACTATTCTTGCTACTAAATAACTAATCACATCAGACAATATTCACTTCAAGATGAGTGTTTTTGTTATGGATTTTTATGAAAACATTCACACTTTACTCCCGATTCTGACACCGCCATTTCAGTGTTGATACCACGGTGTCAGAATCGGAAGTGCTGTCACTTAATTTTTTTTATATTTTGGATTATTAAATGTAGTTTACCACAACCCAAATAAAGAAGTTCAACTAAATAAAACAAATACTTATGAAACACCCTATACAGTTTTATTAAAAATTAATAAACTGATCGAAAAAAGATACTACTAATAAACTTTACAGTTGGTAATGTTTTTTATCTGTTTAATTAGACATCTCTTTTAATATGCGACCAAAGGATAAAAAAAATTGATTGGTCATTCTTTATAGATTCAAACGTGGAAGTATAACCACTTAGATATATATTTTAACAGCCAAGCAGCGATAGAAAAAAAATCGAATCGTTTCAAGTTCAAAAAGTTTCATTGCTCTCGCTAATAATTTTTCTGCGCATATTCTCCTAAATAGATAGAATCTAAATTAGGTTCGGTTACACGAGCAAAAAAAAAAAACACAAGTGAATACACCTTCAGGGTCAATCAGGTGATTTTTAAAGAGATCTCGCACTTTTAAATATTTTCAAGGTCGCAAAATTTGGCGGACCGGAGTGTAACGAACACTTCATTTGTTTTTGTTATGTATTCAACAGTCAATTAAAGACCAGCTCACGCCATGTCTAGCAAGTGACGTGCTGAATAACAAAACAGTTTTTAAGTTGTTTTGTCTAGTTTAGGGTCCAACTGGTCCAACCCAATAATTCTTTCAGATAATTGATGGGCCACCTTTCAGATATTTAATCTGCCGCTATAGGATAAGTTTGATTGTTTAAACAAGGACATTGATTAAACGTTGTAATATAAAAATCCTGGAATGAAAATCACAAACGTTTATGAGCTCCGTTATTTTGGAACCCGACTAATATCAAAATAAAAAAATATTTTTATGAATTAAAACTACAAACGATGTAGATGATTGTAGTGACTTTTATTTTTTTGTAGTTTTAAGGTTTTTACAAAAAAACTAATTAATTATAATTTTAAATCTATTTAATATTATTATTATTTAAAACTACTAAATTTGTACTTGGAATCGTTTGTACTTTTATGTAGTGAAAGAAAAAATTTGAAAAAATAAAAAAAAAAAATTTATTGGTACCCTATTTTATTTATTTAAAGTACGCCTCAGCCTGTTTAAAACGAACTTTAAAAAAAATCTGATGTGTCCAACACATGACTTTCCTATCTAGTTAACCTATTGCAGCATCTCTAAAAATGTTTAGAGGATAAACTAAATATATACATTTTCCACATACATCTACCTCGAAACATTTTTCTATAGATATTCATTGAAAACGAAAATACTGAAAAATTTTAATTTAGCACTTTTCCTCCAATTTTTCCATTACGGTCCATTTTAGAAAAGTCATTTAAAAACAAAAATTATAGAGATCGATATCGTAAACAACTTTTAGATTAACAATTTTCTTAAAAATTAGAATTTTGCACATTTTGTCAAATTTCTCGAATACGGACCATTTCAGGAAAATTTGACATAGAACAAAAATTATAGATAATAATATTGTAAGTAACTTTTATTTAAAGAATTTTCTTCCCCAAACGTAAATAACGAATATATTCCATAAAATATAAAAATGACCACCAATAAAGTACCCCCCCAAATGTTCCGACTCTGTCCAAAATCTAATCAGTTCACCTCAGGTCGAAATAAAACTTAAGTTTAAAATTTAATGTTTTTTCCTTTATCCGTTTTTGAGTTTTCTTCAAAATTCGAAATTTACACATTTTCTCAAATATCTCGAATACAGTCCATTTTAGAGAAATTATTTATAGGATAAAAATTATAGAGAATTATATTACAAACAACTTTTATTTAAACAATTTTTATAAAAAATTATTTTTTTTACATTTTGTCAAATTTCTCGAATACGGACCATTTTAGGAAAATTTTGCATAAAACAAAAATTATAGATAATTATATAAGAAGTAACTTTTATTTGAAGAATTTTCTTCTTCAAACGTAAATAACAGATATATTCCATAAAATATAAAAATGACCACCTATAAAGTACCCCCCCAGATGTTCCGACTCTGCCCAAAATCTAATCAGCTCATTGGACGCTGAAACAAAGCTTAAGTTTAAAATTTGGTGTTTTTCTGTGTATCGGTTCATGAGTTATGCGACCTACAGACACACACACACACACACAGACATCATCGCGAAAATAGTCAAAACGGATTCAGGGGACCTCAAAACGTAAAAATCCGTCGAAAACTCGAGGTAGAAAAAAATCATGATTCCTATACTTTCCTTATATCTGTATACAGATAGGAAAGTAAAAAGCGTGTTTTAAAGTTACCATGGCAACATCAACAACCCGAGAAACGTCTAAATGCCAACTTTTTAAATATTGATCTGATAGGAGTGCCTTGTAATGTAAAATAAAATATTTCTGAGAAATTTTTCAAAAAAATGTATTTATCAACTAAGCGTAAATCGCACAATTCACATCTTCTATAAGATTAAAAGATGCCACAAATAGCAACCACCTTCAAAAATAAATACGTAATGTCCGGTGCATCTGTAAAAAACTTCCGCAAATCGTCTTCCTCGAATACATATGCCTTCTTGACTACCTCATTTTTGCTAATTGCCTTCATGAATGCATGCACCTTATACAATATTTAAAATAGTTATTTCTATGAACAATATACTACTACTAACTACTACAATAATACCAAGTGCAACAATTCTTCCAAATTATCTTGAGTTCGACTAAAAATAATATTAGTCCAGCGCCTGCCGATTGCTAGTTATGAATGCAATATTCTAAATTTTGATGATGTAAATCACAAAAAATGACAATCATAATAAAGTAAACATAGATTTCCGTAAACAAAGTTGTTTGTAAACATTTATTAGTTATCTTTATTATTATTAATTTTTAATATTATAGTATCTATTACAATTATTGATGTGACAGAACAGGTGTCCAACTATACAAAACATTTATTTTTTGAATCAAGAGATGTTTGAAAAACGTCAATTTTAAAATTCTTTCTAACTAAAAACTGACGTAATTTCCAGGCCGTTGCACAGATAATGACTGGTAGCAAAATCATAATAAATAGCTTAGGAAATGTTCCTGGGTTATTTATAACATTGATTTCTAGTATCATAAGTTGTAGTTTTCGCATTTGTGGATTTATTGTTCTTTGATTTGTTTAAACCATAAAATACTTAAGATATCTCGACGAAAGTTCACTACAGTGGAAAGCAATTAGATGTGATGTAATTTATTCAATTTGTCATTCCATGATAATTGGGTTTAAAGGTGTAAAAGTAAAATAAATATTTTTTTTTGTTGAATTTCTTAGGGATTTAAAGAAATCGTATATTTTTTTATATTTATGGGCTTTTGTGTTTTCTCTACAGAGTTTTCTTATTTTGCATAAATGTTCCTCTTCTTCTGTCACTAGTTTCTTTCCTATCAGGTCAATTTGAGTTATTTTCTAGTACTCCGTACCCAAATCGGAAAAATGGAACGCTTATGAAATCACCTTGGTCTCTGTTGCAGCTGCTTTATTCAAAAAATATTATTTGACGTCTATTTAAATTTGAAAAAGTTGTATTACTGAGGCCCTTTTTTTCATGTTTCCGATCATTCTGAGTCCGAAAATGCAAAAATGTGTGTATGTATGCCGGCACGATAACTCTAGAACGAAAGTTCTTATTGTCTTGAGGTTTTGATTTTTTTGAAAATTCTAACTTAGAACTCTATTGATTTTCAGAATTTTCGGTTCATCCTAACTACTTTAATATCAATTTTCTTAAAATCCGCATATGCATTTCTTATGTGACAATTTTAGGAATTCCAATTATTTCTAACGTCAACATTCCTAACATTCTTAAAATTCCATAAATTGCAAAAATTCTCTAACGACCTGTCAAACAACAGCTGTTCATAGTAAAGGTGAAATTTCTAAGGCGGGTTGCGACTTTCATACTTGCAACCATAGCCATTTTGGAGGCTATTTTTATTCGAAATTAGTAGCCAATCCTGCCAATTTATGAAAAATATATAAGCAATTTCTTAAAAATTACTTTTTTATGGTGGTGCTAACTTAAGCGTACTACTATTTCGCCCCTAGCCACAAAAACACCTTCATCAAATTTACCGGCTCTTTGTCGCAACCCCATAGAATAATTAACCGGTCATTTTATTTGGCAAAAATCATAATAATGCTTAGCTGTGCCTGTCAAGTATCAAGATGTCAACTGTGATGTGCGAATGGCTCTCAAAATGTCAAATTATTTAAGAATGTGTACTTCTTTTGATATTTATTGCAAATAATTTGTAGTGTATCTCAATTCAGGCTTTCCATAAATAAAGGTATAGCAAGACAGATAATTTAATGTTCTTATACAAAGCTCTTTTTTATTATATAAAAGAGGGGAAACACACTGAATAACATTTCACACCGACTCAGCGTTGCCAGATTTTTTTTTTATTATGTAGTAGTTGACTCTCGAAATTGTAGTAGATCCGACAAAAATGTAGCAGATTTTTTAAAATGGTTATTATTTAAAATGGTTATTATTTAAAAAAAAAGGCGTTGGCACTAGTTTTTTTTTTTATTGCAACACAAAACTAAAATATAATACTAAAATAATAGCAAAATTTTATCAGTAAGATAAAATAAAAAATTAATAATCTAATTCTAAAAAAAGTAAACAAAATAATAACTGATTTTAAAAACTTAAAAAAAAAACATTCATATATTTTAAAAATATATATCTAAATATAAGATGCTGAGTATGGCTAAAACTAATCTACAGATCATAGATAGTTTCAGTGTCGATATATTGAATAGGTTGTGCAGCTAGTGCTACATCTGTTAAATCAGTGTCTTGGTTTTGTTTTGGATAGACGTTTCTTTTTAAAATTTCGTCGTATGATGTAAAATTATAACAAACCTTGTTACAGTCTGATACATAATATTTTGTATGTAATAAATTTTGACAAGTTTCAATAAGTAAACTATTTCTGGGTTTAGTTTTTATTAAAAACAATTGTGAAAACATTCGTTCAACTGAGGCCGAGGAATGCGGTAAAGAAAAAACATAAGTTGTAACAATTATTAAATTTGGAAACTGAAAATCGTTATTGCCATCTTTTTGGCATAACAAAAGAGACCAAGTCATCTAAATGTGTTTCCATTTCTTTTAAGTCAGGGATGCTTCTCCATTCTAAATTAAGTTCTTCAATATTTACTTTGTCTTTTAAAACAGGAAAGCAATTAAGAAGTTTAGTCAAGCTAGGAATGTTGCCAGAGTACGCAATTTTTGGCTCTAAAACGTTTAAATTTTCTAATAATGTGTTCTCAAAAGGAAAACGATTTTTAATTTGAGTACACAGCTCTGTATAAAATGCCAAGCATTTATGTTTAAAACTTTGTATATCATTTTCTATTAAAATATCTTTATTTTTTCTATATATTCTTCAACGTACGCCCCAAAATACATAGACGAAGTGTCTAGCTGAATTTTTTTGTTTTTAGGGTCAATGTCATTTAAAGGAGTACAATCAACTACACTTTTTTTATAAAGCATCATAAAAGTACCTTATAAAGATTACATATGCTCTAAAAGAGAGTCGTTATCTTTGGTTTTTCTTACTAAAAAATTAGGTTCATTTTATTAATCAAATCTAAAACAAAATTTAAAAAATAAAAGTATAATTTGTACATTCCACTGTTTAGTGAATTTAAATAGTTTCGCAAGACTGTGACTACTAATACAGCACCTTGAAAAAATATAATTTTAATGGCGCCCAATTATCCAGAATTTTTTTAATCACGATTCCAAGAGAAAGCCAACGAGTGTGACTTGGACGTAACATTTTGTTTGGTTTGATTTGCAAAAATATTGAAACTGTTGTAACTCTTTGAATCTCTTGGGGCTGTTACTAAAATAATTGTAAATTTCTCTGGCAAAGTGCTCTATTGATTTGGGTAGCTAAGACACAGAGGTGAAAAGAGTGGCAAGTACAACCAAGGACAAATAAGTGTGGGGCTAGTTCTTTTAAACGAGCTTGTACGCCACTTATATTTTGCGCCAACGTTCTTTTGCGAAGAAAATAACAGAAATTAGGTTCCTTGGAAGTATAAAGGTAAATTGACCTAATATGTAAACGTAGTAGATTGTAGTAGAAATATTAAAAATGTAGCAGATACTAAAAAAGTGTAGTAACGTACTAGAACCATTAAATTGTAGTAAATCTACTACAATTGTAGTGACTCTGGCAACACTGCGACTAGATACTCAAGCAATCTAGTCGGACGGCGGACTGAACGGTGGATCGGCCAGCGGTGCAGCGAGCTAGGGATGGACAAGTGAAAAAAAATATCGATATATATCGAATCGATATTTTTAATCTGTATCGATTATTATCAAGTAAAAAATATCGATATATTGATATATCGACATTTTTGTAAAAGCGTGTTTGGTGACCTAAAAGTGATACCAAAACATTCAATTCACAAATAATGAATACACATGTAGAAAATAAGTATTTATTTTATTTAATGAAACAATTTTAATCAAATCAAAAAAGTCCACCTCATTGGAGATACCGCCTCAAGTCGCCATTACAAATACACTTCGTCACACGTGACAGTTGACACTAAAATCACTAGTCACCACAAACAACAGATACACATGCCGCGTTTTAATATCCACATCGGATGCATCTGAGATGTGAATTTTTTATCACGTGATAGAGAATTAGATCTAAAGATGTAATAAACGTTCTAGACTATATTGGTCAAGTGATAAAATCACAATGACAAGTTAGAAGTTTATACTTTTTAAATTTGTCTTTTGAGACTACCAATCAACCTAAATTTGAAATCTAAACATAAATTAAACAAACTATAACCACTTTTATATTCATGCTTAAACAAAGGATAAATTGACAAACTTTGCTTCACAGAACACTTACTTTCTGGCATGGAACGAACATCTCATTCACATCTCATTTCAAATCGAGATGTAAAAAATGTAATCTGGACAGGTACATCTCGGATAAACAAATGCAGATGTAGATGTAGTAGATGTGTCCGATGTGGATAAACAAACGCTCGAGATGTAAAAAATGCATCGGATGTGGATATTCAAACGCGGCAACATATTATAGGTATATTCCAACAGCAGTACAAAACCGTTTTGAATGTATCTGCGCATGAGCAGTAAGATTTAACTATTCTCTTTTTCATAATACTCATGCGCAGATAAATTCCGAATGGTTCTGTACTGCTGTTGGAACAAACCTTATACTAACTTAATTAAAAAATATATCGAATTCGATACTCGAAAATAATTATCGATTATCGATTAATGAAGAATAAAAAATATCGACGATATTTATCGAAAATTTTATAAAAAAATATCGATATTTTGATATATCGATTATTTTTACCCATCCCTACAGCGAGCGCGAAATCGAAAATTTCGTGAACGATGCATGGCTGGTAGGCACACCGTCCACTCGGCCCGTGAAATGCACGACTTATCAAAGACTTCACCAACTCACACACAAGGACAACCCTGTTTTTTCTAGCTTTTTCAGGGGACAATTAACCATAACTAAAACGCGACAAATCCTCAACCATTTCCCATTACCTATCCCAAACAAAACCAAAATCCCTCAATAATACCGAACAGGTAAGGAGTGGGGGCAGATATACTTGCCAAACTGTGAGTCAGATTACTTATTGTGGGCGGATTTATCCTCCCTGGTTCATCGACCTGCACGAAAAGTCCCACAGGATTCGGTAGTGTAAATTACAATTAGTTAATCTGACATGTAGAGAATTCTTTTATTGTAAATAAAAATTTGTTATTATTATTATTAATAATTTAAACATAGTAGGTAATATTAATATAACATCAAATAATTATTTAAAATAAAGTAAATATCTCAAAACAGAAATAATTTATAATAATTGCGGGTAAAACGAGGGGTAAAATAACAATAAATTAAGGAAATACTTTAAAAGGGCAGGTTTAAAGGGTATTATCACAAGAAAGTTTATTTATCAAGTATTGTTTGAGGTTACTTTTGAATACATTTATTGTTGTTTTTTTTTTTTAATTTCTGTAGGCAGTCTATTAAATTTTTTAAACCTTTAATAAACATTGTATTTTGGGAACTTTTAGTGCTGTACATGAAAGTCAGATTGGCTTCTTGTATTAAAGTTGTGATATTGCGAATTATATTGAATGTTTTCTAATAGATCTGATGCGATGGTACTATGTCATTTTTATTTTATAAATAAATATCAGTCTTGTACTGAACATAATTCTGAACTGAAAGCCAATTTATTTCTTTTAACATAGTTGCAATACTCATCCTTCTTTCCTTTATTAATATTATATAAATAGGTCAATTTTGGGAGGTTTAATATGGGGTTAATTGAAAGTTGAAAGCTCTAGCGTACTGAAACCTCTTATCAGCGCCTGGCCTAAATTTATCAATGTATCAACTCTACTTATTTTAAAACTACGGTATGGGAACATTATTTCGTAATAACGAATTGCATTTGGCCGATTTTTTTCCTGATGGCGCCTTACTATGTTACAATTTGTATAAACAAATCATTATTTGATTAATTTACTTAGAAATTTTGATCTTTTTTCTTGATCTTTGATAGTTCTTATAATCACAATTTTCTGCAAGCTCTGCAGTTTCAATGAACTTTACTACGATAACATAATTAAATAAAAAATTTCGATTGCAAAGTTTGAGACCAATATGTCTGCGACTTTTTATAATAATTTTGCCATGCCGACAATTTTTTTTAATTACGATAACTTTAATTATAATGTAAAAGGTCAATGATAAATTTTGGTAAATTGCGATATTGCAACATTTATACAAATGCGTTTGGAGTGAATTTCTTTTGGTATTTAATGTTTAAATTAAACATGTGCGTTATTTGGTTAATAAATTGAATTACGTAAAAAATTGCGTTATAATTAAATAAACCAATTGATAAAATAAATGTGTAGATAACCTTCGACTAATTATAGTATAAAATAATAAATATACGACTTCCGTATTAAGAGACTTTAAAAATTAAAAATTGTAATGGATTTTTTCGTATTTTTTTTTACCTGTTATCAAATTTACCAGATCGTTAAGGTAGCACCCCCTTATAATTTTCGGACAAGCATATCACAAAAAGTATTTTTTTTTAATTGAAATTTTGGAAACATTTAGTTTTTTCTAAAAAAAATTGAGAAAATGGGTAAAAAAAGTCGAGATTTGTATTTTTTTTTTTTAGAAAAAAAAGTTTCAAATTTTAAAAAATTGTCTCCAGAGGAGCATAGATTTATCCTTTACCTACACGTACATATTTTTTTCTTTCAGAATAAGTCAAAAATAAACTTTAAAAGTGGGGTACTACGAAACCCTTGCATGCTCCGCTCTACAGCCAATTAAATACTCCTCTTAAAACAAATAATCAGTAGTAATACTATAAGTACTTCAAAATAATCAGGTTATACATCGATAACTTGTTGCATAATTATAAAGAGTGTCAGTTTGACAGTTTAAATAATCCGACTTGTTTTGCCGTAACGTTCCACATCATTTTAACCACATTTTCTTTATAATTTTCTCCATTACCTTTTCGCATATTAAAAGCCCAATCTTTCAAAATGGATGCTATCATTTCGGTGGAAATTGATTCATTTAGTACATAGTTTCTTTCACTACAAAACGTAAGAAATTGTTTCCATACGTACTTTTTTGTTTTCACTGTATTATGAGGCTCAGTATTTTGTATACTTTCGTCTATAGCATTTAATGATACATCTCCGAATCGACTCATTTTAAAATAATTATTGATAAACGTCAAAATTTGACGGTCCTGTTAGTGTATTGTTGTCGATGTGGTTACTACGGAAATGAAATTATTGTAAATATTTTTGATTGGTGGAGCTACTCTATGTATAATCAGGTATTATCGAAATTATACGAGGTAACTTAACTAAATTGAACGTTCTAATTGGTTAAAAGTTATACGAAAAAAATAATCATTAAAATATGCCCTGCTGTCTTCATTGAATACGAGAATCTTAACATGAAACAAATTTGGCTTGCTGTCATTTTCGTTTAGAATCAAAATAGAAAACTTCTAACAATTGCCAAGCTGTCAAATATCGCTCAAACGTTAATTAATTCTTAATCAGATTTCTCCTAATAGCAAGGCGTATATATTTTTTTTAATGATAAATTTACATATGGACGAGTTCAGGTTCCGAGAGACACCTTTCATTGTTAGTTTTGGTGTCACTAACAGTTTTGATATTGAAGTCATGCAAATTATAGCGATAATATTTAAAATATGTAGTAATTACAAATTTTGCATAGATATCTTCAGTCTGTCATTTTTGTAATAACTGTTAAGTTTTTTCCTTAAGCGAAATACAAGGATTAAGTGGTTTAACATTAAATAATTTTCTCATTATAAGTGTTAAAAAAAAAAAACTCAATCTGCCGAATACCTTTTAATTATCGATCTACTCATCTCACAAAAATGTTTATAATGAAGGCTAATGACGTTTCTCCGAGTCTCGCATTACGCCAAAATATAATTTTGCTGATTCATCGAATACATTACCTAGAAAATAGACCACTAATTGAAAATGCCGTTAAAACTTGCCAAAGTGTAACTTCTTTTCAAAATTTTTATACCCGCTGTAATCGATGTAATCTTGCAGCTGCTACAGATATTTTGCTCTAACAAAATGACAAATGGGCAGGTAGTTGACAATTCTAAACATTGACATTTTGCTCTAGACCGTTAAAAATACAAAAGGCTTTCTTCTTCGTCTTGTTTAAGTTTTATGGTCTTCGGGACTTGAATATCTATCAATATTTTTCTAGTTTTAATTATTTAATGCAATATGACTTATTCAGAATTCTAAGCCATAACATATCTAACCTCCTTTTGTAAAATACTTGTCTTATGATTTAAGGAATATTCTGATATATTTTCAAAAATTGTATTTCAAAACAAATATAAAGCACAACATATTTACGTTGTTTTTGATCATTACACAAAAAATTCGATTAAAGATGTTGCTATTCGTCAAAAAAGATCTTCCAAATCAATTAATATGATTCATTACTAATTGAGAGATCCCGTTTCCACAACAATGGTATTTATTTATTCACTGAATATTTAATAATAAACAGTTAATCAATATTTTATCAAACGAACTTCCTGATTACGGATTCCATGATTATAAGATACAATTTGTAACGAGTGACTTGAAATATTTGTGAAGAAAATCGAGAACTATAAGAATCAAACCAAGAACAAGCTGGTACTAGAATTCTACTTCATGTACTCTCTGTTAAAACGGAAGGTTTTGCCACTCTAACAATACCGATGTGCCTATTATTTTGGTGTATTTTAACAACCTTCTACCTAGTGAAATTTGATTAAAAGCCTGAATCAGAAATTTTACTGATTACGTGGCAGTTCATAAAATAACGACAATTTAACGAACAACCTATAGTCTATTTTTATGTATGAGAGAGTATTAAAATAATAAAGCGTTCGTAATCCATAGGCGTATCACTTCTTTTAGTAGACAGTTAAAATATTTTTTGAAGTTATTCCTCGAGTATACACTTATATTTTCACCTAATTAACGCTTATAACTTCTAAACAGCTGTAGGTAAAAAAGTGCAATTTTTTCTAAAATGTTTTATTTTTCCACAAGGTATGTTAAGAACATTGTGTCGAAACGGGTTATGTAAGTATAAGGGTTTAAACTTTGACTTTTAAACAACGTTACGTTCATAAATAATAATTTTAATATAAAAACTACTTCTTACCTACAAATCCAAATCAGAATCGAAATCAGAAGATGAACTGTCGCAACCAATATTTACAATGAGTGGCTCGATCATTTCATCAGTAATATTGTCCAACTTCCACATTTTCTCTTCTTCTTTAATCGTATGATTTACTGCCTTTTCCCAGTTTTCAGGCTTCACATTATTTACAGCCTCCAAAACAACTGTTTAACATCACTCATTTTAAAAGAATTATTTTTTCTTGAAACTTCTCCCTTTATCTGTGCCCATATCAGTTCAATCGGGTTTACTTCGCAATGATATGGTGGTGATCTAACCACCGTCATCCCACGATTTTTTGCAATTTCATCAATTTCATATTTTTTTAATTTCTCTTTATGAAGGGAACACAAATGATACAGTTCTTTTCTCACAGAACCGGGATGGAACTTAATATTCTTTGAATTTAGCCAATTCTGTAAATCTTTTTTTAACCACTTGGTTGTGGGCATTTTTTCTATAAGTCTCGAGTGATAACTTGCATTATCCATTACTATTATACAGTTCTAAGGAAGAAGATCTATAATTTGTTCGAACCACTCTTTAAAGACATCAGCATTCATGTCCTCATGGTAGTCACCGGTACGAGTAGATTCAAAAGTTAATAAACCACCTTTAACAAAACCGTTTGAACTACCGATGTGTACTATTATTAGTTTGCGCCCCTTTCCTGATGGTGGATTTAAACCAGTAGATAAATTATTGAAAAAAGCCTGTCTTCGACTTGTAACAGTTTCATCTTGCCAAAATTTATTTGGTTTATGTCCCTCGTTGATCCATGTTTCATCTAAATAAAATATATTTCTTCTTTGGTTTCTCATTTCTTTTATAGTCCTTAAGTAATTTCTTCTCCATACTACAATATCGCTTCTTTCTATTAAAATAGACTTTCTGGAATGCCTTTTCCATAGAAAACCTATTTCTTTTAAAAGTTTCCATAGTGTGCTTCGACTCATTTCAGGGTAATCCTTATCATCTCGAACCGTGGCAAGAACTTTGTCTACTGTCGGAAATTCTTTTCTAAAGAAGCACGCATGCACTTTCCTTCGAAGTCTTTCTTTCAACAGATTTTCTAATTGAAATTTTGGTTTTCCTTGAACTTTACGTGCTGTTTGAAACTCGCCACATTTCTCTTCTTTAACAACTCTGTAAATCGTAGATTTCCCAACACCAAGCGTACTAGTAACTAATTCCACTGTGTCATCAACACTTTTACATAAATGTTTGTCTGTAAATGATTTAAAACAATTAAATATTAATGTTTTTTCATTAACTGTTAAAGGACCGATTTTTTGTCGTTTACGCGGCCCTTCCAAATTTTCCATAATCACACTAGAATTCACACTGCACCTTGCAAGTTGCAACTAAACGATATTTAGTAAACTGTCAAGAATACACAACTTGGACCTCCTTACTAATTGGAAAACCTATAATCGCATTTTCTATGAAATTTGTTGGGAAGGTATTTATCTACTTATAATTCGATTACTGTAAGAAATTTTTGGAATTAAAATAAAACAAAATTGGCAAATAGGTACTTATTGAAAATAATCTTAAGATACGGCTATGTAATCTTTAATACACAGGGCTTTTGGCCTGTCCAAACCTTTTTCTATTGTTATGTACAGCTTATGTCTATAAAGGACCAATAAAAGACCCAAAACTTGTAATAGCTCAAGTACATTTATTACAATTTTAGGAAATATTTAGATTATTCTGTAAAAATATTTAAAATGACTGTACTAAGTTTTGCATTAGAAATGCTGTTTTATTACTCTCTCATACATAAAAATAGACTATAGCTGTGGAAATGTCGGAAACAGCACTGTCAGCATTGTGGGTGAAGATGTCGACCTCATAGTCCTTTTGATAGCTAAAGCACAATAACATTATTTTCATCAAGCCTGGACGTTTAAAGGGATTCCTTCTTCTCGTCCCAAGAGCTTCAGCAACAAGGTTTCAAGGACGTGCTGTTTTTGCACGCCTTTACTGGATGCAACACAACATCTTTTGCATTTCGAAAAAGCCAGGTCGCATTTACGAAGTTGTATCTGAAGACGCCAGAAGTCCAGAAAGCAATGTTTTAATAAATCAATGTTGCCTTTTCTTAATTATCAGTATGCTTGAAATACACATTCATTCGTCTTCTTAAATGATCAAAACTATATTCCGAATGCAATGTGTGTATTCACTGTTAGAATTGCGTGGTCTTCGGCCTATCTACGATTATCCGAACTAAAATGTTGGTAAACTTGAGTTTGCCTCGTATATTCGTTATTCACCTTGATTAGAGAATTTATTTCAACGCGATTGTATTAAAAAAATCGTAAAATTTTTGTATAATTGTTTAAACTTTTATTTTTATTATTTTCAAAGCAACTGCTTCGATTTATTATTAAAATGTCTACCAAATCTTATATAGTTTTCAAATTCATAAGGAACCAAAATTAAATGCAATTAAACAATAAAAAAACTTTTAACTCCCCCAGATAAGTATCATAAATATATTAACATACAAATATTACTTATCTGTGCTATATTTCATATAAAATACTTTCCATTAATATTTATAGAGTCTGTTTATAGAACAAACACTCTAGTAATAGTTTTACAAACATTTAAATTCAGTAGTTATTTATTTGAAACGGCTATAAATTAATATTATTTTACAAAATTCTAAAAACGACAATCAGCACGTTATGCGGTGCTGTTAACAGCTTTAATTTTTTTTTAAATTTGACTAAAATCTCTCGAAACGTATTTAAATGCTCTGACCCGTTGATTATGGGAGACGACCTAATTCATTTGATAAACCTTATGATTTACAAGCAATCAGAAGAAGAGATAAGATTTATATATACACATGAGGCAATTAAAACGATAACGATATAGTGTTACGTTAAAAAGACCCTGAAAAACTCTTCAAACCTTATCACAACAGTAACGTCAAAACCTGAAAAGAGTCAAACATAAATAATACAAAATTTAATAATAATGATCTAAAAAATCTATAAATAAGGATTTATTGTACTAAATATTAAAAACACTTTCTAGTTATTCGAGATACTTGTTTCATGAATTAATCAAAATGTAATTTCAATCAAGTTTAATTAAAATGAATGAAATTTCTGTTCCGTCACCGAACCACATCGTCAAACTTTTCAATAGAACCAAACTTTTTTCAAATTGCCGTAAAATTTCTCTTTAAAAGTATACCGAGTATATACAGCATGTTCGTATTGGAACAGGTTATATCGTAATTGAAATACGGTCGGGTTCAGATTCCAACCAAGACCTCTTAGGTTCCGTGAGATTGTGACTTGCGAAATAATTTTTATTAATAATAAATTCAACTCCATTGCCGCAAAGGCCAAGGATAATTTGAATTAGTTAAATTATGTTAACAGGGTTTTTCTATTTATTTAAATAACTTTTTCCGAAGGAAAAAAATTCCAATGCCTCTCCAAAACATAAAACATTTAAAAAAAAAATTTACTAGTTTACAGAAGTCTAAATAAAAAAGAAATGGTAATTTGTTTAAATGAACTACTGTAGTATTATTGCATGGCTTATTTATTTATTAAAAATCGGAAAGTAGAAATTAAAAAAGGGCCCATTTCATATCAAATCAATCAAAATAAAAATAGGTATGGAAGACTGCAGTCTAAATAAAAGGCCCATTTCAGATATCAAAAAAAATGCCGAATTGCAGTCTAAACAGTAGCAGGCAATCCAGGTAGATGAAATAAGGTTACTCTATATAATCAGTAGCGTACGCTGTCCAGTTTTTAATGGCATTATAATAATGCAAATTCAATGTTTAATACTACAAACTTTAAAAAGTCAGTGTAATGTAAAATAAATGTGGATACAGATTTATTAAAACGCGTTATATATAAAACCATTTACTTTAAAATTTACAATAATCACAAATATTTTTAAATAAGACACATTTTAAAAAATCTAAACACGTTATATTACTATAGTCTATTTTTATGTATAAGAGAGTATTAAAATAATAGAGCGTTCGTAATCCATAGGCGCACCACTTCTTTTAGTAGACAGTTAAAATATTTTTTGAAGTTATTCCTCGAGTATACACTTAAATTTTCACCTAATTAACCTGCTTATAACTTCTAAACAGCTGAAGGTAAAAAAGTGCAATTTTTTCCAAAATGTTTTATTTTTCCACAAGGTATGTTAAGAACATTGTGTCAAACAGGTTATATAGGTATAAGGGTTTAAACTTTGACTTTTAAAAAACGTTACGTTCATAAATAATAATTTTAATATAAAAACTACTTCTTACCTACAAATCGAAATCAGAAGATGAACTGTCGCAACCAATATTTACAATGAGTGGCTTGATCATTTCATCAGTAATATTGTCCAACTTCCACATTTTCTCTTCTTCTTTAATCGTATGATTTACTGCCTTTTCCCAGTTTTCAGGCTTCACATTATTTACAGCCTCCAAAAACAACTGTTTAACATCACTCATTTTAAAAGAATTATTTTTTCTTGAAACTTCTCCCTTTATCTGTGCCCATATCAGTTCAATCGGGTTTACTTCGCAATGATATGGTGGTGATCTAACCACCGTCATCCCACGATTTTTTACAATTTCATCAATTTCATATTTTTTGAATTTCTCTTTATGAAGAGAACACAAATGATACAGTTCTTTTCTCACAGAACCGGGATGGAACTTAATATTCTTTGAATTTAGCCAATTCTGTAAATCTTTTTTTAACCACTTGGTTGAGGGCATTTTTACTATAAGTCTCGAGTGATAACTTGCATTATCCATTATTATTAAACAGTTCTGAGGAAGAAGATCTATAATTTGTTCGAACCACTCTTTAAAGACATCAGCATTCATGTCCTCATGGTAGTCACCGGTACGAGTAGATTCAAAAGTCAATAAACCACCTTTAACAAAACCGTTTGAACTACCGATGTGTACTTATTATTAGTCTGCGCCCCTTTCCTGATGGTGAATTTAAACCAGTAGATAAATTATTTAAAAAAGCCTGTCTTCGACTTGTAACAGTTTCATCTTGCCAAAATTTATTTGGTTTATTTCCCTCGTTGATCCATGTTTCATCTAAATAAAATATATTTCTTCTTTGGTTTCTCATTTCTTTTATAGTCCTTAGGTAATTTCTTCTCCATACTACAATATCGCTTCTTTCTATTAAAATAGACTTTCTGGAATGCTTTTTCCATAGAAAACCTATTTCTTTTAAAAGTTTCCATAGTGTGCTTCGACTCATTTCAGGATAATCCTTATCATCTCGAACCGTGGCAAGAACTTTGTCTACTGTCGGAAATTCTTTTCTAAAGAAGAACGCATGCACTTTCCTTCGAAGTCTTTCTTTCAAAAGATTTTCTAATTGAAATTTTGGTTTTCCTGGAGCTTTACGTGCTGTTTGAAACTCGCCACATTTCTCTTCTTTAACAACTCTGTAAATCGTAGTTTTCCCAACACCAAGCGTACTACTAACTAATTCCACTGTGTCATCAACACTTTTACATAAATGTTTGTCTGTACATGATTTAAAACAATTAAATATTAATGTTTTTTCATTAACTGTTAAAGGACCGATTTTTTGTAGTTTACGCGGCCCTTCCAAATTTTCCATGATCACACTAGAATTCACACTGCACCTTGCAAGTTGCAACTAAACGACATTTAGTAAACTGTCAAGAATACATAACTTGCACCTCCTTACTAAATGGAAAACCTATAATCGCATTTTCGGTGAAATTTGTTGGGAAGGTATTTATCTACTTATAATTCGATTACTGTAACAAATTCTTGGAATTAAAATAAAACAAAATTGGCAAATAGGTACTTATTGAAAATAATCTTAAGATACGGCTATGTAATCTTTAATACACAGGGCTTTTGGCCTGTCCAAACCTTTTTCTATTGTTCTGTACAGCTTATGTTTATAAAGGACCAATAAAAGACCCAAAACTTGTAATAGCTCAGGTACATTTATTACAATTTTAGGAAATATTTAGATTATTCTGTAAAAATATTTAAAATGACCGTACTAAGTTTTGCATTAGAAATGCTGTTTTATTACTCTCTCATACATAAAAATAGACTATAGTACAACAATTTATTTAAAAATGTACAATAAAAATTATTATTATTATTTTTAAAGGACGCCTATGCATACTTAAAATGGCACCTTTATTTGGACTGCAATTAGTCTGTTTTTGCACCTGGTCGGTAACCTAAAACTTTATAGACTGCAATTCTGAATTTGTAAAAATTTAGACTGCAGTTTACCGGCACCGGACAGACCATCTCTCTGATTTTGATAAAATTTGGTCACTGATTCTCTATATTTTTGTTTCTGGTCAGTAGTTTATTTTATTTATTTTTAAAAATCGAAAAATTTACCAGTTTTGGTCCAACATAACTTCACAAAAATTAGAATATCTTGAGAACTACTTATCGTAGAACAATAAGATATAGCTCGTTTTAAAGGTAATTCAAACACCTTTCCGACGATGTGTCACATGCCCTATTTTATTTTCATATTTTTTTGATATTTTGAATAAAACATCGTTTTATTTTTTCTAAAAAGTAATTTTTGTGCCAAATTTCAAAATGGAGAAATCATGGGTTCAGTATGAAAAAAAAAAAAAAAAAAAAACAATAAGAAAACATGTGAAAATCTAATTAAAAAATCTAAAATATGAACAATTTTTGGCTTTATTTTTGTAATTTTCTTAAGACCTAAATTTTACAAGAAATATACTTATATTATTATGAAAAAATATTTACAAATAGATTTTGGTTTTAATTTTTCTTTCCAAATTGTTTGAAGATTCAATCATTGCTTCCATAGTTAAAGTATACAAGGTGTTCCTAAACATCATGTCATAATTGTAGGAGGTGATTCCTTGGCTTTATATTATGACTTAAAGTTCATATAAACATGTGTCCAAATTTTCAAAAATAATCAGTTTTTCATCAATATCATAAATACTATTTTGCTGATTTTGATGAAATTGTGCACATTTGTTTGTTTAAGAGGCTGATTTAAAGTTGATTAGATCGAAATTATCAATTTCAGTGCAGTACCTAAAGACAACCTTATTAATATTTTTGACAAAAAAAAGCACGCCACTGTGTTTTTCCATATTTTCTATTTGATCTCTGAACTATCCAATTAAAACCCCAACTTTTTTCTATTCTGTATTTTCATTTTTTTGCATTTTTATGGAAAAATTGATTATTTTTAAATATTTGATGTGAATAAACAGAAAAATTATAACTTTTTTACTTTTCAATCAATGAAAAATAATCTAAATTAATTGTAATATTTTAGATAAAAAATATGTTTAAAGGGTTCGATATTATCTATTCAAATTTTACATGTTAGTTCACCTCACAACCTATTATAATTTGGTTGTGAAAAATTATTACTTATCTAGTTTTAAAATTAAGGTTATTCACAATATTTGCACTATCAAGAAAGGGGATTTTAGAATAGATATGATTATCCTGTACCTAGAATAATTCAGTATTAAATTATTCAATTCCGCATTCATCTACTTTGGAAAAACCCGAAGTCATTGAAAGTTTTATTTTAAATACAATGCATAATAATACAACCTACATCATACACGATAAATATAATTTACAATAAAATAAAAAATATTTCTAAAACTAATATTTTTTGGCTAATATTCTGGTAAGTGTTAGAAAATTAAACAATATGAAATGTCTTATTTTAAAGGAGATTTTAGAGTAAACTAACTAAAAGCGTCCTTTGCTTTTTAAATTTGCCCTAACTTATTCATATTGTGAAATGAATCATCAGGACTTTGAAGAGTATGGGGAAGCTTTGTCCCAACATCTCACAAAACCGTAATATTACGGTCATCGTCATGCGCAGTAAATAAAAACCTATCAATAAAGCCCAAAGTCGAACGGTTTTTATTTACTGCGCATGACGATGACCGTAATATTACGGTTTTGTGAGATGTTGGGACAAAGCCTATAGATTACTAGACAGTTTTCCAATTGTGTTAAAATATATGCATCATTCTCTTCGACATCCTTTTTTTATGACTCAGATCATCTCATATTCTAACAGGACTTTTGTTCTTGCGATTCATTCCAATCGTTCGGCATACACAATAAACAACGGACAAAAGATATAAAAGCTAATGGTTTTATTATGTGAAAATATTTGCGCTATACTTAATTTGTTATGGCGTTAGTCATACATTGACGTACAAAGGGGCGGTATGACATAAAATATCATCCGACGAGAAGTACTTGTAGGTCACTTTAATATGTTTTATTATCGTCCAGGCATTGTTGATAATGGTTAAATATTTCAGAATGGGTCGTAAAAGACAATGTTTATAGAGAAAATGTGAAGGATAATCGCAAATATAACCTTTGTGGTACATTATTATTACTTTATCAAATTATATCGGTTTTCTTTCAAAATTCTATCGTGAAAGTTATTTCTTTGAATGACTGACCTATATAAATGATACAAAATGGGTCGTTTTAAAGATTTTAATGCATCTGTCTAATTTTTACGCCATTTCCAATTATTTTAAACAAAAAATTCCAAATATAATATGAAAAAATACATTTAGGTAGGAATTTAAAAAAAACTCGGGAAGTTACTGTATTAATTAAGTGAAACTGCATGTAATTATAAAGTCTCGTTTTTAATATATAACACATTAAAGTCCCCCATCTACAACTTGTTATTTATTCTCGTAATATAATAGTTCTACGTTTGTGAACTTTTATTTGAAATGTAATATATACTTGTAACCTTAAACCAAAATAAGCGTTAATAATTTTTCCCAAAAAAAGGAAAAACCACCCCCTTTTTCAGGCTACTGATTTCTACGAGATTAAAGCGGATCAATTTCCAGCTATTGATATCCTTGTCAATATGGCTTTGGGTACAACAAAACTATCGACCAATTTATTCTTAACATTGTGCTTCTGAAACTTAATCTTGTTTGATTATAAAAATAATTTAGTATCAAACACATTTAATAGAATGAGAAGAAACCGCAAGATCCTGTGGTTGACATACAAACATAAACAAATTAAAATTAAAATAAATTTTTCGACGTTTGAAACAGAAAACGTTGACGATTTCGAAAATTTGTTTCCCAAAAAAAAAAACCCGAAAACTCTCAATAATACCAAAACGGTAAGGAGTGAGGGCTCCTATATTTACCATAATATATTAACGAGAATTCGTTACTATAAGCGGATTTACCCCCCTTTGTTCTTTGAACCAGTATGAAAACACTTGGTAGTGTTGATATATTAACATATTTTTGATTTGTACATATATTTTTAACATGTAAAAAAAACTTTCTAATCTGATCTATTCTTCTTTGTTTCAGGTAAGTTCCCTAAAGAATATGCATACCTATAAGATATACAATTTAGTGGTAAGTACAAGTTAAATGTATACAACTCGAACATTATTTTTCTATAATATTTTTTAAAAATCACAAAATCACCTCTTTGTTTTATCTGATTAAGTAGATGATGCTACTTTCTGACTTAATTTTATTAAACAAACATCAAAGGATCATACAAGTGAATTATATAACTTTTACATAGGTGATGTACAATATTTTTATTATGACCACAAAATAATTTCACCAAATAAACAAATGTAAAACCAGGATATCTGGTCATGGTTCAATCAAGATGAGGCTGATTTTAGATTCATTTTTATGAATTTTAACAGGTTGTTACTGATTTAACTGGTTTCAACATCGATGGAGTTTTTCGTTTTTGCTGGCAAAGAAATAATTTGCTTCTGGACGCATACAACAATAAAAAATCCCTTTGGAAAGTGGAATAAAAAGAAAAGTTCACTAACTGGAAATATTTAAGTTAATGTTATGTGATGCTTTGAATGATAAATTTGCTTACAAATGAAATGTCACATTTTACAATACTAACAGTTTTCTTATCTCGCTAGAGGTCGCAAAAATCAGAGGTAAAGCAATGAACAGTCATATTGCTGAATTCCCATGAAATTACTTTATCAATGAAGTGCAGTAAGACATATCTTGCTATTTAAAAAATTGAGTGGGTGACTGTCACGTGGGGGGGGGGGTGATTAAAGGGGGGAAGCAGCATTTTTTTATCATAAAATGCCTCCATCAAAAGAAAAATGACGCGCTTCGGAATTTTTATAAATATTACTAAATTTATTCCACTACGTAAATTATCTTTAAGATTGTTTCTCGCGCGTTAACTCCGACAACACAGCATCCGCTTATGTCGGTCTAGAACTCAATTATTGCGAAATTTGCATCACAAGACCGCGGACTTGGAATGTCTCTCCTCTCGCGATATCGGCGGCGTATTTAGTCGGTTTCAAGTTTCTCTTTCATTCTCGTGTATTTCGGTCTCTGGCTTACCCTGAATGCCCTACGAAATTCGACAATGGGATTTAGGGAAAGGGGTGTTCGTTTCTGCTGCTCCGTATGTACGTAGCAGTGAGAAAAATTCTTTTTTGCCGCGTTTACAGGATGTCTGCGAGAGACGACAATGTTCAAGATCATTTACCCGGTCCTTCCGCACTCCATCCGTTTTCGTTGCGATGTTAATTGTTTTTTTATACGGCGTGAATAGGAATTCTGAAACATCCCCAAATATTTTTGCAAAAACGTGTGATCATTTGACGTCATTTAATTTGACAGTATAGCGGAAAAGTTTTTAATATTATCAAAATTTTTAAAGCCATGTTAGAAAACGAAACTAATAAGAAAATTAAAATTCTTAGGTCTGATAATGGGGGCGAATACATAAGTAATAATTTTAACGAATTTCTAAGTGAACATGGAATTAAACATAATGTTACAATTCCAATGACTTCTAAACTTAATGATGTAGCTGAGAGATCGATTCGTCCCATTTGCGATAAAGCAAGGTGTATGTTTAGAAACAATTTTGAGCTGAAGCGTACAATACTGCTGTCTATCTACTTAATCGATCGCCTCATAGTAGTGTTTTAAATATCACACCTGAGGAAGCTTGGTAAAAAATTAGGACCAGATTCATCAAATCTCAAAATTTTTAGTTGTCGAGCATTTGTCTATAAACCTGATCAACTTCGACAAAAATGGGATACTAAAAGTGATAAATATCTATTTGTAGGATATTTGTAGGATACAAAGATGGTAAAGTGACTCGTGCTAGAGATGCCTATTTTCTAGAAAACGCACAACTTTCAGATAGCTGAAGCTTCAGCATCAACTTCGTTTGTTGTCGTAAAGCTTGAAGCCTATTCAGCATCAGCGATCTGAACTAAACACTTCTGAAGTGGGTGTTGTCGAATCAGAAAGTACCACAGATGTTGTCTCTGAAGATAGATTGTGGATATCCTCTTAAAAATCGTTCAAATAATAATCATGTGCACTATACTGACGTTCAAGAGACTCATGATCCTATAACTGTATCTGAAGCTCTTGAAGGGCCCGACAAGGACAAATGGTTACAGGCAATGTCAGAGGAATTTAACTCCTTGATTGCTAAAGAAGTTTTTACATTAGTAGATAAGCCTAAAAATGTAAATATAGTGCCATGTAAATGAGTATTTAAACAAAAAAAGAATTCCGAAGGCAAAACTTTAAGGTTTGGCCAGGTTAGTTGCTAAAGGATTTGTACAAAGATATAGCATATACTATGAGGAAACTTTTGCACCCGTATTAAGACATGAAGTACTAAGAATACTTATAGGTCTTGCAGCAAAGTTAAATATGGATGTACAAACGGCCTTTCTAAATGGCGAACTTACCGAAACAGTTTATATGTAACAGCCTGAAGCTTTTATACAACCTAATTCAGAACATAAAGTATGTTTTTTAAAGAAAACTATGTATAGCTTAGAACAGGCTTCCAGAATGTGTAATATTAAAGCACATAATATATTACTAGAGTTAGGTTTAAAACAAAGTAATTACGAGTATTGCGTTTACTACAAAATTTCTGAAAACATTATATTTTTTCTCGCGTTGTATGTGGATGATTTCTTTTTGTTTTGTAATAACGAGAAAGAAAAGTTAACTATTAAGTCAAAGCTGATGTCACTTTTACAAATGAAAGATCTTGGTAGAGTTGAATACTGTTTAGATATCAGAATTACCTACAATGATTCAGATTCAGGTAAACGTATAAAACTTGACCAAACTCATTAAAAAAATTTCAAATGTATGAGTAAACCCATTCGAACTCCAATGGAATCAAACTTAAGATTGATAAAATTTGATGGAGAATTACCTAATGTCCCTTATCAATGTCTCATTGGAAGTCTTATGTACTTATCAATTTGCACTAAACCAGACATTTCATTCGCTGTAAATTATTTAAGCAGGTTTAATAACAATTTCAGTATAAAGCATTGGAATCATGCATAAAGAATTCTGCGCTATCTAAAAGGTTCAGCGGACCAAGAATTAGCCCATGTCGGACTTCTTAGGTAGAGGATTAACAAGAGTGCCCAAATCAAGACTTCCCAATTTGGGCGAAATGAAGGAAAGTGTCCAAATCAAATATATTACTTTCAGCACAGGTACAAAAGTGCCCAGATCATGACCGCCGATTTGTGTAGGATTGTCAACATTGCAACGATGCTGACTATAATTTTGTTGAAGAATATAATATTTTACCCAGAGGTTTACCCCTCGGTCGAAACTGTGCACCCGTCTAAGGCAGTGGTCGCCAACCTCTCAATGTGTTGAGCTACTTTGTTAATTTTGGAATAAACAGCGAGCTACCCACACAGAAGCCACGTAACGCAACGTAAATGAAATAATCCACAGTTAATTTATCATTATATGTATTTATTTTACTATTTAACTGGTAATACATAATACATAGGTACTAATAATAAACTAATAACGAAATAACTAATATTACTAGTACGTACTTACCAACATTCCTACCTACCAAACGAAGGTGTTTGAAAAATAAACACAAACTTTTATCCATCCACAACGTCATGTCACGTAAGATTTAAAAATAGTTAATAATAACAAAAAAGTAACGCACTATCATGAACATAAACATTGAAAAATAAAAAAGCACGTTCAATGAGAAGGCTGACACTCGAGACTCATCGATAGTTTTTTTAATGTTTGCAGTATAATTTAATACAGCCATTCGAATACAATTATCCAAATGTTCATCTGTAAGTCGATTGAGATATTTGTTCTTAATAAACTTCATATTGGAAAAAGAAGATTCACACAAATAGGTTGAACTGAATAATGCTTTCACTTTCAAGGCAACACGGCATAGAACTGAATATTTGTCTTTACTTACAATAGGCCAGATACATTTGGTACTTGAGACTAACGATTTTAAGGCTAACTCGTTTTGAAACTCAATTACTTCCATTTCTGTTGCAGCGATGTCTTCGCCAAAGTTCTGCATAACACAAGTTGCAAACTGTTGGATATCAATTTCTATAAAGGGTGAAACAACAAACTGCGCTACTAAAGCCGCCATTTCGTTGAAATCCTTAAAACTATTTTTGAAGTTATTCTTCAGGGTAGAAACTATTTCTACATTATATTTGCTGTCATAGGGTTCTAATGGATTTTGAGACATTTTTTCTTAAAGAATAAGAAAATGCTTGGCATCGCTGTTAATTAGGTTTTATTCCCAAAACTCCAGCTTTTTGATAAATGCTTTTATATCAGAAATGATTTCCGCTAGTTCTTTGTCTCTCCCCTGAAGCTGCAAATTAAGTTCGTTTAATTTCTCTGTAATGTCCACGAGAAAACCAAAATATCTTTAGCCAGATTGAATTTTCTAGTTCCGGAGTCGGTTCATCGCGTTGTTTGAAAAATTGAACTATGCCGATAGGACATCATTAAAACGTTTCAACACCCGTCCTCTACTCAACCATCGGACTTCAGAGTGAAGGAGTAGGTCCCCGTATTGACAGTCAACTTCATCGGCCAAGGTTTTGAATAATCTTCTTTGTAACGCTTGAGCTCTAATCTTGTTCACAATTTTTACCACCAGTTTCATAACGTCGTTTAGTTTCAGGAAATTTCCACATAATGCTTGCTGATGGATAATGCAGTGTTAACAGAAAAATTGCGGAAAAGTTTCATCTTTACGACATAACGCCACCAGACCCTTATCACAACCCACCAAAGCTGGAGCGCCATCGGTTGTCAAGCTTACCATTTTCGATATTGGAATTTTCTCGGAAGAAATAATATTTTTTAAATGAGAAAACAACTCCTGTCCAGTAGTGTGTCCTTTCAGTGGAATAAACTTCAAAAGATCTTCTTTAATCGTAAAATCACTAAAAACCATCCTGACGAACACGGCCATCTGGGCGGTGTCAACGACATCTGTTGATTCATCCAGTTGAAGTCAAAAATGAACACAGTTATCTAAGTCAGTTCTTAACTGTAAAAAAATATCATTGCTCATTACTTCTACACGTCTCATCACTGTATTAGCAGAAAGTTGCATAGATTTTATAGCTGAAACTATCTCGTCTTTATTTCTAAAGTTGGCAAATAACGAATCTGCATAAGGTTTATTTTTTTGTGCAATTATCTGGGACACACGGTACGATGCTTCAGTTGCAGCCTTATTTTTGTCGACTGTTCTTAAAAATATTCATTGTTTAACTGCTTTTTTAACGGTTTCAGTTTCTCCTTTCTGGCGGCAGAATGTAGTGGGAATGATTTTTCAAAATTAGAATGTACAGTTTTATGATGTCTCTCAATATTTCCTTTTTTAGCAACGGAGACCGAAGTATTACATAACAAACACACATTTTTATCTTTAACTTCTGTAAAAAAGTATTATTCTTCCCATTCCGAATGAAAGTGGTGTGTCTTTACCTTCTTACAACTGCTTGCCATAATTTTATTTTTTGTTGTTCTCTACTAACCCAACCGCTGGACTTTGGTTACGCGTTCAGTTTTAAACTAAGCGCAATGTCGTCGCGCCGTGCGTATTTATCCCGTTCAAAGCAATCCTAATCGTTCTCGAACACTAACGCGCTGGTCCGGCTGGTCGGTTCTAGCCGATTCTAGGTGGATGGCGTCAGCGGCAGATCGCTCACCGTAACGTTGCCGCTGTTTAGGTTTAATATTATGACAATTAGATTTTTTTGTGGAATTTTCGGAAGCTTCTCTGATTTTTGCAGTTTGTATTTTTTAAATTAAAATCGTTGTGAGAGCTACCAGAATTTCCTCCGCGAGCTACAGGTAGCTGGCGATCGACAGGTTGGCGACCACTGGTCTAAGGAATGATAAGGTCGCGAAATTAGTTTTTTTTTAATGCATTAGTGACCTTATCAGTATTATATTAGGCATTATGTAATTGTTATTATTTTTTGTTGACCTAATTAACCCGGTTTAAATAAAAAGAAACTTGATTCCTGCATCGCATTAAAATAAATTTGATAACTTTGCCTAAAGCAGTAAAGAGTACTTACTTCTTACCGTACCCGAATAATGCAGAATAACGGTAGATATAATGTATTAAGTATTGTTAAAAGCTTACATTACTTATTGCTGCATTTAAATGTATTAAATCCAGGAAAGTGGCCGTTGAACAGAACACGATGGGCGCGAATTATGGTATAATTTGTGCCGCAAGAACAATATTTTAATAAGCGGTTTCCTGGAAACCGCTATTATTCTTATAAATTTACCAACTAATTTGATACCAGAATGGTGCAAATTGAACACTTAATCGAAATTAAAATTGCAGATGCGATAGTTTTGAAGAGGCAATTAAGTTGCTAATTAAACGAAATATATGGTCTTTCAAGAGAGTATGTTAATTAAAAATTTGTAAGATAATTATATATTTTTTTACTTCTCTACAATAAAAATTTGTCATATTGTACCAGTAAGTACTATGAGAGCACTATAAAAAGAACTACAAAGAATAAGTCTTTTGTTAGAAATAAGTTTGTTAAAAAACATTTAAGGACGGGGTATCCCTGTGTATTAGAAGTGTATGTGTAGACCAAAAGTTAAATCGACAGTTTTCCGAATATGTAGTGTTTAAAAATCTAATTTTTGGCCAAATTAAAAATAAAGGTCTAACTTAGGTCACCTTACTATTGAAAATTAATAAATTTATTATTTTCAATAAAAACCAATCATATAAAATAACCCCCTTTTATTTCATCTCAAAGGTGCCGTGTAGAATAATTTTAACCTCGATGTCAAACAAATAATAAAAAAAAAATGTAATACGACCTAAGTTCAACCTTTACTTGGAATTTGGTACACTCAGAATATTTAAATATTGTATATTTTTCAAAACGTGTAGATTTAAAATTTATAAGTCACTTTCTTTGAAAAAACATGTCAAAACGAATTTGGACCAAAAATGGCGTCTAATTTAACTCTAAATAAACCCCGAAAAATCAATAATTACTTCATGTAATGTAATAAAGATGGTGCTCCGATCGATAATATTTTGACTAGTATTTGATTATTTCCGTTTATATTATGTGTGTTTACGGGGGATATACGAGATAATAATACTGCCTCTGATACTGTTTATATGATACAATTGGAAACGACCTTTTTTCATCGGCACTCTTTTTTCGCCGGTGACCTTTTGACACGCGCCTATTTGTTATATGATGTATGATTATCGGTTATTTATCAACTAAAAGTATAGGAAATTAGTACATTGTGAATGATAATATCATTTTAATGCTATTTTTGAAACTAGTTCAAAAGTTGCATTTAACGATACTCAATGTTTCATTTTACCGTCAGTTTTAGTTTGACATATCCGTCATTTTATGTTTACAAAGCTCAGTTTCTATTCGAAAGTAAGAGAAACAGTCAAAATGAAATGCAAAAAACACTTTATCAATTCCGTTTATGTCAACTGAAATTGCGACAATTGCTGAAGACGTAACAAATAAATTAGGTCGAGAAATAAAAAATCTATACTATAAGTAACATACCATATAATATACCTGTTAAAATAAATCAAAAATAAGAGAACATATAGTTGACGCATATACTTTTCCATCTGTGATTAGTGATTACCAATTACAAATTACGTATGAACATGCTTCTGCGCAAAAAAACCATTATTTCAAGTACTTGTATCATTAAAGTCCATTAAATTATTATTTTTATAAATTTGCTAATCTTTGCACTTTACGTTTCATTATATGGGGTATCCAGACATTTTAATCCTCGTCCTCTTTTATTTAAAATTATCTCAGGTGCCATATATTCCGAGTAAATTTTTTCTAATTTTTCAACCATATTTTGAAAAAAAAATGGGTTGAAAATGAATTTTTTTAACAAATAGTGGATTTTCATCTCCAGTATATACTACAAAGTAGCACAATTTTCTTTGAGCTATACCTAGCTGTCCTTGAATCTAAAAGTATATAAAATCATTATTAGAAAATCAAACATAAATAGAATATTAATATTGTAGTATCATTTCTAGCACATTTCTTAAAAATCATGAATTATTTTAACATATTGAAATTTTTCACCTGGTAAAAGTAGTTATGGTTTTCTTTTAAATGAATGTCACCATCTTCTATTTTTAAACATGGAAATGGGTTTGAATATTAGGTAATGTGCGCCAATAATGTCAAATTATGACAATTCGCAGAAAACGTCAACTTTTTATTTAGATTTTAATGTACTTTGTATATTGATCGTAGAAAAAATATATTCAGAATAATGAAACATTGCCGTTTTCACAATGGCGAAATAATTTTTTTTTATTTGGTAAAATCCCGGCAATTATTGAAAACTAGATTTTATGTTCAGGACTATTATTATGATCCTTCGAACTCAGTCTACTAAAAACCGGTTTATAATACAATATCTCCTAATAGTTAGTCGGTCGATATTTATTGTTACTTAAAGATTTCTGTAATAATTTGCACTAATTCAATCTCTAGTCGATAGGTAACAGTACTTCCTTGATTGAATCTAAATTGACATAATTTTGTTCAGAAATTCCTAGGAGACGCTGTCCTTAAAGCATTGTAGAACCTCTCTCAATCAAGATATGAATGATATATACTGACTGATGTACTTCTAACCCATGGGTTAAAAGAGAGGAAGTTGATAAAAGCTTGGAAATTACGTCAGTGAGAATATGAAATATTCGATAATAATTTATCAGCACTGCTATTTATATTAATTAAATCCACATCCTGACACAAGCGGACATAGCGTATGTTTCGCAAAACCAAAGCCATTGATTAATCCGGAAAAATTTGTTATCGAATAAAAATCTAATCAAACTGCAAAAAAAAACATTCGGAAAAATGAAAGAATCCTACACAAAAAAGATGTAGGTTAAAATATCTACTTTGGTTTTTGGAAATTAGATAAGTGGTTTCCTACATTTTTCGTTCACACAGGAAACCACCTTATCCACACATTCAGTTTGAATGAGTGCGTAAGGTGGTGCGATATCAATTATTTCATTCATATTTAATTTTACTGCTTTTCGTGAAATACAATAAAAAACATTTAGATGCGAAATTATTACTGATAGTTGTTGATACAATTATAATAATCATAATTAATTTTTTACCACGCATCTTTTAAGAATTATCAAATTTTATAAATCGGTCGGGACCTCTTTGAGTGATAGATAGATGTTAAAATACCTTTTACCGCATTTTACAATATAGAAAGTCGTTCAATAATCACTAACTATGAGAATTGAGATCAGTTTCTATGACAATAAAAAATTATATGTATATCAGTTAGTAATAGATAAATATCTCGAGGAGGCAAATTTACATACGGTCAAGAGAAACCTCTCCATGGATTTAAAGACACTTGATTTTGATTAAACGAAATAGAAACAATGTCTAACTCCTAGATAAAGTGTTTTATCGATTACATCATCTTAATTGGAGTACCTATATATGTAAAAAATGTTATAAAAAACGCATTAAAAGTATGAATAAATAAGTTGAATGAACTGCTTTAATTTTTTTTTTACCTTCAACTAATACATCATGCTTGTACTGTCCAGGTTAAATATTTAAAAAGAGGCACCTCACAGTTACAAAAATTGCGTGGGAGATTCAGAAATTTATTAGCTATAAAAGATTCCACTTGGTATTGGTATTTTCGTTCGTGAAATTTCCTGGTTAAACATAATGTATCTGGATTCCATTTTCTAACAGGAATTTTTATTAATTTTCATTAATTTTCATTAATTTTCATTAATTTTAATTATTTTTTATTGATTTTTATTAATTTAATTTTTATCAATTTTTAATAATTATTTTTTTAATTTTAGTTTACTTTTATGATACTACCATACAAAAATCTAAAAACCACAGAGCACGTCATTATTTATTTATGCTAGAATTATAATTTTCAAGTTCCAACGGTCAAAAAATTTATACTTCTATACAAATTTTCACCCCCATTTCCCCCCTTAAAATGTTAAAATGCAAAAACCATGAAACACTTCATTATTTATTTATGATGAGAATCTACAATTAAAATTTTCAAATTCCTACCTTTAAAAAATTCGATACTTTCAAATTAACTTTCATCTCTGGTTCTCCCCCCGCTTAAAATGTGAAAAGAAAATCCAAAAACCCTGAAACACGTCATTAATAATTTGTACTCAGTAGCTGCAATTTCAATTTTTATGTTTCTAACTTTAAAGAGAGAGAACCAAAAACATGAATACTCCCAAATAAATTTTCACTACCCCAATTCCCCCCTTAAAATTTGAAAATCCAAAAACCCTGAAACGCGTCATTAATAATTTGTACTCAGTAGCTGCAATTCCAATTTTTATGTTTCTAACTTTAAAGAGGAACAAAAACATGGATACTCCCAAATTAATTTTCACACCCCATTTCCCCCCCCCCCCCCCCCTTAAAATTTGAAAATCCAAAAATCCAAAAACCCTAAAACACGTCATTAATAATTTGTAGTCAGTATCTGCAATTCCAATTTTCATGTTTCTAACTTCAAAGAGAACGAAAAAAATCGATAGTCCCAAACTTTCACCCCCCGTTTTCTCCCCTTAAAATGTGAAAATCCAAAAACCCTGAAACACGTCATTATTTATTTATGATGAGAATCTACAATTAAAATTTTCAAATTCCTACCTTTAAAAAATTCGATACTTTCAAATTAACTTTCATCTCTGGTTCTCCCCCCCGCTTAAAATGTGAAAAGAAAATCCAAAAACCCTGAAACACGTCATTAATAATTTGAACTCAGTAGCTGCAATTTCAATTTTTATGTTTCTAACTTTAAAGAGAGAGAACCAAAAACATGAATACTCCCAAATAAATTTTCACTACCCCAATTCCCCCCTTAAAATTTGAAAATCCAGAAACCCTGAAACGCGTCATTAATAATTTGTACTCAGTAGCTGCAATTCCAATTTTTATGTTTCTAACTTTAAAGAGGAACAAAAACATGGATACTCCCAAATTAATTTTCACACCCCATTTCCCCCCCCCCCCCCCTTAAAATTTGAAAATTCAAAAATCCAAAAACCCTAAAACACGTCATTAATAATTTGTAGTCAGTATCTGCAATTCCAATTTTCATATTTCTAACTTCAAAGAGAACGAAAAAAATCGATAGTCCCAAACTTTCACCCCCCGTTTTCTCCCCTTAAAATGTGAAAATCCAAAAACCCTGAAACACGTCATTATTTATTTATGATGAGAATCTACAATTAAAATTTTCAAATTCCTACCTTTAAAAAATTCGATACTTTCAAATTAACTTTCATCTCTGGTTCCCCCCCCCCGCTTAAAATGTGAAAAGAAAATCCAAAAACCCTGAAACACGTCATTAATATTTGTACTCAGTAGCTGCAATTTCAATTTTTATGTTTCTAACTTTAAAGAGAGAGAACCAAAAACATGAATACTCCCAAATAAATTTTCACTCCCCAATTCTCCCCTTAAAATTTGAAAATCCAAAAACCCTGAAACGCGTCATTAATAATTTGTACTCAGGCTGCAATTCCAATTTTTATGTTTCTAACTTCAAAGAGGAACAAAAACATGGATACTCCCAAATTAATTTTCACACCCCATTTCCCCCCCCCCCCCTTAAAATTTGAAAATCCAAAAATCCAAAAACCCTAAAACACGTCATTAATAATTTGTAGTCAGTATCTGCAATTCCAATTTTCATATTTCTAACTTCAAAGAGAACGAAAAAAATCGATAGTCCCAAACTTTCACCCCCCGTTTTCTCCGCTTAAAATGTGAAAATCCAAAAACCCTGAAACACGTCATTATTTATTTATGATAAGAATCTACAATTAAAATTTTCAAATTCCTACCTTTAAAAAATTCGATACTTTCAAATTAACTTTCATCTCTGGTTCCCCCCCCCCCCCCCCCCGCTTAAAATGTGAAAAGAAAATCCAAAAACCCTGAAACACGTCATTAATATTTGTACTCAGTAGCTGCAATTTCAATTTTTATGTTTCTAACTTTAAAGAGAGAGAACCAAAAACATGAATACTCCCAAATAAATTTTCACTCCCCAATTCTCCCCTTAAAATTTGAAAATCCAAAAACCCTGAAACGCGTCATTAATAATTTGTACTCAGTAGCTGCAATTCCAATTTTTATGTTTCTAACTTCAAAGAGGAACAAAAACATGGATACTCCCAAATTAATTTTCACACCCCATTTCCCCCCCCCCCTTAAAATTTGAAAATCCAAAAATCCAAAAACCCTAAAACACGTCATTAATAATTTGTAGTCAGTATCTGCAATTCCAATTTTCATATTTCTAACTTCAAAGAGAACGAAAAAAATCGATAGTCCCAAACTTTCACCCCCCGTTTTCTCCCCTTAAAATGTGAAAATCCAAAAACCCTGAAACACGTCATTATTTATTTATGCTTAGTAGCTGTTATTTAAATGTTCATGTTTCTAACTTAAGAACAAAGAGTTTCATTAAAAGCTCCCTCCCCCCATTTCCTCCCATTTAGTTTTGGCTGTACGTTGATAAGTCAGTCAGGACAATTTTATATACAGGGTGTTCGATAAGTACTGTACATAACTTCAGGGGCATATTCTGGAACTAAAATAAAGGTATTTTTGTCATATACACTATGTCTCAAAAATGCTTCGTTACGGAAATACAGGGTGTGAAAGTTTACCTTGTCCGCACGCCACTGGTTAAACGAAAGCCACTGTGTAAAACACGCAACGTTGCTAACTCTCAAAAGCTGCAAAATTTAATTAAAATATCTCAAGTGGTTTTGGAAATATTTACCCAGTTTACCCTAATTTACCCAACCGTGCGCCCATCAGAGTCTTAAAAGGAATAAAAATAAGGGTACTCTATTGTTTATGTTCCACAAAACATGGCGGCACATGTAAAATTCTTAAATTAGCCACACCTTTTAACTGCTGACTCTTTAAAATCACAGATTTTATTTGAGTCACTTGTGCTGTAAAACTCATTTCCAGCAAAAAACGAAAATCTCCATCGATGTGAAACATTATTTTGAATTTGACAGGTTACCCCTTTCCCTATATCTAACTACAAATAGCAAGCAAAACATTCGATATGCCAGTTTTTGCAGTCACATGAGTAACTAAAACTATTGTTGCGATAATGTTGAACAGTATCGTAAAATGAAATTTAACATGGATCTCAATTATCGTAAAAAAATAATAAATAAATAATGTACGTTGTAGTTTTTGAATATCTCTACATATTAAATTTTATTACTGTGTACGTAAAATTTCTACCTATAATATTGATATATTTTTTATTTTTCATATTCAGTCTAATTTAGAAGTTTTTGTGTGTTCGATATTTAGTATATAGTGTGTATCATAAATCCATACGGGATTTTTTTTAATATAACGATTGGAAAAAACGTCCTAGAAAAATACCGAATTTGACATAACTAATGTCAACTTTAATATAGGCAATTTTAAGTTTTTAAAAAAGCGGAGATGAATGCTCTACGACGTTTTGACGTGTTTTTCCGACCATAATATAAAAAAATCTTATATGGACCCAACTTTATGGAACACTTTGTATATTTATATTTTTTTTTACTTTATGAGTGAAATTGTTCTAAATTTAAATGTGAAAAAACAGTGCATTAAATTACTAATAAAATTAGAGGTATATCACACGTTGATTATACATACTGTACAGTCCATATGTATGGAACAAGCATATTTTTAGCATTAAGTACTTTTGAGAAAAACCTGTCTATTTCTATTGTTATTTGAAAATATGAACATCCTTTTGAAAATTTTAAATAAGATCGTTCGATCGTGTGACACCTTGTTTGAAAGAAATTTTAATTTTTTCTTCAGCAGTATAAGTTTTTTAAATTTGATAAAATTAATGTTGAAAATGTAAAATTTTGATAATGTCTCCATCATAAAACTTTACGTAGAATGAAGCAAAGAATTCTAAAATAAATTGAAAAATTATCTCTAAATATTATGTAACATTCTTTGCTTCAATCTACGTAAAGTTTTGTGATGGAGATATCAGAATTTTACATTCTCAAAATTAGTTTTCTCAGTTAAAAAACTATATATTGATGAAGAAATAAAATCATTTTCAAACAAGGTGCCACGCGTTACTTAAAATTGTCACATTAAAAATAGAAATTGATGTATTCCATACTTATGGAACGCACTGTATACACAACGATTTTAATGCTTGAAATGAGATTAAAATCAAAAGGTATCCAGGTTGGGTACTTAAATAGGTTATGAAATAAAGATTTAAGATAATTACAAAATTAAACAAAAAAAATCAGGTGTTCGGAACATTTCCGGTAAATTGGACATTTTATTAAGCCCTTAAAATACGGTTTCCTTAAATTTTTACTGGTAGATTCTGAATATTCATTAAAACAAAAGATGTTTGACTGATAAATCCAAACTTAATCTAAATTTACTAGCCAATTTCTATGACATGACAGGAAATTCTAAAATATTTATATTTCTTATTATCAAAAAAAGTATTATTTTAAGTTCCTGGAAGCATTTTAATCTAATATTATATTGTGTTTTAAATAATCTTCAAATAGTATGCGCCCCGCTTCATGGTCACGGTCCGTCTGACTTCGTAAACCTTACCTAAACTGAAGACCTTCAGACTAACTATTAGGTGATTAAACTGTAAATTTACATATTTTTTCAGCTTTACGAATAATTATTCATTGTTCATTAGCATAATTCATAAATTGATAATTAGAACTACTATTACAACATTTTTACTTTTTATAGAAATATTTGATAGGCTATCTGTTTCTTATGTTAATTTTTTAAAAAAACCAGGTGTGTTTTTGATGGGTGATACGCATTAGTGACAATGTAATTCTCAATTTCTTTATAAATACACTATTTTTTGAAATTATCTCACCAATCAATAGTTTTGGTGAAAGTTTCATAAAAAAAATACAATGGGCCATGTTCACATGTGAGATATGCTGTTTTATAAATTGTATTGTAATAGTTAGTCGCTATACAAGTTATTCTAAATAGTCAGTTCGTTAAAAAAGCCAAAAGTTTTTAAATTAAGCCCAATTGAAATTTAAAATTTGAAATTATACGTCATCGGGAATAGACCAATCATCTTGTGTCGAAGTTTTTTTTGTTATACAAAACCAAGCCAACGAACAAACCAACACACAGAATGTCGAAGTGAACGCACATCTAAGTGACATTAAAATTGACACCACCTAACATCAGTAACATCTAACCTTAGTTTTTTGTTTTGGTTTAATTTTATTATTAATATGAATCAGCTGGATTTATAAAAGTTGAATCAAGTGTTTTACCCATTGTAAACGAAAATATGATTACCGAGATGATTACTGCATTTTTTAACAATACTCAGTTTACAAAAGTCACAAAGGTAAGACTTTGTTTTAATAGTAGGTAGTTACAGTTTATATGGAGCAAGTAAAACATATTTATCTCAGGTTTTATTTTTAGATCTGCCAAGCAAGAATATGGGGATAATTTCTTTTTCCATAAGAGAGAAGGAGACAAATTACACCTAAACATAAAGTACGGCAAAAACCTTCTGATGTGGTTGCATTGTAATTAACAAAAATGAAATTTTTAGTGCACAATATGCTTAGGATATGCTGCATGTCAAGGTTTGTAATATTTATTATGCTTTTTTGTTTTTATATTACATATAATAGACAGTGTATAAGGCCCTTTATTCCTATAAATATTTTTTTTCTAATTTTGACATATAGACATTTTTTGTAATCGCAGCAAGTGTTAAAATAATCTAGAAACAGATTTTGTTAGTGAACCTAGTAATAATTATGATACCAAAGAATGCTGCAGAGCACCTATGAAATTTTGAGTTAAAAAATATGCCATATTTTTAGGCTATTTTTGTACCCTTTTCAAAAATTTTATGCTCCTCGTTTTTTGCAAAACTTAAAATGCTCTATAGCTTCGAACAAAGTCAGCAAAGCACCTCTATTTTATAAAGTTTTTTCTGTAAAAACAGCAACACCATATATTTATGCACTTGAAATATTATATTTTTAAAAAATACATGGTGCTTCTTGCTAACCTTCGAAAGAAGCCAGCAGAGCAATTCGGTTTTTTAAAGCTTTTTTCTAAAAACCACACCCCATTTTTAGAATATTTTTAGACTCTTGAAATATTGTAAAACTTTACTAAAAAAATTGCTATTTTTAAATAATACAGGGTGCTTTGTTGGAACAAAGTCAGCAGGACACTTCAGTTTTTTAATTTTTTTTATATATATAAACAACTACTTATGACACATGTTTAGGCTGTTTTAAAATCCTAAAAATGTGGTAAGTACATTTGTTTTCAGAAAAAAACTTTGAAGTCAGCAAGGAATTGCGAATTTTTTTTAAAATGCCAAATTTCGAATATTTTATAATATTGTAGGAGCCAAAAAACGTGGTGTGGTTTAAAAAAAAACTGGGGTGCTCTGCTGGATTCGTTTGAAGCTAACAAAGCATCCCGTAATTTTTTATTTTATAATACTCAATAGCCTAAAATGAGACATAGCTGTTTAAACAAATTGTATTTTTTAAAATAGCAGTTTTTTTCGAAAAGCTCTATAATATTTCAAAAATGTGAAAATGTGGTGAGATTGTTTTTTTTTAAGTTTTGAAAATCCGAGGTTCTTTACTGGATTCGTTCAGAGCTAGTAAAGCTCTGCTCGTCTTGTTACATAAAAAAAGGCATTTTGTAGCTGGTTATATAGTTATTTTGTAACTGCATATCTAACCCTTTTATTTTTTTCAGTTGGTTGTAAATATGTGGCTTCATAGAAGGAGTGAGGAACCATCTGTAACATCTATTCAGTGTTATTGGAAAGGCTCTAATTTATCAAAATGCGTAAATATTGATGTACACTTGGCTAGATTGTTAAAGAAACCTCTTCATCCACTACAGGAAAATAAATCAGTACTTTTATATTCTTAGGATTTGTATATATATTTTTTATTTGTAAATAAATTGTTTTTTACTTCATTTTTCTCATTTTTTATTAAAAGATTAATAAATAAAATTTTCACAGATTTTTATATTTTTGTTTGTAAACAATAATTGAAGAGTTTTTATTATAAATCACCAATGTTAATAATAATAATTTAAGTCAATATTATTCTTTCTCCTTTTTTAAAGCTACTATCAATAAAGGTATTACTTGCTTGACCCATGATCAATTTTTAAATTTTGTGATATATTTGGTTCAACAGAAAAAAAATTATAACCCTTTGACATTGGTTGTTTTTACTTAGATTTTCATAAAAAATAAACGGAACTGCAAACATGTTTTACTATCGTAATAACGAATAGCAACATTAAATTTTTTTTACATTTATCACTGTTGTCATTTTCATAAAGGATTGATAAGAAGGCACACTTTCTGGTTTTTTAAAAAAGGTAGCAAGAATTGTGATATTTTTAAATTTATCACCAGTGATACCACATGTAGTTACCCGATTTATTGGAATATATTGACTTTGCTACCACATTCAACTGAACTTGGTTGTTTTTAATATTTATCACTGTGACATAGGCATTTTTGTCAAAATGTTTCATTTTAAACTGCTGTAAATAGGTGCCTTTGTTTTGGTAGTTTTAGTCCCAAAAAAATCTATGCATATACAAGTACTCATTCCTCTTTGATTTGTTCGAAAAGTTAAAATTTTATAAAAAATTACATTAGCTGTTTAAAAACTCATTATAATCCCTGAAATGTGATAATTAGGTAAATTAAATTAAAAAAAAAAAAAAAAAATTATTAAATTAATATTTACTCTTACAAAATAGGTTCTTGTAAGTTAACAAGCAATTATGCAGATATTACTAAGTAAATGTACTTGCTTAAAATTCACACACGAATGTGGTTTTAACTTGTTAAATTAACTAACCCTTCTTATAACTCTTTCCACATGTATTCTTAGAGATGCTATTCTTTTACTTAATTGTACATCTTCTGGAAAACTTTTTTTCATTCTGTGATACACTAGGTGTGGCTTTACTAAAGTGCATCCCATGTTTTCAAGTAGCTAAATATTCTGAATCCCCTATCTGCCATTATATGGGATCCAGGAACCAGTTTGTTTAAATACCCACATTTTTCTATTATTTCTTTATCACTAGTTCTTCCACAAAATGATGAATAAATTCGGTATCTTCAAAACTTTCAGGAGATTCTGCATTTTCTTCCAGAAGGGTTTTTAGGTTATACACCTAAGAATTTATAGTAGCCTCATTTTCAATTTCCTGAAGGGGACAATTAGCAGAAATTGCTGCTACATCTTGATAATCCGGTGTATTTTTATTAAAAAGTTTACGAGAAACATCGCTAGTAGAAGGTTGATTTTCTTCTTTCCAAATTTCTAGGAACACTAATAAATATTTTTGAAGATGAATGTGAATCATTATCACATTCTGGAACAAAACACTTTTTCGTAGTCATAATATTTATTTATAAAAAGTACAAAATAAACACTCAAATTCCAAATAAATTATTGATCGAGACACTATGACAGATGACATACAGTGCTGCCGTTTTGCCATTTTCTGAATTATTAAGTGACTTTTAAAACAATAAAACTTTAAATATAGTAAAAGTTTAAACAGAAACAATACTTTCAAAAAACATTTGATATTATATATTTAAAAGATATTTGTTTAACGATGTTTTAGAAGTCTAAAAGTAAGAAGGAGTACACAAACGAACGTACATCACTTCTCGTAAATCTTCTAGCCGGCAACGTTGTGCGCTAGCTCCTATTGGTCTATTCCCGGTGACGTCATAAATTTTAAAAAAAATCATAACTCCGGCAAATGAATAGATAAAAAAAAATAAAAAAAATGTAGTTTTATTTTTAACTCTACTATTCATAAAAAAAATTTCAAAATTTTTAAACATGCCCCATTGTGTATTATTTTTTTTGTTACTATTTTAAACTTAAATAATTGTAATTTAACCCCGGGGTGCTTGTTTTAGGTGAGTCCCCTCGCCACTCACTTTAAAAAAAATTTTTTGGTTGGCTAAGGCCAATTTTTTGTTTTTTTGTTTTTTTTTTGGTGGTAACAAACCTATCAAAAATTTGGTAAATTCAAGTTTGCAGTGATAAAGGAGGAAAACGTACATCAATACCATGTGTTTTTGCATTTTCATCCACTACATAACGTACTGGAGGCTTATTTAATTTCACAATTTCTAGTAGTTCTATTTTTATTGATTTTTCTGAAAAGTTTATCGAATTTGTTTTCTTTTTGTTCAAAGTAATTATGTTAATTCAATGTTATTGTTTTATTTTTGACAGTACGAACTTCAGTACGGGTTGACAAGTAAATGTCAGTCAACGACGGGACACGATTCATGTGTTGTAGGTCGTTCCATTTCTGGTTCCGAGTTCCAGGTAATGGTATCTCCGCAGTGAGCGATTTTAAGTCGCATTCGCTGTACAAAGTGCGTTCGTTTAACTGTAGGTTTGTACGCGCTTAGGAGATTTTTCTAAATGTAAATATAGTTCGTAGGGTAATTTGTCGTAAATAGTATCTAAGATATATATGCTGATAAATGTTTAAGGATAAATTTATGAACTTACTCGGCTTGTCATTTTACAAAGGTGGAAGTAAAGACAGCGTGCCATATTTGTTGGTTAGGTATTTCTGACAGGTGAAAAAAGGCAGAGAACCTCAAATTTTGTCTCGGGGTGAAATCTTGTGTTAATTTTGGAAGAACGGGTAAATGATATTTTAGGGGAATTAGTGTTTTTGATAAATTCCCATGTTTTTTTGGACCCAATCCACACCCGCTAAAGGGATTTATAGACATTAAAATTGTAAGTATGACTAATTTCAATAGATTTTGAGTTATTAGTTCGTTGTTTCATGTCCATCGACATTTGAGTGTGTAATATTGAAGTGAATTCTTTAAATGTGGTTGCTGTAGGCTGTCTTGTTTTTCTTTACACTTGGAAGGCTACCAGTTTAACCTTTTACGAAAAAGGTATGTTTTGTATATATTATGGTAAAATTGTACCCCTTTTGATTGTCGATTTCTTTTATGTTATAACTTGGTGTACCAGAATTTTAATTATTTGAGTTCATAATACTGTTTATTTATTCTACCTAGGTACTTAATAGTTTCTAGCTTAGGTACTTAATAGTTTCTAGCTTAGGTACATTTTCTTCATACGAAGGCATTTCAGTTTAATCGTGGGGACACAAGAAGTTTCGTTAAAAAAAGAGATATGACTTATTTTTTTCATTATCGGGAATTCTTCATTATCAAAATGTAAAAAATAAATGAAATATTATTCTCTAAATATGAAAAAAACTAAATATACAGGGTGGCTCACGCTCAACGGGACGGAGCTTTATGGGAAAACGACCAAAGATATAAAAAATTCGTTTGGGAGGAATACGTAGGTTACAGACGGCTACAATTTAAAATTTGTTAGATGTATACAGGATGTCCCACATAAGAGAAAATATACAAAGTTATATTATTTTTAATGGAACACCCTGTTTTTTATTTTAGAATTAAAAACTACATCAAAAATAATGTCAGTTAACTAAAGGTTCCCTATTACTATTTATGGGATCTTTATATGTGGTATATCCCATCAATAAATAAATACGAATTCATGAAAATATAATTTTAAAATAAATTGTATGTCATGACATGTATATAAAATTGTAAAATCTAAAGTCATAATCATTATAAACAATATTTTGTTTCCCTCGCGATGAGTTCAACCTTTTGTCTTCGCTAGAACTGCCACGAAAGGTTATCTAAATGTTGACGGCAATTTAATGTGTATGACGTAATGAAAATGAAAATGAAAAAGATATGTAGTGCAAGTATGTCGCTACATACCTCCCCCTTATATAAAAAATGTATTGTCAGTCATCAAAAGTCGATAAGGTGTTGATTGTTGCATATTTCTATATCTACGAGTACCTTCACCTTAATCAAAACAAAATTTTAATATGACTCTGTATATGAAATTGATTGAAATTTTTAATTTAATTGTCAAAAATATGTCATCAGTAATGTCAGTATTTTCTATAAATAATGTTGTATTTTAGATCGTGTTCTGGATGAATTATCCATTCTTTGATTATCGAAATTGCCCCGTTGTTAAGTGTTTAGTAATTCTATGTTATCTAGCAGGTTCTTTCTATTATATAAAGAATACTGCCATTGATACAATTAAGAATTACCATACTATTAGGACAGTTAGTGTCCTAAATAGAAAAACACCAACGATAAGAAGGCATTAACAGTTAAAAAATTCTACGATCTAATAAAAAGTAATGTTAATCATGACGTACAAATAGAAATATTTTTTGTTTTTTTTTTTTTTTAAATCTTTATTCTTTAAATATCAATGTGTAAATGTACCTATTTGATAAGTTAAAATTTTCTTTTTATTTAGTTATTTGTTTTTATTTAGTAATTACTATTATGCAGACAGGTTCTTCCTTATGCGAAGAATACTGTCAATACAAGATATAAGTAAATACTGATTTTATTGTTCTTTTGGACAATTATGGTCCTTAATAGAGTAAAAAATATTAAATATACTAGTTACATGTAGTTGGACAATTAAGGTCCTTAATAAAAAATGCTAGTTGCATGACTTCGGTTATGTAGTGCTCATTTGCGTTTCGTTAATTTGTACGTTATTTTCTTAATTAAGTCGTCATGATTAGAATTGGTCATTTGTAGGGTTTATTAAATAAATAGTCGGTTAAAATGCTTTTTACATGATCAAAAATATGAAAATAATGATAACTAATGATAGAAAAAAATGAATATTTTCAATTCGTGGCAGTCAGCGACAAAAAGATTAAACTCACCGGGTTTAATGTATCTGGAGTCCAATCCACGTATCTTGTTCGGAACTTTTCGGAATTTTCCGGAAGCGTACTGGATCTACATTTCTTCTTAGTAGGGCCCGTTAAAGAATCCGGGTTATCGGGAACCGCAGCAGGCTCAAAAAAACGAGGTACGGCCAAAAATAAAGCCGTCGCTAACGCGTACTACCCATAAGTATCTCACCAACAAATAGTATCAGATAGATGTATCCTCAAAATCTTTGAAGGTCGGGCATTCTACGGGGTCACCAATTATGGGATCTTTATATGTGGTATATCCCATCAATAAATAAATACGAATTCATGAAAATATAATTTTAAAATAAATTGTATGTCATGACATGTATATAAAATTGTAAAATCTAAAGTCATAATCATTATAAACAATATTTTGTTTCCCTCGCGATGAGTTCAACCTTTTGTCTTCGCTAGAACTGCCACGAAAGGTTATCTAAATGTTGACGGCAATTTAATGTGTATGACGTAATGAAAATGAAAAAGATATGTAGTGCAAGTATGTCGCTACACTATTATTATTAGTTTTCGATTTATTTGAATTTTTAAGGAAAAAAAGTCTCCCAGAAATTAATTGTTTACTCTTGTTTGAATAATTTTTAATGAACTAATTTTTCTTTATGTGAGACATCCTGTATACATCTAACAAATTTTAAATTGTAGCCGTCTGTAACCTACGTATTCCTCCCAAACGAATTTTTTATATCTTTGGTCGTTTTCCCATAAAGCTCCGTCCCGTTGAGCGTGAGCCACCCTGTATAACTTTTTCTCCCACCATTATAGATCAGCCTAAAATTTATATGTATATTATACTGCATATAATTGTGTTTTATAATTGAAAAAACCAAATCACTCAAGTACCTAGGAGTTATTGTTGATAAACATTTAAAATGGGTAGACCACATCAACTATGTTTCTAAACGACTAAGAATTTTAATACACAAGTTTTATGAATTACGGGACATCCTAACGAGGAAAAATTTAATGATTTTGTACACACCTCTTGCTGAATCTATAATTCAATACTGCATCCCAGTATGGGGTGCAGCATTCAAATCAACTCTATCACCATTACAAATTTCACAAAATATTCTTCTTAAAATAATTTTTAGAAAGTGTAAGAATCATTCCACAAATCTTTTATATCAAGAAACTAACTTATTAAATATTCACTTATAGTCTATTTTTATGTATGAGAGAGTAATAAAACAGCATAATTTTAAATATTTTTACAGAATAATCTAAATATTTCCTAAAATTGTAATAAATGTACCTGAGCTATTACAAGTTTTGGGTCTTTTATTGGTCCTTTATAAACATAAGCTGTACAGAACAATAGAAAAAGGTTTGGGCAGGCCAAAAGCCCTGTGTATTAAAGATTACATAGCCGTATCTTAAGATTATTTTCAATAAGTACCTATTTGCCAATTTTGTTTTATTTTAATTCCAAGAATTTCTTACAGTAATCAAATTATAAGTAGATAAATACCTTCCCAACAAATTTAACCGAAAATGTGATTATAGGTTTTCCATTTAGTAAAGAGGTCCAAGTTGTGTATTCTTGACAGTTTACTAAATGTCGTTTAGTTGCAACTTGCAATGTGCAGTGTGAATTCTAGTGTGATCATGAAAAATTTGTAAGGGCCGCGTAAACGACAAAAAATCGGTCCTTTAACAGTTAATAAAAAAACATTAATATTTAATTGTTTTAAATCATTTACAGACAAACATTTATGTAAAAGTGTTGATGACACAGTGGAATTAGTTAGTAGTACGCTTGGTGTTGGGAAATCTACGATTTACAGAGTTGTTAAAGAAGAGAAATGTGGCGAGTTTTAAACAGCACGTAAAGCTCCAGGAAAACCAAAATTTCAATTAGAAAATCTTTTGAAAGAAAGACTTCGAAGGAAAGTGCATGCGTTCTTCTTTAGAAAAGAATTTCCGACAGTAGACAAAGTTCTTGCCACGGTTCGAGATGATAAAGATTACCCTAAAATGAATCAAAGCACACTATGGAAACTTTTAAAAAAAAATAGGTTTTCTATGGAAAAAGCATTCCAGAAAGTCTATTTTAATAGAAAGAAGCGATATTGTAGTATGGAGAAGAAATTACCTAAGGACTATAAAAGAAATGAGAAACCAAAGAAGAAATATATTTTATTTAGATGAAACATGGATCAACGACGGACATAAACCAAATAAATTTTGGCAAGATGAAACTGTTAAAGTCGAAGACAGGCTTTTTTAAATAATTTATCTACTGGTTTAAATCCACCATCAGGAAAGGGGCGCAGACTAATAATAGTACACATCGGTAGTTCAAACGGTTTTGTTAAAGGTGGTTTATTGACTTTTGAATCTACTCGTACCGGTGACTACCATGAGGACATGAATGCTGATGTCTTTAAAAGAGTGGTTCGAACAAATTATAGATCTTCTTCCTCAGAACTGTATAATAGTAATGGATAATGCAAGTTATCACTCGAGACTTATAGATAAAATGCCCACAACCAAGTGGTTAAAAAAAGATTTACAGAATTGGCTAAATTCAAAGACTATTAAGTTCCATCCCGGTTCTGTGAGAAAAGAACTGTATCATTTGTGTTCCCTTCATAAAGAGAAATTCAAAAAATATTAAATTGATGAAATTGCAAAAAATCGTGGGATGACTGTGGTTAGATCACCACCATATCATTGCGAAGTAAACCCGATTGAACTGATATGGGCACATAAAGGGAGAAGTTTCAAGAAAAAATAATTCTTTTAAAATGAGTGATGTTAAACAGTTGTTTTTGGAGGCTGTAAATAATATGAACCCTGAAAACTGGGAAAAGGCAGTAAATCATACGATTAAAGAAGAAGAGAAAATGTGGAAGTTGGACAATATTACTGATGAAATGTTCGAGCCACTCATTGTAAATATTGGTTGCGACAGTTCATCTTCTGATTTCGATTCTGATTTGGATTTGTAGGTAAGAAGTAGTTTTTATATTAAAATTATTATTTATGAACGTAACGTTGTTTAAAAGTCAAAGTTTAAACTCGTTTGACACAATGTTAACCCGTTCTTAACATACCTTGTGGAAAAATAAAACATTTTAGAAAAAATTGCACTTTTTTACCTTCAGCTGTTTAGAAGTTATAAGCAGGTTAATTAGGTGAAAATATAAGTGTATACTCGAGGAATAACTTCAAAAAATATTTTAACTGTCTACTAAAAGAAGTGATACGCCTATGGATTACGAACACTTTATTTTAATACTCTCTCATACATAAAAATAGACTATAATATATGTTTACAACTCCCTAACCAGGATGGTCCATGATTCTTCAAAGTTCACTACCCTGAATCATCAGAGGGATACTCGGTCAAAAACTAACTTTGATATTAAAACTAAACTTTTTCATAAAACTGCTACGTATAGTCACTTTCTGGGTAGAATTTTTCTCTCCAATTTTCCTCGTATTATTATTGTGAGAATGTTGGCATTTAAAAAACTATCTAATCTAAATCTCCTAATCTCTTTTGTATTATCTAAAATCTAGAATCAACAATTAATTACACAATAAGTAAATTTTAAGTCGGAAGGTTTATCTAGATTTTTATACTGTATTACATTTTAGTCCATGGCGCCTAAATTTTTTCTAGTCAAAAATCGTTGGGTTTCTTTGAATTGCAATAGGAAAGGCATGTTGTTTTTTAAATGAAACTATGAATGTGTTGTAGTAAGAGATTGAGATGGTTGAGTCATTTCATAGAAATTACAATTAGTTTTGTTGGCGATGCCGATCCCTAACTTGCATGCCCACTCATTTGTTTCTGACAAAAGGGTATACTGATATAAAGGGTGTGTGACAAAAATTTCCATTACTGCCATTTAATCGACAACTTGTTTACCACTACCGTTTTGAAAGTACAAATCGCATTCCCTGCGGTGTTATGTAATCGTGTTGGTCAAAAATAAACTGGCGCCTGTTACTAACATTTAATAATAAACAACTAAGTTATCAATTTACTAAAGGACAGTTAAAAAAATATCTTATTCGCATTGTTTTGCGTCTAAACTTCACACCTGCATTTTAATCGTACAACCGATGTTTTATTAATTTCCTTTACAAACATAAAAACCAATAATTGAATGATTTTACACTCGCGGCAAGGTTATCTAAGCAAATGCGAAAACATTATACAAAAAACGGCTGTTTGGTGCATTTTTACTATCGTAAGGTAAACCGGATTACGAGCTCAAATGCCAATTATTTTACGTTGCACTTATTTATTACTGCAAGGCTGAGATAATATGAGAATTTAAATACTGATTTGTGTGAATATGTGTCACTAAGTCGTAGCATTTCCGTTAGCGCCAACCTTTACTCAAGCTATCCTTGGTAAACATTTTATATGAGATTTTAATAGGTATATTAATAATAATTGTGCAAAAGTCGTTATTAATTTTTATTTTATTTTCTATGACATAAATATTTAAACAATATTTTTATTTAGTGGGTATGTGTAATAGTAGTTATCGCAACAAGTGCTAGAAGATGCATTTTACGCACGAAACTGCGTTACCCGCACGACGTGAGCAGATGATTTATCCTAGTACGATTTTCATATAAAATTGGTTTAAACTTCCAAAATACCCAGTATAACCTCATACATGTTGGTATTTTCTTGAAGGGCAAAGTCAGAGGAATTCAAATTTACAATTAAATACAGGGTGGTCCATTAAAAAAAAACAGGTTTGATCGATTCTGAAGTTATGGATCACTCTGTATAATCGAAAATAATTTTGAAATGTGCAGATTAATATTATCTAAAAATTTTGTAAATAATATTGTTTGATATTATTTATTTTCTATAATATAGGATATATTGAACTTCCACACGCTATTGGGACACCCTGTAGATAGATAGATAGATAGATAGATAGATAGATAGATAGATAGATTGGGTTATTGTTGAGAATTAGGTGGAGGACATTTTAAGTAATTACTTTATTCAAATAAATCAAGTATTTTATGTATTTATTTTCATAAAGAAATTGATAAATAATTTCAAATTTCACATTTCACTCTGTATTAATTATATAGACCATAAATATATTATAGTTCGTTGAAGTCAGCTTTCAAAAATATAAAATGATACAGGGTGTTCCATTAAAAAAAATACAGACAGTACTAGACTTATGTGGATCATCCTGTATATCTATATTTTCGTTCAGAGAACGCACATTTACTTAGTTTAAAAGTTGATGTGTTACAACGTTTTTTTATAATTTTCTAAAATAGGACTGAAAATATTATTCCTCAAGTCGTTTCCACACTGTATAAAGACTAAACCAACTATAGTCTATTTTTATGTATGAGAGAGTATTAAAATAATAAAGCGTTCGTAATCCATAGGCGTACCACTTCTTTTAGTAGACAGTTAAAATATTTTTTGAAGTTATTCCTCGAGTATACACTTATATTTTCACCTAATTAACCTGCTTATAACTTCTAAACAGCTGAAGGTAAAAAAGTGCAATTTTTTCTAAAATGTTTTATTTTTCCACAAGGTACGTTAAGAACATTGTGTCAAACGGGTTATGTAGGTATAAGGGTTTAAACTTTGACATTTAAACAACGTTACGTTCATAAATAATAAATTTAATATAAAAACTACTTCTTACCTACAAATCCAAATCAGAATCGAAATTAGAAGATGAACTGTCGCAACCAATATTTACAATGAGTGGCTCGATCATTTCATCCAACTTCCACATTTTCTCTTCTTCTTTAATCGTATGATTTACTGCCTTTTCCCAGTTTTCAGGCTTCACATTATTTACAGCCTCCAAAAACAACTGTTTAACATCACTCATTTTAAAAGAATTATTTTCCCTTTATCTGTGCCCATATCAGTTCAATCGGGTTTACTTCGCAATGATATGGTGATAATCTAACCACCGTCATCCCACGATTTTTTGCAATTTCATCAATTTCATATTTTTTGAATTTCTCTTTATGAAGGGAACACAAATGATACAGTTCTTTTCTCACAGAACCGGGATGAAACTTAATATTCTTTGAATTTAGCCAATTCTGTAAATCTTTTTTTAACCACTTGGTTGTGGGCATTTTTTTTATAAGTCTCGAGTGATAACTTGCATTATCCATTACTATTATACAGTTCTGAGGAAGAAGATCTATAATTTGTTCGAACCACTCTTTAAAGACATCAGCATTCATGTCCTCATGGTAGTCACCGGTACGAGTAGATTCAAAAGTCAATAAACCACCTTTAACAAAACCGTTTGAACTACCGATGTGTACTATTATTAGTCTGCGCCCCTTTCCTGATGGTGGATTTAAACCAGTAGATAAATTATTTAAAAAAGCCTGTTCTCGACTTGTAACAGTTTCATCTTGCCAAAATTTATTTGGTTTATGTCCCTCGTTGATCCATGTTTCATCTAAATAAAATATATTTTTTTCTTTGGTTTCTCATTTCTTTTATAGTCCTTAGGTAATTTCTTCTCCATACTACAATATCGCTTCTTTCTATTAAAATAGACTTTCTGGAATGCTTTTTCCATAGAAAACCTATTTCTTTTAAAAGTTTCCATAGTGTGCTTCGACTCATTTCAGGGTAATCATTATCATCTCGAACCGTGGCAAGAACTTTGTCTACTGTCGGAAATTCTTTTCTAAAGAAGAACGCATGCACTTTCCTTCGAAGTTTTTCTTTCAAAAGATTTTCTAATTGAAATTTTGGTTTTCCGGGAGCTTTACGTGCTGTTTGAAACTCGTCACATTTCTCTTCTTTAACAACTCTGTAAATCGTAGATTTCCCAACACCAAGGGTATTACTAATTCCACTGTGTCATCAACACTTTTACATAAATTTGTCTGTAAATGATTTAAAACAATTAAATATTAATGTTTTTTCATTAACTGTTAAAGGACCGATTTTTTGTCGTTTACGCGGCCCTTTCAAATTTTCCATGATCACACTAGAATTCACACTGCACCTTGCAAGTTGCAACTAAACGACATTTAGTAAACTGTCAAGAATACACAACTTGGACCTCCTTACTAAATGGAAAACCTATAATCGCATTTTCGGTGAAATTTGTTGGGAATGTATTTATCTACTTATAATTCGATTACTGTAAGAAATTCTTGGAATTAAAATAAAACAAAAATTGGCAAATAGGTACTTATTGAAAATAATCTTAAGATACGGCTATGTAATCTTTAATACACAGGGCTTTTGGCCTGTCCAAACCTTTTTCTATTGTTCTGTACAGCTTATGTTTATAAAGGACCAATAAAAGACCCAAAACGTGTAATACCTCAGGTACATTTATTACAATTTTAGGAAATATTTGATTATTCTGTAAAAATATTTAAAATGACCGTACTAAGTTTTGCATTAGAAATGCTGTTTTATTACTCTCTCATACATAAAAATAGACTATAAACCTACGATATTTTCATATTTACAGTTTTATAATGTAACATTTTATTAACATTTTGACTAACCTTCGTATTTAATATTGTAATTTTTAAAATAATAATTTAAAAAATTATATTTATAAAAACTTTTCATATTTTAAAAACATCTCTGAAAGTATATGCCTATTCGATAGTAAGCATAACCGAATAAATACATACATACCTACCTATTTTTAATTTGATAGTGGTACCTATCTAATAGATATAAACTGAATGTATTTTAACAATTTAACGATCAATTAATTATATCAAAACTTCCCGTTAACCCACTTAAAAATAAATAAATTTTAATCTTAAATCCCATCAAATTAGTCGTAAAACTTGGCACAAAAAATTCCCCGTATCCAATAATCTAAGTTTATCTAGAAAAATAATAATAATTTTTTATAGGTATTAGGAAACAGACTTTTTAGTTTCCCTCGTACATCGTAATAAAAATAATAGCCTTTATTAAGTATCTGATAAATGCTGCTACTTATGATTACGAAACAGCATAAAAAAACATGTTTTCATACCTTCTACAAACATTCATTTTCTAATTTATCCAACAACCCAAGTTTATTTATTTATTTATTTATTTATTGGAGACATCTAGTTTCAAGTAAAAAAATAATAATAAACAATCGTATGTAACACTTCCCAATTATTTATTACATACTTATCAAGTTATCATCATTGAATTGAAAATGCATTATGGTTTATTAATGAATGAAACCTCGTAAACTCGGCACGTGTGCGTACGTACTACCCGTACTCCGTAGATTATAAAATACGTAATTTTCCGCCGGCAACCGGCTAAAACGCCGGCCGGCGCGACTTCCTGGCATCGGCAACGTCGCATCCATCGACCGGCAACGTCACACGGTGTCATGCGAATGCCGACCTTGGCGTAATCCAGGTCACTGGCCGGTTTTAGGTAGGATATTTATACTATTTGAGTTGCTCGTGATGGTACAGCAACGGGGAAAAAATTATGATAATAAATACCTACACCTACTTGAAGGAGTTACCTAGATGAATCTCTTGTAATTAGGAAGTTTTATTGGAAATTGCGACTGGAATGATTTTACGCGCCATAGAAAAATAAAAGAAAATTTGAATAGATATTGAGTCAGATGAATAAAAGGAAGCAAATGCTTCCTACTTTAGTAGTGTTCTGTTTTGTTTTTTTTTTTAATTTTGCATAAGTCCATTTCAACAATTTTAAGTAAAAGCATTTGCTTTTCGTTTATTCATTTGACCTAATGCCAGCACTTCCTTGTTTGTAATTCAACCAAAAGTGTTTAGCGCGCTGCTATCAGTAAATTTAAACCCGATTTAAAAGATTTTTTCAAAAATAATTACTTTTACTGATTTAACCCTTTTAGTCCAGGGCATTTAGCAAAAATAGCGGAAATTTTGACATACCACAGATATCGAGATGCGGTTTTCTGCATTGTGTTGGGGAAGGTCCCAGAAAAGACTGGTGAAAATGTGGGTATGCAGTTTTTTGAAAAACGCCTTCTGGGCCGGAAAATGCATTTTCCAATTGCATCATTATTTGTGCCGTTATGGGAGCGATTGTAAACGCGGAAAAATCGCTCGGAAATTGTTACTCGGGGGTTTTCGGGGCTGCCGAACTCGATTCTGGCATTAGAATTACCCGCGAATGCACGGGGGCGGATCTGTGGGGGTGCGCGGGGGGTGAATTGGGGGAGAAATTGCAGCGTGCATGAGAATCGCTCCAAACTCGGTACTCGGGGGTTTTTGGGGATGCTGAATTTAATTCTGGCATTGGAATTACCCGGGGGCGCTTAGGGGCGCCTCTGCAGGGGTGTCCGGGGGTTCATTCTGGGGGGAAATCGCATAGTCCATGTAAATGGGTCCAAAATCGTTACTCGGGGGTTTTCGGGGATGCTAAATTGAATTCTGGCATGGGAATTACCCGGGGGTGCTCAGGGGCGCCTCTGCAGGGGTGTCCGGGGGTTCATTCTGGGGGGAAATCGCATAGTCCATGTAAATGGGTCCAAAATTGTTACTCGGGGGTTTTCGGGGATGCTGAATTCAATTCTTGCATCGGAATATCCGGGGCGCTCAGGGGTGGCTCTGTGGGGGTGCGCGGGGGATGAATTGGGACAAAAATCGCAGCGTGCATGAAAATCGCTCCAAACTCGTGACTTGGTGGTTTTCGGGGATTCTGAATTCAATTCTGGCACTGGAATTACTCGGGAACGCTCAGGGGCGCCTCTGCAGGGGGTCCGGGGGTTCATTCTGGGGCACTCTTGGACCACGTGGGGTTTTCGTTTACATGGACTATGCAATTCCCCCCCGGAATGAACCCCCGGACACCCCTACAGAGGCGCCCCTGAGCGCCCCGGGTAATTCCAATGCCAGAATTGAATTTAGCATCCCCAAAAACCCCCCGAGTACCGAGTTTGGAGCGATTCTCATGCACGCTGCCATTCCTCCCCCAATTCACCCCCCGCGCACCCCCACAGATCCGCCCCCGTGCATTCGCGGGTAATTCTAATGCCAGAATCGAGTTCGGCAGCCCCGAAAACCCCCGAGTAACAATTTCCGAGCGATTTTTCCGCGTTTACAATCGCTCCCATAACGGCACAAATAATGATGCAATTGGAAAATGCATTTTCCGGCCCAGAAGGCGTTTTTCAAAAAACTGCATACCCACATTTTCACCAGTCTTTTCTGGGACCTTCCCCAACACCATGCAGAAAACCGCATCTCGATATCTGTGGTATGTCAAAATTTCCGCTATTCGGGTGATTTAGTGCTAAATAATAATAATAATAATAATAATAATAATAATAATAATAATAATAATAATAATAATAATAAATCGTCTTTATTCACCATAACAAAAAACAAAGAAAGAATAAAATTTTTTTTCTACCTAAATATAAAAATAACAAAGGTGAATAGGCGGAGTGTCAGCATAGGCTGTTTTTCAACTCAACCTCAGTAAAGATCCAAGAAAATATCAAGAACCAAAGAGCAGATCCGAGATGAACAGAGATTATTGTTTTTATTAGAACCGTCCTAAACCGACAATCAAGCCTTTTAACCTTTTTTTAAAATTAATTAGAGTGTACGATCCAAATTCTTTAGGCAGTGTATTGTATAATTTAGCTGCGGTGTAAGAGAAACTTCGCTGTCCAATGGATGAACTAAATTTGGGAATTACTAACGTACTCTTATTCCGAGTTCTGTAATTATTACTGAAATGTGTGAATTTATTAAATAGATATTTCGGTTTTTGATATTTAAGAGTTTTGTGAGTTATATTCAGAATATGCAAAGAATGTAATTTTTTGATATGCAGCCATTTTGATTCTTTGAATTTCTGTGAAATATGGTCAAATTTGCGTATACCTGGACTATTTAAATTTCACTTTGGGTTACCAGACGTCCGCTTTAGGCGTAATGAGGCATGTTCAAAAATTAAAAAAAAAAATTTTTTTATGAATAATATAGAGTTGAAAATAAAGCTACATTTTTTTTTTATCTATTCATTTGCCAGAGTTATGAATGTTTTAAAATGTATGACGTCACCGGAGCTAGCGCCACAACGTTGCCGGTTAAAAGGTTTACGAGAAGTGATGTACGTTCGTTTGTGTACTCCTTCTTTTAGACTTCTAAAACATCGTTAAAGAAATATACAGGGTGTCTGTAAAAGGTCTTTACAAAAACATACCACATATTCCTTAGAACAAAATAAGTCGATTTAAGTAAAATTACCTTAGTACAAAGTTGCTTCGTTTGGGCTCCAGAGGGCCTTGAAGTTACAATTTTTAAATCGTTTTTCCCATATAAATTGAAAACGGCATATGCGGTATGTTTTTGTTAAGACCTTTTACAGACACCCTGTATAAAAAATTAAAAACTTCATTATAAAACCCATTCTTTTTTTCTGGAAATACACATATGAACTCTAGACGTTGCATTGGTACCATATTCTAAGATAACACGCTGCGCATTCACCAGTCACCAATAATGTGAAGAGTGTTACCAACCCCCCCCCCCCTGCCAGGGCACGACAGCGCAGCCGGAGTGCTCGAAATAGAGCGTGTTTTAAAGACCAGTTATCCACGAATTTTTTTTTATTGGTATACTTTGAAATCCTAAATATTGGTATTATTTCTACAAAAAAATGGAAATAAGAACTAATAACTGAAAATGGTTGAATTTGTGATATAACATCAGTTATACCTTGTTGTCATGAAAATGAGACAAACAAAAATTTATTTTCAATCTGTCACGTAAGATTAATTGTCGCAACAGTTGTTATTGTTTAAAGTGAGTTCAAATATTGAGTATTTAAATTATGAAGCAGAATTGCGCTTAATACCACAAAAATCCGAAGCGGTTTATAAAAAAGAATACGATAAATTCAACACGTGGATGGAAGAGCAAATGGTTACACATATAGATGAATGAGTTGTTCTCGCTTATCTCCAGAAAATGTCGGAACAGTATAAAGTATCGACTATGTGGACTATCCGTTCAAAATTACAAAGTATGTTGAGGATAAACAAAGGAGTCTATATAAAATTGTTCGTCATGAAGGCAATTAGCAAAAATGAGGTATTCAAGAAGGCATATGTATTCGAGGAAGACGATTTGCGGAAGTTTTTTACAGATGCACCGGACATTAAGTATTTTTGAAGGTGTTGAATAATTTTTTGAAAAATTTATCAGAAATATTTTATTTGACATTACAAGGCACTCCTGTCAGATCAATATTTAAAAAGTAACTTTAAAACACGCGCGTTTTTTAAAGTTCTTTTTAAACACGCTGAGGCGTATTTTAAATAAGTAAAATAGGGTACCAATAAAAAAAAAGTATTTTTTCTACTAACGTTCGAAAAAGTCCACTTTTTCGCACTTATTTTAGTGTTAAAATGGTCACTTTTCCGCACTAGTAAATTTGTTAAGTTTTTGGGGAGTATACTGACATTTGAATATTTAAAATATATATTTGTATAGGATATATCGAAATTCCACACACTATTGGGACTTCCTGTAGATTGTCCATGCCATATTGGGTGGCTTTAGCAAAAAATAAAAGATTTTATGAGATTCTTTAAAGAAGACGTTATTGAGTTGTTTTTTAAGGACTGTTTAAGAATTTTGAAAATTTCGTTTTAAAAATTCATGAAAACTATCTAGAATTGTACAATGTGAAAAATTAAATAAAAAAACTTTATTAAGTACATTTAGGAATTTTTAAAAACAAATTAGTAACTGATACTAAAATTAGGAAGTAACCAAATGAATTAATTAACAACAAAATCTATGGCATCCAGCCCTTCCACTAGACCAAATTATTAAATAATATTGAATCTGTGTCGAAACTTTTCCGTCATAAATTAAATATAAAATTAATGAAATTAAGTTGTCCGGTTCCTAGAAACAAACTTAAAAAAAAATTCACCGTCATCTCAGTTCAATGCACTTTCCGGCAAACTAAAAATGTATCTTGTCATTGATCGACATTGGATAGATATATACGAGTTAAATGTTCGTATGACAAGGTCAAGAGCACCAACCACCTTCAAATTTAGCTAATTGAGATTTATTAGAAATATTATTCACCAGTTGCGCGTCCGGCTATTTTTATGTAGGCAGTTATGGCTATTTACAATACTAATTATTTTTTGATATTCTGTAAGAGTCTCGTGTATTGTGAACACAGAATGTTTTTATTTTGACGGTATATTTTTATTATCCTTTAGCTCAAAGAAGGTGTGGTCTTTTGTTTTTAAGAGGAGTATTTACTTGGCTGTAGCGCGGAGCAAAGTTTATTTTTGACTTTTTCTAAAAGAAAAAAATATGTACGTATAGGTAAAGGTTAAATCTGTGCTCCTCTGGAGACACTTTTTCAAAATTTGATTCAGTTTTTTATAAAAAAAAAAAAAAAAAAATACAGAATTCGACTTTTTTTTACCTATTTTCTCAATTTTTTTTTAGAAAAAACTAAATTGAATTTTGAAAAAATGGTTCCAGAGGAGCATAGATTTAACCTTTACCTACGCAAACATATTTTTTTCTTTTAAAAATAGTCAAAAATAAACTTTAAAAGTGGGGTACTACGAAATCCTTACATTGCAAGATTTTTCGTCTGGAAAGTGGCGCCTCTGTTAGATTTTTAAGAAATTAATTTTTGTGAATGAAAACAATTTATAATATGTTTTACGAGGGATAAATAAATTTTACCTATTTGTACTCCTTATTTTTTACGTAAATAATTTCTGTAATACTAAGATTGGAAAACAAATTCTATGATAGAGTTGAAATGTCCATATGGAGCTAAAGTGCTGACTGTAGAAGAAAAAATATGCAGTAAAGAAATAACTTTTTGGAAAAAGGACAATACCATTAAGGAGAACCAATATTGGTATTTTCAAATTCAAGGCTAGCTGCACGTAACACAAATGGATTTTTGTATTTTGTGCTTTTGGACTTCTGCAGGAATAAAAGTGGAAAAAATTCCTCATAATGACAGCTTTTGGGAAGAAAAGCTACAAAATAAAATTCAAAATTTTTATATGCAATGTGCCTTGTCGGAACTTGTTGACAGCGTAGCTAATAGAGACATGGAAAAGTACGAGACAATACTAAATAATTCGTGAAAATTTTTGTTTAATTTTTATTAACATAACGCAAGGAATCTTAAATTATTTTGAATATGTTTATTAATTTAAGAATTACATTTTATTTATTTCTAAAAGTGGTATTAGGCGATCCATTTATGATATGTCTTATTATTATAATACGCTTTTTTAAATTTAGAATTTTAACAATATTAGTGGTAATGGATGATATATAATTATTATTATTATACCCAATGTTTTAAAAGGCTACAACTAGTGGACCACGTTTTTAAGTCCCCAAATAATAATTTCAAGAATTTGATTCGGATTAGAAATTTTACTATACAGGGTTTTGTGCCAAAACCAAGTCATGTATTGATATTGTAAAACGCAGATAAATAACTATCACAACAATAGAAATTAAAAATTTACATATGAATCTTTAAAACGTAATTATTTATAACTTTAATAACTTCATACGGTCAAAAATTTTAGCAAATTTATTTAATTTTAAATATAAAATGATTTTCATTTTAATTTAGAAATTTTCAAAAAGTTCACTATATTTTTTAGTTGTTGCAACTTTATTGCGCTTAAGTAGCGTTCAGATTAAAATATGAATTGATTTAAGGAGCTTAACTGAAAAACGGAAACTAATGCTTCCATTCCAAAAAAAGTATTATTGCAATAAAAGGAATTTCGAACTGTGATATCGTCAAGTTCTTATTTAGAACCTTTAAATATTAATATTATCATTAAACAAGAGTTATCTTTACAAATTGATACAAATATCGAACATAAGTTTGTTGACATAAACATTATTTTCATAATACAAATAAATATATCTCTATTAAAGAATGATCATAATTTATTTAATATATTCATTTAAACATGTTTTTCTTTTTTGTCTAGATGATATTGAATACTAACTTTTTCTATATAACTTCTTATACCAGACATTGTGAGATATAAAAACAGACAATTAATTAAGAGCGTACTTACAATTTTTCGGGTATATTGTTTCCCAAATTATGAAAATACTAAAAAATTTAAAAAGCCAATTAAAGAATGTGTTAATATCTAATGAAGAACTTGCTTAACAACATCGTGTTTCTTTTTTGGAAACAGAGAACAGTCGAAATTGTGAAAATAACATATTTTTACTTCAAAAAAATAATAAGGCAGTTTTTTGTTTTTTATGTAAATTATATCATTTTCAAGGCAATAAATCAGAAGAAAAGTCACTGAAAACCGATTTCAAACAGGTCTATTAGTTTTTTTTAGAAAATGGAAAGAGAAAAAAAGTTTTATAATCGAGTTACAATTCTTTACTAATTTCTCTGTTTCTCTTCGACGATATCCGGTCTCCCTCTTGTTTAAAATCGATAACTATAAACGGATTAAGGTATTTTGTACCTGTTAAAAAATTTAAGAAATATTTTGAAGAATATAATTCTTTTTTTATAAAAAATAGTAAACTTTAATAAACATATGCAATATTTTAAAAGATAAATCACATTTTTGTGATTATACAAAAATTTTATTTATTTTTCCAATATAATATGGATTGCCCTCTAAAATAAATCGTCCCCTTAATACTACAACTCGATTTTTTAGTGTTTTCAGTTATCTACTTTACTGCAACCTTCGTGAGTTGCTTTTTGTAATGGTAGAAGTGGGTAAGTCGTAGAACATCTACGACTTACTAACGAAAGTTGCAAAATACTAAAAAATCGAGTTACCTAATTGTAGTATTAAGGGGACGATATATAGTGGCTCACAAACAGTCTGCTTTTTGGTTACTTCTTTCCGAAAATGTCATTCCTGATAAAACTTGATGTTTAATTAAACCTAAAACTTTATTTACTTATTAGTATATTATGTACCAACGGACTGAACTTTCACTTTTAATTCCGCCTTTTTGTCGTAAAAGTCCCGGGTTTGAACTGAATATTTTTGATGAAAAATAAGGTACGCCACTGCTTTTTCTTAAAAGCAAAATTATCTTTAAAATCCTTATTTATTTTGGAGCAAATTTGGTTTATAGATGTACTTTCGTACGACGCAACCTTTTCGCGTAAGAAAATAAAAACCAAAAAATTTTTTTTAAGTTTATTGAAATTGCTTTTGATATTTTGTTGTATCGGCACTCAATTAATAAATACCCTGTATTAATTGATATTACCTTATTCGAAACAATCGTCTATTTTTTCATTTGTATATTGGTTTTATTTTGCCCATCTTTCACAACTATGCTTCTAAATGTAATTTAATTTAACTAAAGCTATTCACTAGATTAAAATATAAAAATAATGTAAAACAGTCTAATAAATCGAACTGCGGTATAACAATATCTCACAATGCAGCAAGAAAAACAAATACGATTCTGGTTTCCCTAATTTAGGTAACTCTGACTCACTCAATAACTGATGAACGTCGGCAGCCGTGGTAGGATTTTTCGGTTCCTTTGCCTCAACTTCGCGCGTTAGAGTTTAGAATATTTGTCCCTCGTATCTACATGCAATTGTTAAAATTATGAATGAATGCGGATTTTGTTTAGTCTCGGAAGTAAGTTTGTAGTATTTAGGCTCCACCCTCAAGTTGTAATTTTTATACCTACTAAACTACCGTTGCCCCGCAGGTCTTTCAGTTTGTAATGTAATTTTTCCTCTTAATCGAGAATATTACTGTACATATTTAAATACCTATTCGATACCTATTTCTTGAGATATGCCCTTTTGAGACGAGAATTTTCCAAAAAATCCGACGACATGCAATATTAAAACACAATACAAATTGATTTTAATGCATTTTTTGTTAACAAACATGATATTATTGATTTTTGTAACATTATTGAGGAATATAAATGGCTTTAAAAAATATTTCTTTTTAAACAAAATAATTTTTATTAAAAAATGTGAAGCTCATAAGCTATTACAAAAGAAAAAACTTAAAAACAAAGATTTATTTTTATTATATTGTAAGTACTTAATCTTTGGTCCCAGGGAAAACTAATTATTCGTGGGGTAAGTGAGTGTAAAAATTAGCAATTTCATTATCATGTTGACAAATAGGCGACTCTATTATTCTTATCTTATGCAAATGGGCCGGGAAACATCCATGGTTGATCTTAAGTCGTGTAAATAGATAAGTATTTTTTTGAAACATTAAATAGAAATATGTGAGGAACCTGTTTTGGTAAATCCTTATGGATTAGAAAATAGGGTATTATTTGGTATTCTCTCTTTGACATAGTCTCTATATTTAAGGTTCGGTACCTTGGTTGGGCCTGTATTTAATTTAGGAACTGGATTCTTAAGAGGGTGATTAGACTTTATATTTCTTTTAAAAGAAATGCTGCTGTATGATTAGCAGCTAAGTTTAGTTTTGAACTGAATTGTATTAGGCTTTAGTTTCGTAACTAGCAGCTCATATACCTTTGACCAGTCGACGGTGTCACTGGAATTGTCACATTTTCGAATGGTCATGATTCGTAGATTTTTAGACAGTTCCTTGAAAGCTAGAAACTTTTCAGGATTCATCTCTTCTACATTGTAAGGGTGTTTGCGTCTAGCCAGTCTTATTATACTTGTTAATTGTGAGGATTTAAAAATATCTCCCGCTCCTTTAACGGCATATCCTATGGCACTATGTGTACTATCCCCTTCACTTTGTCCGTGGTGGGGCTCAAAAAACGTGATACGATTCTCATCTATAGTCTATTTTTATGTATGAGAGAGTATTAAAATAATAAAGCGTTCGTAATCCATAGGCGTACCACTTCTTTTAGTAGACAGTTAAAATATTTTTTGAAGTTATTCCTCGAGTATACACTTATATTTTCACCTAATTAACCTGCTTATAACTTCTAAACAGCTGAAGGTAAAAAAGTGCAATTTTTTCTAAAATGTTTTATTTTTCCACAAGGTATGTTAAGAACATTGTGTCAAACGGGTTATGTAGGTATAAGGGTTTAAACTTTGACTTTTAAACAACGTTACGTTCATAAATAATAATTTTAATATAAAAATTACTTCTTACCTACAAATCCAAATCAGAATCGAAATCAGAAGCTTCACATTATTTACAGCCTCCAAAAACAACTGTTTAACATCACTCATTTTAAAAGAATTATTTTTTCTTGAAACTTCTCCCTTTATCTGTGCCCATATCAGTTCAATCGGGTTTACTTCGCAATGATATGGTGGTGATCTAACCACCGTCATCCCACGATTTTTTGCAATTTCATCAATTTCATATTTTTTGAATTTCTCTTTATGAAGGGAACACAAATGATACAGTTCTTTTCTCACAGAACCGGGATGGAACTTAATATTCTTTGAATTTAGCCAATTCTGTAAATCTTTTTTTAACCACTTGGTTGTGGACATTTTTTCTATAAGTCTCGAGTGATAACTTGCATTATCCATTACTATTATACAGTTCTGAGGAAGAAGATCTATAATTTGTTCGAACCACTCTTTAAAGACATCAGCATTCATGTCCTCATGGTAGTCACCGGTACGAGTAGATTCAAAAGTCAATAAACCACCATTAACAAAACCGTTTGATCTACCGATGTGTACTATTATTAGTCTGCGCCCCTTTCCTGATGGTGGATTTAAACCAGTAGATAAATTATTTAAAAAAGCCTGTCTTCGACTTGTAACAGTTTCATCTTGCCAAAATTTATTTGGTTTATGTCCCTCGTTGATCCATGTTTCATCTAAATAAAATATATTTCTTCTTTGGTTTCTCATTTCTTTTATAGTCCTTAGGTAATTTCTTCTCCATACTACAATATCGCTTCTTTCTATTAAAATAGACTTTCTGGAATGCCTTTTCCATAGAAAACCTATTTCTTTTAAAAGTTTCCATAGTGTGCTTCGACTCATTTTAGGGTATTCCTTATCATCTCGAACCGTGGCAAGAACTTTGTCTACTGTCGGAAATTCTTTTCTAAAGTAGAACGCATGCACTTTCCTTCGAACTCTTTCTTTCAAAAGATTTTCTAATTGAAATTTTGGTTTTCCTGGAGCTTTACGTGCTGTTTGAAACTCGCCACATTTCTCTTCTTTAACAACTCTGTAAATATCGTAGATTTCCCAACACTAAGCGTACTACTAACTAATTCCACTGTGTCATCAACACTTTTACATAAATGTCTGTCTGTAAATTATTTAAAACAATTAAATATGAATGTTTTTTCATTAACTGTTAAAAGACCGATTTTTTGTCGTTTACGCGGCCCTTCCAAATTTTCCATGATCACACTAGAATTTACACTGCACCTTGCAAGTTGCAACTAAACGACATTTAGTAAACTGTCAAGAATACACAACTTGGACCCCCTTACTAAATGGAAAACCTATAATTGCATTTTTGGTGAAATTTGTTGAGAAGGTATTTATCTACTTATAATTCGATTACTGTAAGAAATTCTTGGAATTAAAATAAAACAACATTGGCAAGTAGGTACTTATTGAAAATAATCTTAAGATACGGCTATGTAAATCTTTAATACACAGGGCTTTTGGCCTGTCCAAACCTTTTTCTATTGTTCTGTACAGCTTATGTTTATAAAGGACCAATAAAATACCCAAAACTTGTAATAGCTCCGGTACATTTATTACAATTTTAGAAAATATTTAGATTATTCTGTAAAAATATTTAAAATGACCGTATTAGAAATGCTGTTTTATTACTCTCCCATACATAAAAATAGACTCTAATTGTCGCCCATATAGATAGTGAAAGTGGTTTTTTAAACGTCAGTGCCTTAGTTTTCTCATCTAAATTTTCAATCAGATGTTGTTTCGTGGAAAATTCTAAATTTATCCAACAATAAGGGTAAAAAAAGCTATATACTTAATATTTGTATTTTCGGTGCACAACCTATTGGAATATTGATCAAAACTTTTTTAATGAAAATCTCATTTCGTGTCTAAAAAAGTATTTGGGAAATAAACGCAGGTAAATGTATGTATTATAAATCCAAGTCAAGTGCACGACAGTAGTGTCGACTCCTGAATTCATAAATATTTATATGTCGCAAGTCGCAACCAGGAAATACCGGATTTTTTCTCACCGTAATTATAATGCCAACGAATCGTTTAATTTCATTTTCTAAAGACATTCCTAATGCTACAGGACGTCCGGTCAACTCGAGTTACTAACATTTAAACGTTATTTTACTATTTTCAGCAGTTTCGTTTTCTTATGTAATATTTTTAAATGAAAACGTGTTTGTTTATTTACATTTGTTATGACATACTTTTAACTTCAATTTACATTGTTTTTATCACATAAATAATAGAGGAATAAACGTTTGTTTTTGGTTTAAAAATACACTTTAATCTTTCTAGTTTAAATTGAGATATGATATAGGATTATTTGTACTTATTTAATGCATGTTATTTCAAGGACTTGGTCACAAAATGGTTTTAAAATATACGACAAAAACTTTTTTTTCAAAATAAAATAGTAAACTTGACCTTGGTTTTAGACTTGTAAATTATGCAAATTTATGACTTTTTTGTTATTCCTTAAAAAATGTAGTTTGCCATTCACTTTTATCTACGGCATTAAGTAGTAAGAACAAGTTTATATGTTTACATTTAACTTATTACATTCTAACCTAAAATACAGAGATAATAGTTACGTCCGTGATAACTTACACACTTAAAAAGAAGACATACGTGAATTCTTCCAAGGCTTATTTTAGAAAAATTTTTCGTGGTTAATAATTAAACGTATTTTTTTTAATGAACGATAAAACGCTAGTAGTATAAGTGTCAAGTCTTAGTGGAATATACGCGCCCTTATCACAACATAAGTAGTAATATAAAGTCAGAAAGTTGGATTTTTCAGATGACTATACAAGAAGCTGACACGTAGTTGATATATGCTAGCAACTAGGGCTGCCACCTTTTTGAAAAATGAAATAGGGGCTCTGGTATACGAAAAGCAAAAAAGTCCTCATCCTTATGAGTGCACTTTAAAAAGAAAAAGAAAAAACTGGAAAAAATCCTCGTTTTACCATTTGTCGTAAAAGAGGACATTTCACAAGGACATTTTGTTTCAAAAAGGAACTGTCCTTTCCAAAAAAAGTACTGTTGGCAACCCTATTAGCAACTCAAAAGAGTCCGTAAAGTAAATTTTCGTCCTTATTTCTAATTTTAGCAAATAAATGTAACAAAATTCTGGATAAATGTCTAGTTTGAGCTCTTTTCGTTTGCTGAAAAACTAAGATTAGGTATGGGTACTTGTAAGTATTGTTCTTATAAACAAAGTTTCATATCTTATTAAAATGAAAAAGGACCAATAATTTTTTTTAAATAAAAATATGCCATTAAAGGTAGGAATTTTAAAATTGGAATTGTAGCTAATCATATAGAAATAATGATGTATTTTAGGGTTTTTGGGTGTTTATATTTTAAGGGGAGGAAATGGGGGGGTGAAAGTTGTATGGTAGTATCGCTTTTTTTAAAGGCAGGAACTTGAAAATTTGAATTGTAGCTACTCATCATATATAAATAATGAATTATTTTAGGGTTTTTGGATTTTTACATTTTAAGAGTAGGAAACTGGGAATGTAAGTTTGTATGGGAATATCAATTTTTTTTTAAAAATAATGATATATTTCAGGGTTTTTGCATTTTTAAATTTTTGGGTGGATAAACGGGGAGGGGGTGCAATTTTATATGGGGAGTATCATTTTTATAACAGTAAAAACTTGAAAATTGGAATTGCAGCTACCCATCATAAATTATTTTAGGATTTTTACATTTCAAAAGGGGGTGAAAGTTTGTAGGTATTAATATTTTTGGATTTTTACAATGAAAATAAATAAAAATAAATGAAAATAAATGAAAATAAATGAAAATAAATGAAAATAAATGAAAATAAATGAAAATAAATGAAAATAAATGAAAATAAATGAAAATAAATGAAAATAAATGAAAATAAATGAAAATAAATGAAAATAAATGAAAATAAATGAAAATAAATGAAAATAAATGAAAATAAATGAAAATAAATGAAAATAAATGAAAATAAATGAAAATAAATGAAAATAAATGAAAATAAATGAAAATAAATGAAAATAAATGAAAATAAATGAAAATAAATGAAAATAAATGAAAATAAATGAAAATAAATTAAAATAAATTAAAATAAATTAAAATAAATGAAAATAAATGAAAATAAATGAAAATAAATGAAAATAAATAAATAAAAATAAATGAAAATAAGAAAATAGAAGTAAATAAAAGTAAATAAACGAATATATACGAAATTAAAAAAAATAAATAAATGGGAATAAATAAAATAAATAAAAATAATTAAAAGTGAAACTTCTTACTTACTGGTATGAAAAATTAATTAATTAAATTAATAAAACCGACATAATATGTCGGAGATATTATCTCGATGTCCCGACACCTCGACAGCCTAAGGGAAGACTGCTTTCCTGAAGGACAGTTTATTTGACCTGTTATGGTGATATTAGTAGATGAGAGCCGTACCAGAAATGTGATATACATAGAAATTCTCAATGAGATTACTATTCTTAAATATTAGATTACTTTACCTAACTCTAATCTAATAATACTATCACATATCACATACATACTATAAAACCTAAAAAACACCCCAAATATAAAATATTGTTAGGCAAGAAAAATTATTAGTAATAAATTGCTGTCTTTTTGATACTAAGTAATTGAATAGTAAAGTGTGTGTGCCACTTGGGAACAGTGTAGCTTTAATTTGAGATAACTTGAGAAATATTTTTATTTAAAAAAAAATTACATGTGTTATTATTATTAATTTACAATATATTTTATTTTCAATTGTGATATATACAAACGATTTTAAATTAGTTACTAGAAATGTGACCGAGCCAAGTGTGGCCAAGGTGCTAACATCATTATAATGACGTTCTATTAATCTGATTTAGAAATGTTTGGTTTAAATTGACACTAACTTGACAATGCGCATGACATTGTCAGATAGCGTGAATTTTTGTCCTTTTAGATCTCTACAAAAAAGTAGCTGATTTTATAAAAATACATGTTTTTTAACCTGATCCTTTGTTGTCATTGTTGTCCCACTTTTCTCTTTCGTAAATATGGCAAATTTCAGCCTTTTTTTCGATTTTACAAATAACAACCAAACAATAATTTAATAATCAAGAAGTAAAAGTTTTCATTTGACATTTCATACCTGTGATGACCACGTTTTTACTGTAGTCATGTTCAAGACAATATTCAATATGACGTCATTGTTTTTGATTTATATCAGTGTAGTCAATCATATTCAAGACATAGTATCTGATTTAAAATCGCCTATAATTGAAAACAGCTCATAAATATACCAAAAATGTCAAATTTTATGTGTCGCTCCGATTTTAAAGAAATTAAAATTGTTTCAAGATTTATAAAAACGTAATAAACAATAACGACAGGTGGAATAAATTGCTTGTTTCTTTTTTGTTCTGAAATATCCCGTTATAGTGAAGAATTGCCCAAACATTCATACTTTTATATTATTATTTAATCAATGGAGCATGTAAAAGACGGCTTCGTGCCTTAACCTGCTCCATTCCATCAACAATTTTTGGCAGACGCGATTATCAGCGATTGGATCACCTCCTTTTCCTCTTCGTAAATTACGGGTTTATTGTGTTTGTAAAAAAGAAGCCGACCCGAGTTCTCTCTTCTCTTGCGTCTTCTTCTTCTTCGTCGAGAATCGAGACACTACGGAAGGGGAAGCACGGCCTTGTTGACCCATACAATAACAATGCAGTCTCGACGTATTCTACACACATTACGCGCCGAGCAAGTCTTGACCTGTCTGTTCTTGCCTGTTCCTGTCGGCTTGGTTACGGCCTATTCATTATTGCATGTGCAGCTGCCTCCTAAGTACCTCCCTCGGAGATTTCCCTATTTTTTCTTCATCATGGGCGTGTCAAAGCAATTTCAATAAGTATTATATTGTGTATTAAACCACATACAATACATTGAATCATTTAAAAACAAACTGATATTGCAGCGCTCACAAATGCAATTGAAATGTGTAAATATATGAAATAATTAATATATTTTATTGATTTTTTTTTACCAAACGATAAAAGATTGAAGTATCATCCTACAGAAGTTTTAAATAAAAATATAAAGGGTTCAGTTAGAAAAAAACATTCCAAAGTTCGATAAAATTGTTAAATATAACCTTACTTTACGTAAGAGACACATTTCTGTCTCCTGTCGTAGTCTTGCGTTCCCAAATGGTTCCTTTAAGAGCTGCCCACAAACTGTCAATATTATTGCGCATAATATTGCAATTGTCTTCAAACGATACAATATATTTGCTCAATAACTAGTTTTGTTTTGCACTTTGGTTCAACATGGATAAGAAAAAACAAGCTGCAATTGCCATTGTTTTGGTTAACCTAGAAACAATTGGATAAAAGAGTTGTTTAAGAAAAGAAACCAGTATACAGTCTGTTCGCTATACTTACGCGGTTTTCGGATTAACAAAATTATGCAAATTAGTCATTGACAACCAGTTCCAGTAAGCCCTTCCCAAGAAATTAGGTAAAATTGCCCTAATGGTCAGATTTAAATTAAAATAACATTAGGGTAGGTTAAGGTGACCATTCGTACTGATTTTACCAGTACAGTACTGTTTTCAGGGAATAAGTCCTGATTAATCATTAAACAAAACCAGTACACAAAAACTGGTTTTAAAACGTTAAACCAAAATTTACTCTTATTTTTACATCTATACTATTAAAATAATTTTGTAATTTTTTAGACGTAGAATATAAAAAACTTTTGGATTACAGTGCTACGCGATGGTTAGCGTTACGACCAGTTATAGAGCGCGTTTTAGAAATATTTCCTGCATTAAAATCGTATTTTGCGTCTGATGAAAAAATTCCGACAATTATTAAAAATTATTTTGAGAATCCTGAAACCGAATCTTGGCTTTTCTTTCTCCATAATGTGTCGGCAATATTTCACAACACGCTTTTAAAGATGGACAGGATATTTCTATGTTGGAAACAAGCATCATTTATCAAGGGGGGACATAGGGGTCATGTACCCCCCACCCTCCCGAGGTGAACATTCTAACTATTGATAGGCCTTTTATTTAAAAAAATATGCTAAAAAGGAAATGGCTAAAAGCAATGCCTCCCCCCTCCCCTCCGAAAATTCGTCTTGGAGCCGCCCTCGTCATTTATAAGGACCTTAAAACTAAAATTGCTGACAGAATAGCAAATGTATTTCTTACCCTGCAAGTTGACAAAATTTAAAAAAGCTGGACGAAGAAGAAGGCTTAGTTATATCAAATATTTTCAAAGAAAGAGTGCTGGCATTTTATAGGACGTGTTTTCAGTATCTGGACGAATGGGAAGGCCATTTTAAGGGAATATAGACATTTAAATTGGATTACACTAAATATAAAACCTACATATCAAATTATTCATGAATGTTGTGATTTTCTACTTCAATATTATCCGAAAATTGAAGATGAGCTCTTTGATGAAATCGGTGAAGCTTTTAATGAAAATGATGTTTACCACAATAATATTGGCAAATTGGTAGTATTGTCTCTGTATGCCAGCAACTAATGGACCTACCGAACGGGTTTTTTCTTTATTAAACAATATCTGGACTAGCGATTAAATGTAAAAACTTTGAAATTCTTGTTGATAGTCAAAAATAATTTAAATGCAAGCTGTATGGAATTCTATAGAAATATTCAGGAAAACGAATATACAGTCTGTTCGTTATACTTACGCGGGTTTCGGATTAACAAAATTATGCAAATTAGTCATTGCCAACCAGTTCCAATAAGCCTCTTCCCAAGAAATTAGGTAAAAGTGCCCTAATGGTCAGATTTGGTACTAAATTTGTTACAAATATTGCAGTTGAATTGATTTTTGCAAGTGTTGACATTGGATGTATATTGTAAATTTAGTGAAAATTTTAAAAATGCCTAGACGTGTGTTAGATGTAGATAGTCTAATTTGTAGTGTACATAAGTATTTTACGGAAGAAAAAGAAGTATTTTACGGAAGAAAAAGAAAATAGCGGTCCTTTAAAATCGGTAATGTCTGTACAACAACGCGTATGCGATGCTCTAGGAATATTACAAAATCACAATAGCGAACTGCCGAAAGATCACCGCAAAACTCGCCTATCATTGAAAACGAAAGATATTCCAGATGGAAAGAAATTTGAAATTCGTGATACCATTTATCGAATGAGGACCAACAAGGGACAAGTGACCTTAAATACAATTCTCTCGGAATTAATAGATAGACAATTTCACGACATTGGCAGAACAAGTCTATGGCAAGTGATACATAACTTGGGTTTCAAATTTCAAAAGGAGGATAACAGAAAGGCCCTTTGTGAAAGAAGTTCTGTCGTGCACAAGATACTTAACTTTCTAAGAAAATATTCTAAATTTAAAGAAGAAGTGGCGAATTTTATATATTTAGATGTAACATGGATATTTTCTAGGAGTGCAACAAAGAGAATATGGCAAGATGATAACGTAAAGTCAATCAAACATACCGATGGAGAAGGGAAGCGACACATAATTTTACATGCATAAGGGAAATCGGGTTTTATAGAAGGTGCTGATTTAATATTTTCATTTAAATCAAAAGCCAGTGACTATCACGATAATATGAACACAGAAATGTTTGTAAAATGGCTGCATGAAAAATTTCTCCCAGGTTTAAGTGAGCCCAGCGTAATTATTTTAGACAATGCACCTTACCATTCTAAAGTATTAAACAAAAGTCCAACGAATTCTTGGACTGTTGATACAATTAAAGAATGGTTGACAAAGGAACATATACCATTTCCTCAAAATATATCAAAATCAGAATTATTACGCTTGACAAATATACACGCAAAACCAAAAGCCTTTGTTGTGGATTAGATTATTGAAAGTTACGGTCATCAAGTTTTACGTCTGCCACTGTATCATTGCCAGTTTAATCCCATCGAATATATATGGGGAATAGCAAAACAATATTATGACAACCATATTGGGCCTAATGGTTATAGTGACGACGTAGTTCGGGAAACTTGGCGAAAAGCACTTTCAATTGCAACTCCAGAAATGTGGCGGAACTGTATATCCAAGTGTGAGAAACTAATAGAAGATTGGTGGAATAAAATAAACGAAATAAGTCCAATCATAACAACAATTAATGGTGATGACAATGATGATGATGACGATTATGATATTTTGGATGATAATGACTGATTTTCATTTTTGTTGGTAAGTTAAATTTTTTTATTTTTCATTTTAAATTCTCTACATGGAACAAATTTTTATGTTAGAAAATATCAAACTTTCGGGTACTTACCTGGAAATACTCATAAAAATTTTAATCCGAAACCCGCGTAAGTATAGCGAACAGACTGTAGTACGATTTTCATATAAAATTGGTTTAAACTTCCAAAATACCCAGTATAACATCATGCATGTTGGTATTTTCTTGAAGGGCAAAGTCAGGGGAATTCAAATTTACAATTAAATACAGGGTGTTTCATTTAAAAAAACATAGGTTTGATCAATTCTGAAGTTATGGATCACTCTGTATAATCGAAAATAATTTTGAAATGTGCCGATTAATATTATCTACAACTTTTGTAAATAACCTTGTTTGATATTTTCTATAATATAGGATATATCGAACTTTCACACACTATTGGGACACCCTGTATATTTCGTTTAAGTCGCTTTAAACAACGCACTCTATTAAAGATGTCTCTTTTTTTGCTCTTCAATGATTTGCAAATAGAATTTGTTTGTCGTAAAAATCTCCATGTTTTCGATTTGTCCCTCTTTCTACTTTTCAAGATATGGTCACTTTATACTACTGGTATCAGTGGCGCAGCGAGGGGAGGGGTTTTAGAGGTTAAACCTCCCATCAGACAAAGATGCGAACCAAACAATTTTGAAGAAGTTAAACTAGGTAAAAAAAAATGTTTAAATACTTTTTTTTTCAAAACCCCGCTAATACAAAATCCTGGCTGCGCTACTGAGTGGTATTATAGGTGAAAATTAGTAAAAAATATGTATTAATTTTTTCAATATTAAGAATTCCGTTTTATTTGCAGTTAGTGTTTGTTTTTAACAGTATTAGTTTAATCTGCATTTTGATTATATTTTGCAAAACAAATAAATGTTCTGATTTCAGATTTTTTATTTTAATTATTGATTAAAATTAAAACAAATCATTTGATTTAAATCTAGCGAACTTTGCTTTGTCTGGTATTAGTATTTTTATATAGTTTAAAAACTTTAAACTATTTTTTTTATATTATATTGTGGTAAATTTGAGCCGATTTATTTTAAATCTTTTGTATTAACAGCAATTAATTATTAATGTAGACACACACTAAACAAATATCTTACTGTTTACGTTTATAGACATTAATATTCTTGTTTTGGATTTGTTGCTATCCAAACATATTTTGTTCCGCGGAATACGGTCTGGCCTCATCAGAGATCACTGCCTTTTGTTTATGTCTTTAGGCGTTCCATTCAAATATTGGGCTGCCGCGCCGTGCCGTCTTGTTTACTAGCAATTTTTTCTTTCTAGCCGACCGACATAATACGAAATCATATTATTAACGCGATTAGGTTTCCAGACAACATAAATAACATACCACAACAAGGCCCACTTCTTTCTAGACCATCTTCAACGAAGTCGACCTCTGTGTCACATTGACCAATCTGCCGGTGTAATATAAATTATTTATAAGTTCGGAAATTATGATTTTATTTATTTATACCTACACTTTTTAATTAATAACAAAAAGTTGAAGAAAATATGAATTCCAAACGCGAGCTGCGAGATTGGCCTAGCGCTGTATTGGGCGAAATAAATTGCACAAACATTATAGAGAAAATACATTCTCATCATGCCCCCAACAAACTTACTGTTCGTGTAGCGACCGTATACAACACTAAACAACTACTTCCACGGCTGTTTTTTAAGAAAAACCGAACAAACATAAACCAGTAGATGAGATTTGAAATAACCCTTCAACGGTACAAAATTTTAAAAATAAAACCTACGTAGTCCCACTCGACCAGTCACTGTTGGGTACTAATTTTGTGGTCAGCCCTTAAAAGGTAATAAGTCGATATTACATATTTTTTGAGAATGTCGCTGGAAAATTTTGGGACATATGAATAAGGATTTTTAGAATCAAAATCGACGATCTTTTTAAGACATTTGGTCCTGTAAAAATTAAAAAATATGTAGAAATATTTTGTTTTAACTGTTTTGTGTTAAAAAATTTGACTCTTTATGTTTATTTATGACGTTTTGTCTTTCGCAGTTACCCTTGTATTATTATATATGTTTTTTATACCTTATATTTATTACTTTACAACGTATATATACTTAGATCCTTTTACCTGCCTAAAATATACTCTTCTAAACTTATCTTGACTGAAAACTCAATTTACGTAAAAAACGACTTATGACCTTTTAAGCGCCGGCCACAGAATGAACCGTGTTCCTAAAGTGGCGCCGGGAAACAGTAACAAAGCCTACACAGAACACGAGGCTAATAACCGTAGCAGTTGATGCCGATGACACAAAAAAAAACCTTCGTAGATTCTTACATAATAATTATTTTAGTTATTGCTCTCGGCACTTGAGTTTAGTTTCAGGGAAAATTCACAGCAAGAAGTGGCGGCTTGTGATAATTTAAAATGGGTGTTCACTTTTTCCAATAATTTTATTATTATGTAAGTTCGGATCAAAACTTTGTACAAGAGTCAATATCGCTGTTTTTTTCATTATTTGAGTTTGTATTAAGTGTAGTTATTATTATCAACATCATACTGTTTTCAAGCACTACAACTATTAATAAATGAATATTTTAGTTAGTGTAATATTTGTTTGGTTTTTAATACGTTGAAAACCATCTATATTTTTAAATATATATATCAGGTTATGTAGACAGCTTGACATTGATGTTTGTGTAAAAAATTTTATATGAAACTTTACCTACCATTTTTTAGTTTTTATTATAAGTTTAATCATTTTCATAATTTGTCACAGATGTCAAATAAAAAATATATTTTTTAAATACCTTTTATTGGCAAATAAAATAAGAACTAAAATGTTTTAAATGTTTATTTAATAAGATCAGTCCCATCACAATACATAGTATTACACAGACGCAAACTAGAATAAAGATATATAATGCCTGGCCTTCTAAATGATACTCTTCGCAGTTTAACAAAGCGCCATTTTCAACCAGATTGTTTTCACAATCAATAGGCCTCAACTCCTTATAGAGCTTGATTTTTTACTAAAAATTTCATATTGATGTCGCTTTTCATTTTTGATTTTTTTTTTAATTTCAACCCCCCTTAAATCCCCCGTATTTAATCAGATTTTTTTTTTATATAATTAAAGTTTATATCATTTTTCGTTTTTCAGTTAGGATTTTTTTTTATATTTTAACCCCCCTTAACTCTCCAATATATTTATATCTTTTTCAGTATCAAAAGCCTATATCTTCTTATAAAGCTTAATTTTTACTAAAAATTTCATTTTTTTTTAATTTCAACCCATCTTAACCCCCTATTTTTAATCAGATTTGTTAAAAATCTTAAAAATTTTTGCATAAAATTTTCAAGTTGATATCATTTCTCGTTTTTGACATCGGACAGACAGACAAAATACCAATAGCCTTATTTTTATTTAATACCTGTAGCGATTCAAATTACCATAACATCTAATATTTTTGAAAACACTAAATTATACAAACAAGACAATAAAAAAAATGTCATTTAAATAAAAGATTTCTGGTTTGTATGCAACAAACCATCTTGGTTAGAGAGGGTAACACGATTGATAATTGCAGGCAAACATAATTTTATATAGGTAAACTATTTAAATGTCCATACCATTTCTTAGGTTAAATGTCTCATCGAGTATATTAAATTAACTGGTTGATCCATTTTTTCGATTTAGACTTTTAAAGTGAAAAACTATTTGTCTCTTTATATTTATCAAATTTTTATTGTACATTTCCATTTCCATAATGATGTCAAGTAGTTACCTCATCAGAATAATAAAATTTTACAAATTTGTTGCTTACTTCTTACTTGATAGTATTTACAATTGGGTACAAAATAAACCATTTTGAATTAGTCTTTGGATGGTTTTAGGCACTGAAACAAAATGTAAAACAAATTACAGTCTTAAAACTTTATTAAAGGTAAACAACATAACCTTAAAAAGTTTTTATTTACCTTGCCTTAAAGAAATTGTTCGGGAACAATCGTTAAATTGACATACATCCTTCCAATTTATTAAAGTTGCAGTTCTCAATTAAACACATTTTTTTAAATGATCACAAATAAAATAATCTTAATTTTATTAAAACCGTTTTATAATGACGGGATACGAAATGACAGTTTGCTTTATTTGGTACACTGTTGCCAGAATATGTTTTTGTTATGTACCAGATTCCTTAAATGTATCAGATTTTTCGAATTCTATTTGCAGTGATATCTAATTCATTGAAGGGAAAAAAGGGGGTCTTTATTGATAACGAACCCAAACAAGGAACATAATATATATATTTTACACGTGAATTAGAAAAATCGAAAAATCGAAAAAAAATTTGAAAAATCGAAAAAAAAAATCGAAAAAAAAAAAAAAATCGAAAAAAATCGAAAAAATCGGAAAAAAAAATCGAAAAATAAAAAAAAACGAAAAATCGAAAAAAGAAAAATAAAAAAAAATCGAAAAATCGAAAAATCGAAAAAATCGAAAAATAAAAAAAAATCAAAAAAAATCGAAAAAACAACAGTTAGTTATCTATGTTTAATAAAAACTTTCCATTCACACTTAACTTTTATTTAATAAAGAAACCAAGTGGTCGTGGACAAAGTATAGTATTAGACTCGCAATTTATGGCCATTATTCACACGGGTGACTTGCGCCCCTCACCTACGGCTCGGGACGCAAACGTCACCCTGCGTAAATAATGGCTACCATAAATTGCTCGTTTAATAATATACTATTATCGCGATTTTTCTATTAATTATGCATTAGTTAATTAACAATTTTTTTTTTTACTTGAACATGAACATTGCAAGTGCGATAATTGTTAAATAACAAATCTGAATTTTTTTCCTTTTTTGGAGCAATATTTGAACGGTCTCAGAAGAGATTCCTGTTGGTAAAATTAAAAAAATTGTAATATTTCACTTACATATAAACCGTAATATCTATTAAATCTGATATTTATTATTTTAAACAAATTTTAACGAATCTATTTACTTTAATTTGCCCTAAAACCATATAACTTTATCGATCATTTAATTTGTTAATATTTCAAGCTTGATGATGGCTTTTAAGCCGAAACCGGTTGCCTACATTATTATTGTAGTACGGATGTTGTGTTTTAGAGAACGTTACTTTATTTAGAAATAAAGGGAGGGCTTATACATTTTTTTCTTTCTGCTAATTATAGATTATTCATTTATAATGATTTCAAAACTATATAAGCATCATAAAAAAGACATAAAAACATTTTTAACTCATTAAAATTATTCAAAGTACAAACATTAATGATATCAGACCCTACTTATAATAAACGGAATTTATTTCTTAAATATATAAACATCATAAAAAAACCATAAAAACATTTTTAGTAATTAAAATTATTCAAAATATATTAATGACAACAGACCCTACTTTTAATAAACGGAATTTATTAATACAAAAAATTAGGACATAACTACCGTATATTATATATTACGGTGTATCCTTTCTAATCGCCTTGTATATAACATAAAAGTTTCAAATTTAAAATCAAAATAAACATCGAGTTGTTAAAAGAATGTAAATCGGTTGATTTTACGATGCCACGTGGACGTGGTAGTACAATCGAGAATATTAAAGTTGCAAAGTATTAAACAAATAGTTATAAATTTGAATTTAGCGTAGGAATTCTATCCGGAAATGCAGTTATAACTGTAACGGCGTAAAAAAAGCTCATTATTTTTTGTTATTAATTTTACGATCAATTTTACAATACAATAACCCATTCTCTATGTGAACACCCACCGACTTTCTGATATTATAAAAAAATCTTCCATCGACTTTAGAATTTATAAATGAATTAAGGGTGGAGCTCTGGGTTTTCTTTAATTACCACAAACTTCTACAGAGAGCACAATAATGTAAAATTTATATTTTAACTGCAAAGACATCAGTTTAACAGTTTTATTAGGGCATTATTAGTAGATAAGGTTGTTTGCAAAACATGAAAAGTATCAAAATAGCTTAGAATTTTCAATAAAATCTCATCTAATATATCTAATATATAGGACATGCCGTATATTACACTATGTAAAATGAGGTTTCTAGAGGCTTTTGATGAAGATACTGTATCCAAATTGGAAAAGGCAATTTCAAGTTTTTGAAAGGTTGTCCCATGGTATATTCCTATGGGAAATTGAGTTTGCTGAACTGAGCTGAAGAATCCATTATAGCTCATACCATATTAGGTCTACCATTTTATATTCAACGACAAATTTGTAACAATACTCCTAAAAATAAGAAGGACCTCTTACAAGCTTTAAAATTTATTAATATTAGATACAACAAACGAGCAAGGTGGAAGAAAAGAATATAGGAGACGAGATGAAGAAAGAAGAATACCAGAAAATTTTGAAATGCAAAAGTAACGAAATTGGCAATGATAAAATAAATGATTTAGAACTTTATTCGTCCTATTCAAATTTTCCAATCCTCTTAGAAAGAAACGAAAAAGTAATACAAATTTTACTTGCATGATTTAATAGATACAGGCTCAGATTTAGACATAATAAATAATGCTATTATAGAAAATATAATCTTGAAAGATTTGAACATTAATTAATACTAAAAAGTTTGGCTGTAGTCCAGTAACTGAAGGGACCAACCTGTCATTAAGCCGGTCCAGATTTCCGTTGTGGCTCAACTCTTAGGTCTCGGCGGTCGCTTTCAAGGTCGAAAACTTTTACCAACTCTGCTGCGTCGGAAAGGGCCCAAAATGGACCATAAAACTGGTTTCCCGCCAATATCTTCCACAATATGCAAATTAGAGAATTTTTGTTTGATAAAAAAGAAAGATCTTATCATTATCTACAAAAATTGTTCCTATTATTTTTGTAGGGAATTCGACAGGGGTCGAGATAACCGCAATCAAAAGTCCCTCGTTCAGCCCCTGCTTTATCTCTATAGCAATGCTGATTAGCTTGTAAACGGGTGAACAAATTATTTCAGAACTCGGTCAAAAATTGATATTTTTCGATGATTCACAGTTCATTACAATGGGAAAACCCATAGGTATCGATCCATGTGCCTTGAAGCCCGTTATTTCCTGTCAAGAACATTGAAAAAGGGGTCAAAGTTGCGTTTTCCCCACTATTTTGGACCACTTTATAGTAATTCACTCATATTTTTTCTTTTAATAGTTTTTTTATCCCATTTTTGTTTTAAATGAGATCTTGAGATGTCTCGAATGATCTTAGAAATTTTTTTCCAGTATCTTCCGGGCGTCTTAAAACAAAATTGATTTGTTTATTTGTATTTTTCATACGTTTTCGGAGTTCTAGAAATCTTTGAAACAAGCAGTAATTAAAAACTAATATTTCATTTTATTGTTATTCAATGCACACCATTTTAAAGCTTAGAGTGTCTACTTTTCGAATGTATTTTTTTTTTTTATTAAAGTTGCTCCATTTTCCAGAAATCGGGAAAATTGATCACACCGGGAAAAACCGGACTTTTTTTTTAAATACTTCTTGTTCCCCGCACATTAATACCCAGACCAAAGTGAAGCTGATATTCTCACCTTTCATTTCTATCAATTGATCCCCGTATGTGAGCGTGGTTCTTAACTGTTTGTTAGAATTATCTCCCCAGCGTTGCCAAATAAGCATACCATATACGCCGCCATGTTTGCAATTCAAGCGTATCACGCATATACAGTATTTCCAGTCTAGTACAATTGTAATAGATCTAGTACATTGTATAAGAATCTGGTACTCTAGTACACTTGAAGCAAAATCTAGTACTTTTTCTGTTTTTTGCATGTTTATATTTGACGTGTAAAATATATTGTTGCCATTGTTCGGGTATTCCTTGTTTGTGATCGTTCTCGATAAAGTTTTTGCTCTTCAATGAAACAAACCAACACAATTTAAAAAATCTGGTACAATTTATAGAATCTGGTACATTTTTATGGAATCTGGTACATTTTTTTAGACAAATCTGGTACATTTCAATATTATATTCTGGCAACACTGTACCTCCCCCATTTTTACGCTATCCGCCTGAGATCCATGATATTCCATCATAACCTAACCACGTGTACTCACGCGCCACGCACTCACCTTAATCGTCTGCTTTTGTTGGTATATAATCTCTGTTGTTTTTGTAGTCGTTATTGTCGGTATTATTGATAGTATTTTAGAAAAATATTGATAGTATTTAATCATTATCAATTAAGTTGTTAAAAAAAAAGAAGTTTTTAAAGTGAAAAATTCGACGTCATTCTTGAAGATGATTTTTTGTCAGTGAAAAACAGGCTGCGAGAAGAATTGTTCATGTTTGAAAGCCGGACTGAAATGCTCGCCTGTCTGTGGTTCGTGTCAGTCGACACAGTGTTTTAATTATAACAAAAATGAACTTATTTTCCCGGAAGAATTAGAGATGGATCGAGATCCAGAAAGGGTTGAAGGGGAGGAGGATGAAATAGCTGTCGAGACAGCAACACAGGGGTTGGAAAAACAGGGGGAAGGGACGCGTGGAGGAGGGGAAGGAATAGAGCAAGAGCAAGACGATGAAGAGTATGATTCTGATGACATTGAATGGTTTAACGTATGATAAATTATAAGCATTGCTATGTATTTCGTATTTTCAACATGTTTTTCTTAATAAAAGAAATATTTTCAGAAACTTTCTTATTTTTCTGAAATCCTGGACCTATATTGTTCCGATAGAAGTTGGCGAAAATTTTGCAAAAGACACAGAAAATATAAAGGGTCTTCTCGGGTCAATATTCATCACACTCTAAAACTAGTAACCCACTATTAGGCAAAGCGCCGGGATTTGAGACTGCCACATGAAAAAATATTTTTTTTGCACTTTTCTATTAAATTTTGCGACGCAAATTACACAGAACATTCGGCAATATAGATGAGATACCCCAAGCGCTACTTTACAGAAAAAATCCCGTAGAATCCGCCAATAATTGTTGAAAGATCGTCTTGCGAAAAAAATGGTAGGGACTATTTTTGTAGATAATGATACGATCTTCATTTTTTATTTAAACAAAAATTGTCTAATTTGTATATTTTGGCAGATATTAGCGGGAAACCATTTTTTCGGACTTTAGGGGCCATTTTGAGCCCTTTCCGACCCAGCAGTGTTGGTAAAAGTTTTCGACCTTGAAAGCAACCGTCAAGACCTAAGAATTGAGCCACAAAGGAAATCTGGACCGACTTAATGACAGCTTTGCATATTTTCAGGTCTTCAGTTACTGGACTACTGGCAATACTAAAATGTATATAGAGCAGATGTACATTTTATGTTCAATGAGAATAGTATTAAAATAAAACATACTATTGTAGAAAATTTAGTTTTGATTTGTTAAATGGCAGAAAATCTATAAAAGAATTAAATATTATCGGTTATTTTAATTTTACTGACGATGCCATTCATCGAAGATTTCCAAACATTTTAAATTATGACGACACAAAGCTTTCAAATGTTGAAATAAAATTTGGTTTAAAAGAAAACTGTGAAATAATAAAGACAAAACCTTACAAATTTTCTTCATATAAGCAAACTTGGATTAGAGAAAAAACTAAAGAAATGTTAAAGAAAGGAATTATAACAAGATCAACGTGTGTGCTCAGATGGATCATTTAGATTTTGCATCGATTTCAGAAAAATAAACGAAGAAAAGTTTGGTGGATGCAATTTTTTTTCAAATCTTGATTTAAAGGATGGATTAGGAAATATTAGTATGTATTACAACAAGAAAATTTACCGCTTTTGTGACTGAAGATGAACATTTTGAATTTACTAGGTTACTATTAGGCTGGAACAATTCCAGTGCCGCATTTCAAAGAATAATGCAGATAGTTCTAAGCGAATTATTGGAAGATAAAGTAACTCTATATTGACGATATACTGCGGGGGTACTCTTATGAGAAATGCCCAAAAACTAACTTTACGAATTTTAAAGAAACTTGATAAAAATAATCTAAAAAATCAATTTTAAGAAGTGCACATTCTTTGTACCATGTAGTAAATACCTAAAACCCTTGCTAATAAGGTTTAATAAAACTAAAAACGATGCATGACAATTCCAAAATGAATTATGACATTAATCAAACAAACAAATATACAATATGCTACATTACCTGTACGTTTGAATCTTTCAAACAATTTTCAAAAATTTCTTTACGAGGTTGTCGGCGATCAGGATATTTTTGCTTATAAATTCTAGTTGCCAACAAGCAATTTTCATCATGATTTTAGTGCTAGGGGCACTAAAATCATATCAGTCAATTCATTCGCTTCAAAATTGATTTTTAAATTAGTCAAATCAATAAATTTAAATACTTGTGAACACTAAACGTAATTTTATTTTTTTATTTAAACAATTCGGAACTGTCAAATTATGCTTTTGACATGAATTTCAAAGCCTACTTGACCTATGCACAAAAAAAATTTGGTAGTTCTGTTAGCGTTTTCATTGCATTTTATATAAAAAGATGTAAAAGTCCCAAAAAATAAATTCAGTTGTTAAAAAATTGTACCAGGTACCTTAACCCTAGAGCGGTATCGTACGTAAAATTTACGTGTGCTTTGTAGCGAAAGAGCTCTCTCCACTAATTCTTTTGAGTCGCGATCTTGAGCTTTCAGCAGTGCCTCAGGAAACATCCACTTGTGAAGATTTCTAGGTGTCAGAGTTGTAACTATTTAGAAAAAGAAGATGTGGCTTGATTTGAAAAAGTATATACGTAAGAAATACGCATCGATACCAGTATGCAGTTATTTGTTGTACGTGTATCTGACGTATCGCAAAGCTTAAAATTTTAGGCTTTGCTTATTTCTTAACGACTGTCGCTGCAAATGGCCCTATGTGTCTTTTACAATATGATAAACATGGCTTTCATCAATTCATACATAATTTAGTCACACAATGTTGAAGAATTAGGTGGTAAAATTTTAACACGTTTTGAGTACTTCACAAAAGTTTTATTAAACCATGGCAAACACAACGTCAACAAATGGGAAAGCTAAGTACAGTAAGTGAAGAAACCTTTTTACCCAATCCTACATTAAAGGAAAGAAGACAACTACGTACTGCGTAAAATGTACCAAAACAAATAAAAATATGCACCTGTTTAAAAAAAAATCAAATAAAAAAATGTTCTCTTTATTTTTAAATTCAGTTACTGTAATTTTTTCATTTTAAAATATTGTTTTGTTATAAAAATATGTTTAAAACACTATTTTAGGTAATGATAAAAAAAAACTAATTAATGAAACAGGTAATTTTACAAAGTGTACATGTGAAAATTTGCGAATGCGTAAATTTTACGTGTCCATACCAACAAGCGGTAGAAATTAAACGATACCTAGAAATATAAACTGATTAACTAGTAACTAGTATGTAATATTTAACAAGAGTTTAAATCAAATTACATTGTGAATTTAGTTATAATTAACCCTTTTTAACATTTCATCTAAGGATCTCGCTAAACTGTTGTGTTTAGGGATAGGCAATATTTGACTCAAACGAACGTATAATTAGAGTACTTTTTAGTAGTGATATGAAATACAGGGTGTTACATTTAAAAAAATTGAGAAATTCATGTATATGAGTTTTGACTCACCCTGTACACGTCTGTTGCGCTAGGAAAAAATTAGTATATTCTTATCAAAGTAGAATATCATTAAAAATGATGCATCAAAAAATTTTGATGTTGTTTCTTTTGAAATATATAGAGGGTTGAACCTAGTACGATTTTCATATAAAATTGGTTTAAACTTCCAAAATACCCAGTATAATCTCATACGTGTTGGTATTTTCTTGAAGGGCAAAGTCAGGGGAATTTAAATTTACAGTTAAATACAGGGTAGTCCATTTAAAAAAACATAGGTTTGATCAATTCTGAAGTTATGAATCACTCTGTATAATGGAAAATAATTTTGAAATGTGCTGATTAATATTATCTACAACTTTTGTAAATAACATTGTTTAATATTTTCTATAATATAGGATATATTGGGACATCCTGTATTTTTAACATGTAAATATTTTTTCTAATCTAATCTATCTTTTGTTTCAGGTAAGTTCCATAAAGAATATGAATATAAGATATACAATTTAGGGGTAAGTACAAGTTAAATGTATGCAACTTGGATATTATACGCTATTTAAAAAATAAATGGCATTTTTCTCACTAGCTCTAGTTTGACATATGGTGTAAAAATGTAATGCAATGATTGGAAAGGTTCTGCTTTTTCATTTTATGCCATAACGTCTTTATTGACATCCATTCTAATAGTGGATTATTATTTTTTATCTAAGAGGGGAATCAAAAATCCAACCTTAACCACTTAAATGCTTTTTTTTTATGTATGACATGCAGCGTCATTTGTCTGTTTAAATTTTTTTTAAATTAAATTCACTGAGCTCGTAAATTCGTATGTTAAAATGTTTTAATTCAAAATATTAATATCATTGCTGTAAAACAAGAAAAATTTCACTTGATCTTAAATAAAATTCACAAAAATGTAGTTAGTTGTTTGCTAAAAATGAGGTATAAACTTTTTTTGAAAATAATTTTTTCTCATTAAGAAATTTATTGTAAAAAATTTTAGTATAAGTTACAACTACTGTGTTCAAAAAAGGTTTTATATAGAGAAATCAACTACCATTGAACTAGATAACAATTACGTTGCCTTGTAACTACATTTGGCAAAAAATATACTATATTATTAGAAAGCAGTTATATAGGTAACTTTTTTTTAGTTCCACCCTAGTAGAAACCAATTTACAATATCTGATCAATAATTCAAATTAAAAGGTCAAGTTGGATTATTTTATTGCCTAGAGAGCTAATTTTCTATCCGAGAGTCCTGGCGAGATGTTTCGAAATGGAACTTGAAGTGTTTGAAAAAAATTAAAATGTTCTACCGGTTTTGCGAGCCAAAAACATTAGCATTATTCAGTTATGCGTAATTCGGACCTTGGCTCCTTGGCATAGGAAAGTTATTGCTCTCTCGTTCGCTTCGGATATTGTGAATTAAAAATTTTTCCTAAATTGACATTTGGAATTTTTAGTTTTACATAATTAGTACGTTTCGATCAATAAAATATATGCTAATGTTTGTCAATTCACTTTTCATTGAGATTGCTTCTATTGCGTGTGTTACGTTTATTTATATTGATTATATAAAAGATTTTTACTATAAATCCGAATTATTTTCCATCAACTGCTACAAACTTAAAGTAATATGTATTATTTTCAACATTATATCAGATTTGTAACTTTTTTGAAAGTTATTTTTTGTAAAATAGCAAATGTGCTGTAAACCGATGACATAAAGTTTTTGGAACAGCTATTCCAATTTGTAATCTTTTATTTTGCACGAAAAAATATATATTTTTTCAAAAAATAGCAAAATAAATGTTTATTTTCTTCTATTTTTGTCAAAAAAAAAAATGTAAACGTTTTGAAAATTGATTCTAAATGTTAATATTATTTTTCTTAACAATCTGGTAAATTTGCAACCTTGGCAAAGATCCTGAACCTTGAAATATTAACAAAAATCTACAATGCGCACTTTTTGCAGTCGCAAAAAAAAAGTTGAAAAGTTTTACAATTTAGTGATTAAAATAATTATCTCTTTTTAAAAGATCTAGAGCTATATATTGAAAAATTTGTGACAGAGGGTTGATATATTAAACATGAAGGACATTTGCAAAATTTATATTTCGTAATGTTAGGTTACATACTAACTGCAGTCTAAATAAAAGGTCCACTTCAGGTATCAAAAAAAATACCGAACTGCAGTCTAAACATTTTATAGTCTATTTTTATGTATGAGAGAGTATTAAAATAATAAAGCGTTCGTAATCCATAGGCGTAGCACTTCTTTTAGTAGACAGTTAAAATATTTTTTGAAGTTATTCCTCGAGTATACGCTTATATTTTCACCTAATTAACATGCTTATAACTTCTAAACAGTTGAAGGTAAAAAGTGCAATTTTTTCTAAAATGTTTTTTTTTTCACAAGGTATGTTAAGAACATTGTGTCAAACGGGTTATGTAGGCATAAGGGTTTAAACTTTGACTTTTAAACAACGTTACGTTCATAAATAATAATTTTAATATAAAAACTACTTCTTACCTACAAATCCAAATCAGAATCGAAATCAGAAGATGAACTGTCGCAACCAATATTTATAATGAGTGGCTCGATCATTTTATCAGTAATATTGTCCAACTTCCACATTTTCTCTTCTTCTTTAATCGTATGATTTACTGCCTTTTCCCAGTTTTCAGGCTTCACATTATTTACAGCCTCCAGAAACAACTGTTTAACATCATTCATTTTAAAAGAATTATTTTTTCTTGAAACTTCTCCCTTTATCTGTGCCCATATCAGTTCAATCGGGTTTACTTCGCAATGATATGGTGGTGATCTAACCACCGTCATCCCACGATTTTTTGCAATTTCATCAATTTCATAATTTTTGAATTTCTCTTTATGAAGGGAACACAAATGATACAGTTCTTTTCTCACAGAACCGGGATGGAACTTAATATTCTTTGAATTTAGCCAATTCTGTAAATCTTTTTTTAACCACTTGGTTGTGGGCATTTTTTCTATAAGTTTCGAGTGATAACTTGCATTATCCATTACTATTATACAGTTCTGAGGAAGATCTATAATTTGTTCGAACCACTCTTTAAAGACATCAGCATTCAAGTCCTCATGGTAGTCACCGGTACGAGTAGATTCAAAAGTCAATAAACCACCTTTAACAAAACCGTTTGAACTACCGATGTGTACTATTATTAGTCTGCGCCCCTTTCCTGATGGTGGATTTAAACCAGTAGATAAATTATTTAAAAAAGCCTGTCTTAGACTTGTAACAGTTTCATCTTGCCAAAATTTATTTGGTTTATGTCCCTCGTTGATCCATGTTTCATCTAAATAAAATATATTTCTTCTTTGATTTCTCATTTCTTTTATAGTCCTTAGGTAATTTCTTCTCCATACTACAATATCGCTTCTTTCTATTAAAATAGACTTTCTGGAATGCTTTTTCCATAGAAAACCTATTTCTTTTAAAAGTTTCCATAGTGTGCTTCGACTCATTTCAGGGTAATCCTTATCATCTCGAACCGTGGCAAGAACTTTGTTTACTGTCGGAAATTCTTTTCTAAAGAAGAACGTATGCACTTTCCTTCGAAGTCTTTCTTTCAAAAGATTTTCTAATTAAAATTTTGGTTTTCCTGGAGCTTTACGTGCTGTTTGAAACTCGCCACATTTCTCTTCTTTAACAACTCTGTAAATCGTAGATTTCCCAACACCAAGCGTATTACTAACTAATTCCACTGTGTCATCAACACTTTTACATAAATGTTTGTCTGTAAATGATTTAAAACAATTAAATATTAATGTTTTTTCATTAACTGTTAAAGGACCGATTTTTTGTCGTTTACGCGGCCCTTCTGTAAGAAATTCTTGGAATTAAAATAAAACAAAATTGGCAAATAGGTACTTATTGAAAATAATCTTAAGATACAGCTATGTAATCTTTAATACACAGGGCTTTTGGCCTGTCCAAACCTTTTTCTATTGTTCTGTACAGCTTATGTTTATAAAGGACCAATAAAAGACCCAAAACTTGTAATAGATCAGGTTCATTTATTACAATTTTAGGAAATATTTAGATTATTTTGTAAAAATATTTAAAATGACCGTACTAAGTTTTGCATTAGAAATGCTGTTTTATTACTCTCTCATACATAAAAATAGACTATAAGATCTGGCAAGTTATCGACAAGTATTTGTGGAAGGTCTATCAATAGGATTACAAAATGCTTTCATTTGATATCACACGAAAAAAATTCTAACTTCCAAATGAAACCCTACCTCCTTCTAACTGACTTCTAAGACAAAGTATTTATAGCAGAGGCAGAAGTTGGAATGGCTTTTGCTAGTTCTCTCACTTAATACACATGACTGGACAGGTTTGCGGCGTATCTAACCGAAGTGGACGCGATACATTGGCGTACAAAATTATTTTTTAGATGTTTATAATAATTCGAGTAAATAGTTTAATAAATTGTGAATAGCTGTTGAAATTTTGTAGAATTATGATTTGGGTATTATAATACAAGTTTAATAATTATGTATAGTTCATAAGCACATGCGATTGTCTAGTTTTTATTCTATGAAACACTGGCAGGTAAACATTACCAACTTCTGCCTCTGCTATACATTCTTAGTTAACGCCCAATTTGGGCCACTGATTACTTTAAATTTCAATTGTTTATGTCAAATAGTGTCTAATTAAAACGATTGTGACAGACGGACAGAGAGATGCCAAGGCTAAATGTTTTTTATTGCCAATTTAGGTACTGATGAGACAAATTACTTGAAAAATTATTTTTTATTGTCTTTAAAATTTTAGTTTTTTTATATTTCGTCCTAAGTATATCTTTTCCTAATTTAAATTTGCTTGTTTCTCGCAGCATCACTACTCTGTATAATCGAAAATAATTTTGAAATGTGCAGATCAATATTATCTACAACTTTTGTAAATAACATTGATATTTTCTATATAGGATATATAGAACTTCCACACACTATTGGGACAACCTGTATATATAGAAAGATTAGAAATAAATTATTCCATATTTACCCTATATAATAGTTTTAAAATGTCAGTTATTTTAAAAGTAAGGCATCGGTTGATGTGCTCACCCCATTACTTATTTTCTTCCTAGATCTGATTTTACATGCATCTAATTATAAAATGCATAATATAAGGTGACATAATCTCCCCTATAAAATAGACGCATCAGTTAAAAATAACAATTCCTCCTATTTTTATACAAAAGTCTGTTTCGAGTTCCCGTAGGGCATCGACACAAATACAACGGGCAAAGAGAAATGCCCGTTACTGTTCCCATCGAACTAGAACACGAAAAAAAAGTAAAATTAACTTGTTGCGCAATATTTAGTTCGAATCTATTGTATATCAAATCGAAAAAAATCTACGCGTGGAAGGTCATTCCCGAATTTAAATCGCGTGGGTATTATACAGTGTGTTGATTTATCGAGTTTTATGGTTTTTTTTTTCGGTCTTTTTCTGTTTTATAGTTATGGCATCCTTGTAACCGATCTTATTTGAGTAAAAATTATGAATTATGAATTTTATTTATAAAAATCACTCAATTATCGCTTTTAGTTTTTAAACAACTGTCTGGTAGGTTGAAAAAATAAACGTTTGTTGTTTTAGTAAATCATATTTCAAAATCTTCTGATTTTTTAAAGGCTGACAAACTCACACGTTATACGGTGAATATGATAATGATAAAAAATTCGCTTATTAAAACATTTAAGTGATATTATAACGGGAAGTGTAGAATTGCAGAAAAATAAAACTTAATAAAAATGCAGAATTTGAGGTTTTTCACTTCTGTTTCATTTCTTGGACTCTAGATAAGTAGTTTTAACCTTTGTTACAAGATATAAATACGCTAGTCAAACACGTAATCAGGATATCCTATCAAGTTTTGCAATTGCATTTTTTAATGCATTTTAATTAATATAATACGTAAATTATTTCGTTTGTTTATTGTTACAAAAATTGTTTATTTAACTGGTAAATATTCAAAATAAGAAAGAAAGTAAGTCAACATAGAAATGTCATTCTCGCCGCCTGACGTGTCTATTGTTGTAAGGATATGATTGATTAGCTGTAAGTTACAGGATGGTGGGTAATTGGATAAGAAAATGTCAACTTGAGAGGACAAAAAAATGTTTGAATTGAAAAAAGATTACTTCAATCTCAGAAACTATAGGCTAGTCATTAATGACATCCTATTTTGAACATTTTACGTTAACTACAAAAGTTTTCAAACTGTTTACAGGCATGATATTACTGATATTGGTTGGTAATTTAAAACATTTGTTTTTTCTCCTTTTATTGCTGTTATTACTAAATAATAATAAAAATTAACAAAAATTAATAAAAATTAATAAATATTAATAAATATTAATAAATATTAATAAATATTAATAAATATTAATAAATATTAATAAATATTAATAAATATTAATAAATATTAATAAATATTAATAAATATTAATAAATATTAATAAATATTAATAAATATTAATAAATATTAATAAATATTAATAAATATTAATAAATATTAATAAATATTAATAAATATTAATAAATATTAATAAATATTAATAAATATTAATAAATATTAATAAATATTAATAAATATTAATAAATATTAATAAATATTAATAAATATTAATAAATATTAATAAATATTAATAAATATTAATAAATATTAATAAATATTAATAAATATTAATAAATATTAATAAATATTAATAAATATTAATAAATATTAATAAATATTAATAAATATTAATAAATATTAATAAATAAATATTAATAAATAAATATTAATAAATATTAATAAATATTAATAAATATTAATAAATATTAATAAATATTAATAAAAATTAATAAAAATTAATGAAAATTAATAAAAATTAATAAAAATTGATAAAAATCGATAAAAATTAATAAAAATCTATAAAAAATCGATAGAAATCGATAAAAAACGTTAAAAAATGATAAAAACGATAATAGTCGATAATAATCGATAAAAATCGATAGAAATCGATAAAAACCGATAAAAACAGATGAAAATTGATGAAAATTGATGAAAATCGATGAAAATCGATAAAAATCAACAAAAATTAATAAAAATCAATAAAAATTAATAAAAAATTATAAAAATGAAAAAAATCGATAAAAATCGATAGAAATCGATAATAATCGATAAAAACCGATAAAAATCGATAAAAACCGATAAAAATCAATAAAAATTAATAAAAATAGTAATAAATAATAAAAATAATAATAAATAAAATAAAACAATCGATAGAAATCGATAAAAATCGATAAAAATCGATAAAAATCGATAAAAATCGATAAAAATCGATAAAAATCAATAGAAATCTATAAAAAAAAACGATAATAGTCTATAATAATCGATGAAAACCGATAAAAATCGATAGAAATCGATGAAAATCGATAAAAATTAATATAAATTAATAAAAATTAATAAAAATAATAATAAATAATAAAAATAATAATAAATAATAAAAATCAATATAAATAAAATATAGAAATCGATAAAAATCGATAAAAATCGATAGAAATCTATAAAAAAAACGATAATAGTCGATAATAATCGATAAAAACCGATAAAAATCGATAAAAATCGATAAAAATCGATAGAAATCAATAAAAATCGATAAAAATCGATGAAAATCGATAAAAATTAATAAAAATCAATAAAAATTAATATAAACTAATATAAATTAATAAAAATTATTAAAAATCGATTAAAATTAATAAAAACTAATACAAATTAATACAAATTAATAAAAATTATTAAAAAATAATAATAAATAATAAAAATAATAATTAATAAAAATCGATAAAAATCGATAAAAATCGATAAAAATCGATAAAAATCGATAGGAATAGAGAGAAATCGATAAAAATCGATAATGATAAAAACCGATAAAAATCGATAGAAATCTATAAAAAAACGTTAAGAACGATAATAGTCGATAATAATCGATAAATACCGATAATAATCGATAAAAACCAATAAAAATCGATAGAAATCAATAAAATCGATAAAAATCGATAAAAATCGATGAAAATCGATGAAAATTAATAAAAATCAATAAAAATTAATATAAATTAATATAAATTAATATAAATTAATATAAATTAATATAAATTAATATAAATTAATATAAATTAATATAAATTAATATAAATTAATATAAATTAATATAAATTAATATAAATTAATATAAATTAATATAAATTAATATAAATTAATATAAATTAATATAAATTAATATAAATTAATATAAATTAATATAAATTAATATAAATTAATATAAATTAATATAAATTAATATAAATAATTATAAATTAATATAAATTAATATAAATTAATATAAATTAATTTAAATTAATTTAAATTAATATAAATTAATAAAAATTATTTAAAATCGGTGAAAATTAATAAAAACTAATACAAATTAATAAAAATTAATAAAAATTAATAAAAATTATTAAAAATTATTAAAAATTAATAAAAATTAATAAAAATTAATAAAAATTAATAAAAATTAATAAAAATTAATAAAAATTAATAAAAATTAATAAAAATTAATAAAAATTAATAAAAATTAATAAAAATTAATAAAAAATTATAAAAATTAATAAAAATTAATAAAAATTAATAAAAATTAATAAAAATTAATAAAAATTAATTAATAAAAATTAATAAAAATTAATAAAAATTAATAAAAATTAATAAAAATTAATTAATAAAAATTAATAAAAATTAATAAAAATTAATAAAAATTAATAAAAATTAATAAAAATTAATAAAAATTAATAAAAATTAATAAAAATTAATAAAAATTAATAAAAATTAATAAAAATTAATAAAAATTAATAAAAATTAATAAAAATTAATAAAAATTAATAAAAATTAATAAAAATTAATAAAAATTAATAAAAATTAATAAAAATTAATAAAAATTAATAAAAATTAATAAAATTTAATAAAAATTAATAAAAATTAATAAAAATTAATAAAAATTAATAAAAATTAATAAAAATTAATAAAAATTAATAAAAATTAATAAAAATTAATAAAAATTAATAAAAATTAATAAAAATTAATAAAAATTAATAAAAATTAATAAAAATTAATAAAAATTAATAAAAATTAATAAAAATTAATAAAAATTAATAAAAATTAATAAAAATTAATAAAAATTAAAAAAAATTAATAAAAATTAATAAAAATTAATAAAAATTAATAAAAATTAATAAAAATTAATAAAAATTAATAAAAAATAATATAATAAAAATTAATAAAAAATAATAAATATTATTTATTAATATTTTTATTAATAAATATTAATAAAAATTAATAAAAAATTAATAAAAATAATAATAAATAATAAAAATCAATAAAAATCGATAAAAATCGATAGAAATCGAGAAAAATCGATAATAATTGATAATAATCGATAAAAACCGATAAAAATCGATAAAAATCGATAAAAACTGATAAAAATCGATGAAAATCGATAAAAATCAATCAATAAAAACTAATAAAAATTCCAGCTAAGCGGGATCGGGTTGATATAAAAAGGGGCGTTTTTTTGTAATCCCAGTAAGTGTCAAAATGATCTATTTTATGCCACCAGTTGCATAATGTTAAACATTATGAAACTGGTTTCGAAAAATTCATTATATCTAGAGATACGGTTTTCGCCCGGACTGTCCGGTTTTTTAAAGTTTTGTCCGGTGTCCAGTGGCATGAAGAAAATATCCGGGAATATCTGAATAAGTTTATAATTTTATTTTCAATACATCCAACCCATTGAATAATAATAAACTAAATTATTGTTGTCTATAAAAATTTTAATAACGAATATAAATCATCTATTTTAAGTATTTTAATAATTTCATTTATTTTTTTATGTTTTATTACGTTTTATTTTGATTTTATTAATGAATGTGAATCATTATCACATATTGGGAGGAAACACTTTTTTGTACTCATAATATTAAATAAATATAAATTATCGATTGACACACATGCAGTGCTGTCGCATTGCCATTTTCTTTTTTATTAGTTGTCGAATTTTAAAACAATGAAACTATAAATATGGTGAAAGTTTAAACATAAATAATACTTTTAAAAGCATTTGATATTTTATATTGAAAATATATTTGTTTAACGATATTTTAGAAGTATAAAAGTAAGGCGGTGGACACAAACGAACGTATATTTCTTTCTCGTACACCGTTTAACTGGCAACGTTGTGTCGCTAGTTCCTATTGGTCTATTCCCGGCTACGTCATTAATTTTAAAATATTTATAATAAAAAATTTATTTTGAACTGGACTATTCATAAAAATTCAACGAATCAAAATAGCTGCATTTGGTTCTTGGTATAATTTTGAGTTGAAAAACAGCCTCTATTCACTTTTTGTTATTTTTATATTTATGTAGAAAAATGTTATCTTTCTTTGTTTTTATGTTATTAAAAAAAAAACACCCTGTACTTACTAATTTTTATATAAAAAAAATCATAACAAGGTTCTTAATACATAATCTACTACGCAATAATTAAAATAAAACCGATTTTAATGCAATAACGTAATTTCCTTTATTATTCCAAAACTTATTTTTTATCTTTTATCTTATTTATTATAATCATACAAATAAAACGATTAACCTTCATCTACGCCACTGTATATAAAAATGAAATTAAATAACATTATACAATGTAAGATCGATAGTAAGTTGTTACAGATAAAAGTTTGAAAATATTCTCACAAGTCAAAAAAAAAAAATAGATTAGATAAAAGCTTAGACCGCAGTGTAGGACTTAAATATATCCGCTTTATTGTGGTTTAAAACAATAAATAGTAACGAAAATAATCAACCGGAAGTATATCTTTGCCAAATTCGAGCCACGTGTGACATTTTTCTCTTTAATAATAATAATAATCAAATTAAGCATACAAACTTCTCGCATAATTGACCACCTTGTATATTTCACAATAAAAAAATAATTCGAAAATTGCTTAATGATGTACAAACTTTATTTAATATTTCAGATAATTCTGAAATTATTCGGTAAAAAAAGTTAATATCTTCATCTGACGAATCCGTTAAAAAAGCAGTTAGCACAAAAAAAATAGCAGATAAAAATATACCAATCGAATTCCAAAGTCATTCATGTATGTAAAAAATTATTTAATTTAGATAAAAATAATCTGCATATAAGGCCATCAGAAAAAATGACCTACAATTTGTATTATTTGGAAATAAAATAAATGCTATCCTATAAGGAGGCCTTACACGTTATGATTTGAACTGTCCATAACTCAACGTGAGGTGCTTCGATCTGACTCACATCTGGCCTCTCCTCTTTTTGTCTAATGCGAAGATGAAGAGTGAAATGAGCTGATTAAATCTTGCCTTTAGATCAAAACTGTGCGTTTTGGCCTGCAGGTCATATCGGAGCGTGTAGGGCATCCATTAGAAAGAGGCAAACATGACATGTTTAATTTTGTTCTGTTGTTTTAGTATTTCGGGCTAATATTTTAATATTTCAACCATTTTATGATATCGACAGTAAAATAGGACAAATATATATACAGGGTGATCCATTAGTGTGAAAAAGTTCAATATCTCCGCCATTATTAGAGATATAAAAAAAATATTTTTACAGAACGGTAGACAGCGTTAAACTACATATTTTAAAATTGTTTTTGAATATACAGGATGTTTAATAACTTCCCTCTGGAACTAACTTATGTTCTTCTTAATGGATCACCCTGTATTTTATTTTATATTTGAATTGCCCTCGCTTTTCCCATTCTAAAAATATAAATTATTATTGGTTTATATAAGGTATTTTGCAGGATATAATCAGTTTTGTATGAATTCAATGACCTATCATGCAAAAGAAACCATTGATAACCAATTTTTTGATTTGTAAAAATTACATTTAAATAATAAAGTATGAATTTGTGCTAGCTATTGATATTTTTTCTTTCTTAATGTAAAAATCGATAATAAATTACAGCTGCTTAAATTGTAATAATTACTAATTATTAAACAGAATGTATTTCCAATCAATTAGTATCTGAATTGTCGTTTTTACCACTAAAATTTAAAAATCTCTAAAAACTATTAACTTTTGGTATAGGGAATGCTTAAGTCAAATTAAAGTATAATTAGGATACTTTTAAACGATGATAAAAATTTAGAAAATTATGTATTTGCGTTTTGACTCACCCTGTACAGATTTGATGCGAATTGAAAAAAGTAGTCTCCGGATAAAATTTGACCTTGATTGAAAAATTGTGGTAGAAAAACATTGGTTATCAGTGGTTTCTTTTGCATAATATAGGTCATTGAATTCAATACGATTTTCATACAAAACTAATTATATCCTACAAAATACCCTGTATAAACCAATAATTTATATTTTTAGAATGGGAAAAGCGAGGGCAATTCAAATAAAAAAACAAAATACAGGATGATCCATTAAAAAGAATATAGTTGGTTCCAGAGGGAAGTTATTAAACACCCTGTATATTCAAAAATAATTTTAAAATATGTAGTTTAACGCTGTCTACCGTTCTGTTAATTTTTTTTTTATATCTCTACTAATGGCGGAGATATTGGACTTTTTCACACTAATGGACCACCCTGTATATATATTTGCCCTAATTTTCTACCGATATCATATAATGGTTGAAATATTAAAATAGCCCGAAATACTAAAAATTTAAACGAACAACAGAACATAATTTTGAAGTGGTAAAAATTAAATAATGGCGGAGATATTGGACTTTTTTCACACTAATGGATCACCCTGTATAGAAAAAATACATTTAATTTTCTATGTAGCGAATTTGAAAACATCCTGTATATAAAAAAAAAATTAAACAAAAACGTCAAATATAGCAATGTTATACTTGCAAAATGTACATCGATTAAGTTACCAACGTTAACCAAAATTAATCTGATCTTGATGGTATATCTACCCTGTCACTCAAATTAACGGTTCTTCGAAATACAAGCTTTTAAAAAAAGTAATGTAAAATTAATTCGCCTTCAACATTCGAATGACGTAAGTAACGAAAATATCGCAAGCCAGACGAGTATAGCAGAAATGCAGACACTGTGTTGCCGGATGTAGAATTATGTTCTTAGTTTTTTTTTTTTAATAACGTTGGTCTTGTTTCTCTAATTAAACATTGTTGACTGGGTAATTATTAACCCAAAGATGCGGAGAGAGATGAGACCGCCGCCGGTTGTACGTTGTAAGAATTTTGAACAATGTGGTAATGTAGATACTTTTTAAGAGTTAATTTAAGTTTCTAAATATATGTATAAAATGGCCACTTGAGTTGCTTATTATACAGGGTGCGACTCTCTCAATGGTACGGATAAGGATGTTAAAATACTACTGATATCGATACTTTTCTTTCGATACCAAGTAATTTAGTACTCGATACTTTGCTTTCGATAATTTACCCATATCGATAATACTTTTATTTCGATACTACTACTTTCGTTTCAATATTTTAATATTTTTGACATACAAAAAGTATGTATTGTAGGATCACTTGATGGTATATTATGTCGGCTTACCCTACGACCTTTTTTTTTGTTCTATACTCTTCCCGATGTCGGTATCGATACTTTGGTTCCGATACTCGTTTCGATATCAGTATCGATACTTTACTGGTATCGCAACATCCCATCCGTCTGTTCGCTATACTTACGCGGGTTTCGGATTAAAAATTTTATGAGTATTTCCAGGTAAGTACCCGAAAGTTTGACTTGTTCTTTGGGGAAATATCAAGTGGTTAAATAAAATGAAAAATAATGTACAACTTTTTAATTAAATAATAAGAATCTTTTGTATAATTGAGAGTAGAATTAAACTTCTTCATTAATGCTAATGTGGCTATTATAAACCTAATAATAATTTTATATTACACTTCACACAGAAAATATAGTCTATGTATAATAAGAGGGTTATTTAGCTCAAATAAAATATTTTCTAACATAAAAAATTGTTCCATGTAGAGAATTTCAAATGAAAAATAAAAAAATTGAACTTGCCAACAAAAATGAAAATCAGTCATTATCATCCAAAATATCATAATCGTCATCATCATCATCATCATTGTCATCACCATTAATTGTTATTATGATTGGACTTATTTCGTTTTTATTTTCACGAGTCCACCAATCTTCTATTAGTTTCTCGCACTTGGATATACAGTTCCGCCACACTTCCGGAGTTGCAATTGAAAGCGTTTTTCGCCAAGTTTCCCGAACTGCGTCGTCACTATAACCAGCTTAAGGGGGAGGTAAAATATCTCGGGATTATGATTGACTCGAGACTTACCTGGAACCAGCATCTAGAAAGAACCACAAGGAGAGCGGAAACCTCATTAATGATGGCAAGGCGATCCTTTGGAAAAAAAATGGGGGTTAAAACCAGACATGGTATATTGGATTTATAACATGGTGGTGAGACCCATAATAACACACGCAGATTTGGTGTGGTGGCCAAAGACACAGCAAAGGAAAGCAATAACGAGTCTTAGCAAGGTACAAAGACTTGCCTGCCTCGGAATAACGGGGGCAATGAAAACAACCCCCACTGCTGCAATGGAAGCACTAATAGGACTCCCACCTCTTCACTATGTGATACAAGGGGAGGCAAGATTAGGTGCTTACAGATTAGGGAATACACTGGGAAATCTTGACATTAGGCCAGGTCACATGAGTATCTCAAGGTTAGTGACAGGAGACGTGCTAGACATGAGATCAGACCACTTAACCAAGAGGTACTCTTTTAATACTCCCTTTGAGGTTTTAATACAGGAAAGAGCGGAGATCACCATAAGGGAGCCCAATGCCCAACGACAGGAACAAACCTGGTATACAGACGGGTCTAAGACTGCGGAAGGCACTGGGGCAGGAGTATTCTCCAAAAACCCTGATACTAACCATAGCTATGCAATAGGAATACTTCAGAATAGTAAGGTGCATTGTCTAAAATAATTACGCTGGGCTCACTTAAACCTGGGAGAAGTTTTCATGCAACCATTTTACAAACATTTCTGTGTTCATATTATCGTGATAGTCACTGGATTTTGATTTAGATGAAAATATTAAATCAGCACCTTCTATAAAACCCGATTTCCCTCCTGCATGTAAAATTATGTGTCGCTTCCCTTCTCCATCGGTATGTTTGATGGACTTTACGTTATCATCTTGCCATATTTTCTTGAAAATATCCATGTTTCGTCTAAATATATAAAATTCGCCTCTTTTTCTTTAAATTTGGAATATTTGCTTAGAAAGTTAATTCTCTTGTGCACGACATTACTTCTTTCACAAAGGGCCTTTCTGTTATCCTCCTTTTGAAATTTAAAACCTAAGTTATGTATCACTTGCCATAGCCTTGTTCTGCCAATGTCGTCAAATTTTCTATCTATTAATTTCGAGAAAATTGTATATAAGGTCACATGTTCCTTGTTGGCCCTCATTCGATAAATGGTATCACGAATTTCAAATTTCTTTCCATCTGGAATATCTTTCGTTTTCAATGATGGCGAGTTTTGTGGTGATCTTCTTTCGGCAGTTCACTATTGTGATTTTGTAATACTCCTCTTAATTTGGTTTCACTAATTCCTAGAGCATCGCATACGCGTTGTTGTACAGACATTACCGATTTTAAAGGACCGTCATTTTCTTTTTCATCCGTAAAATACTTATGTACACTACAAATTAGACTATCTACATCGAACACACGTCTAGGCATTTTTAAAATTTCCACTAAATTTACAATATACATACAATGACAACACTTGCAAAAAATCAATTCAACTGCAATATTTGTAACAAATTTAGTACCTACCCTAATTTTATTTTAATTTAAATCTGACCATTAGGGTAATTTTACCTAATTTCTTGGGAAGGGGCTTATTGGAACTAGTTGTCAATGACTAATTTGCATAATTTTGTTAATCCGAAACCCGCGTAAGTATAGCGAACTGTAGATATGAAGCCTAGTAGGTACTATAAAATATATTAATAGTTCCTTTGGCACAAATATATAACTCAGTGGCAATCAGTGACAGCTCTTGGTAATTTAAAATGGTTGTTCACTTTTTTAATAATATTATCATTTGTAAGTTCAGTTCAAAACTTTGTACAGGATACTAAACGTTTATAATTGAACATTTACAAAAATCTGTGAACTAAAATAGTGAGATACACATCGTAAAATGTTATCACACTTAATTCTCCATATGACCCTTTCTAAGTGTTTTTTACAGCACATTCCAAAGTATTCTTGCTCTCGTTACTGTCCTACCATCATTGCAGACTTTTGCATGTCCATGTTCACTAAAAAATAATGTGTTTTAATAAATAACAGAATAATAGTAATTTTGTTTCAATAGGTAAATCGGCTTCATCTGTATTTTCAAATTATTGTTTAATTGTAGATAGTATATTAATGTTTTGATATGTACTTATAGGATTGATTACCCAAAGCATGTAGCCTAATCAAAATTTATTTGATACTTATTGCTCTTTTCAAAACAACTGTAAACTAATTTACCAACAGCCTTATTTTTATTTAATACCTGCAGTGATCCAAATTACCAATACATCTAATATTTTTGAAAATACTAAATTATACAAACAATGCAATAAATAAATGTCATTAAAATAAAACATCGATTCTATCTTAAAAGTGACAGTTCGAGATCATCTTTCAATGTAATAAAATACTCGTACATTTGGGCTAATTTACTCAAACTTAGGGAATATATTGGTGGGAGAAACCTTTATAGTAATTATTAAATAACACCGTTTTTACTTTTTTGAGTCCCTTTGTGATTTCTTTAGATAATAAAATAATGAGTATTTACTTCACATTATAGTATTAGAAAAGTTTTACGTTTCAAATACAAAAGTTATACGTAAATAACTTTTATTACCAAAAAAATATAGTTAGTTGTTATCAGATTACCAGTAAAAAGTTTAGGATTAAGTACCAGTTCTCAAGTACTTAACAAAATACCCCCAGGCAATGTTTGGGTTCGAAATAATAAACTTTTATAGATGCGCCTAGAAGATATTCCCCAATCTAAGCTCTTATCCTTTCCTTACACATTGCGGTTCCTTTTTTCTTAGAATGCCAATATTGTTGTGAATTTTCGGAAGTGCCGCCTTCTATTCTGTGAGTATCCCAAATTCTAAGAAGGATCGCTTTATTTGATGCAGGTAGAGAGATCAAAGTTTGTTCACGTGCTAGAAACTGCTTAAAAATAGGTAATAAATTATTTACCTCTAATAGGCGTCTGAACATTTTTCAATAGAAAGCCTTTCGGTCGTTGTTGTTTTTCCAAACAGAATGGTTTTCGAAATTGCATGAGAAATTGTGCATATTTTAGTTTGGCAAAAAAAAATAAAAGAGATACGTGTTTTTGTTTAATTGACTAATGGTAGGATTCTGGGAAATATCCTACAAGCTACAGAATCTGTAAGATATATTAATGTAATATAATTTTTTACGGATTTTGGCTTACAGATCTTATATATTGTCTCGGAAATTGACAATGTTTTGACATTCCCAAAATGTATTTTAAAAAGGTGAAAAAGTAAATTGATATGATACATCGAAGATAGCATAAATGAAAAAACTTAAAGATACTCAAAATACTTATTTTATGTATTAGGAGTAGAAAATAAATAAATAAAATAAATTTTGTCAATGGCAATCTGTTGCTCGAATTGCACAGTTTTTTCTAGGATAACCGTTTTAAGAAGTAGATATATTTCCAAAAATCATGAAAAATTAGTTCAATCCAATATTAAATAAAAACAGTTTATTTAATATTTAAAACATTTAGATTCAAAATTAGTATGTAGAATTCACATTAAAATGTTTATATTTACTAATTCTATTATAATTAAGTGTTTCAAAAAAGGTGGTCTGTTGCTAGGTTAGGTAGAGTACGGAAAAATAAGTGGGGTTGGGTTAGTAAAAAATCGTAACAACATCCATATTCGAGATGTAATTTGTTCTTATAGCTCTTGAAATTAATTACAAAATAATTAACGTATTTTTGACAGTTCCTTACAAAATGTTTCATCAGAATCATTAAAATATTCAAAAAATGTAAGGGATGTTTGCAATTTGAAGTTTTATTTTCAGTAAAATGTTTTAGTTAATTACTGCTTTAATTTAAAACACCCTGTATTTTATGGTACCAATGTGAAGGACATTTTATTTACTTTAATTTAAAAGTTCTATAAGGTTTTTTATTCCCTTTATCCGTATCTACTATTGTCTAACCTATTATCAATGGTTTAAATGAATCAATACATTTTAAAAATCTACTAATAATTTTATTACAAGGCCATTAAATAAATATTTTTAAAAAATCTGATTTTTTAAACAATTTACTGTATTTACAAGACATTGTGTAGTCTAAAGCAGTCTTAATAAGTAAGAAATCAGTGAAACTTTTAGGCAATTTGAAAAAAAAACTAAACTTACTCGTGATCACAAAAATATATGTACCTATATATTGGTATTCTGGTTTTTTGGGACGTCCTGTATATATGAAACTAATTTTAAATTGTAATTACCACTAAGTTATAAATTTGTGCCATAGGAAATTTTGAACAAAAATGAATCCCACTTCGAAGTGAAGCATGATTCAGAAAAATTTTTCCCCGTCTTGTCTCAGGGAAAAACATAGTTTGAATTGTTATAATAGGTTGGACCATTTTTTATCAGAACTTCAATATTCATTGGAGACAATATATTCGGCCACAAACCTGTATCTTTAGACAGTTGTACAATCTTACTATCAAAAACTTCATCAGCTTTGATAAGAGTTACTGTTTCCTCAATGTCTTTGGTTCCTTATTATCATCAATATAATTTTTTATCAAAGCCTTTGAAATAGAAATAATGAGTTCTTTAAAAAACTGCATAATTTTCTTATTGGTTTTTTCAAAACCTCCTCCAGTTTACGTTTGTTAATTAGATTTTGGTGACCAGAAAGTTTCTTTTTTGCTTCTTTAGACATTTTCCGATCGGGGTTGGTTGAATCTAATAAATTTTTGTCATTTTGTTAAAAACCCCTCTTGGTAATTTAAAATATTACGGATCGTTGAACATATCCATTAATAATAATTTTATTGCTAAATATTTGTCAACATACTGGAAATGTTTTTATAATTGCTAAGTTAAAATCGTCAATCACATTTCAATTACCCGAAATTTCTCTAGGGAAGTCGATGTCCTACTTTAAAATATAATTACTAACATGTCTATTACCCACATGAAATATAATCTATGAATGAACGAAAACCAATTCCCAAAGCTTTTAATTTTTGTCGACATTTGTCAATGGTTTACGGTGAATGAAAGTAAACACAATGCTTGTTTACATCTTTTATTTTCTGTTTGATTTTGTCCCAGATATTAAAATTGTTGCATTAATGACGGTATAATGATAGGTTTTAAATTTATTAGATTTTTATACTCATTTTAAAAAATATTTGTCCGGAATAGCGGAAATTTTATTCAGAGAAAAACACAAAGGAAATGGAAAGCCGCCAATGCATGTCTAAAAATAATAGTTTTACAGTTATAAATCTTAGATTAATGTAATCAGACTAGAGATAAATGCGTGTTATGTATGGCCAATGTAACACTTTTCCTAATTTACGTGAAAAGATCTGTGGAAATTATTCGAAATAAATAGTTTCACTGATGTTTAATTATAACTGATCTGTCAAATTTCACTTTTAATGATATTCGTGAATTAAGACTTCCCTGATTATGTTTAGATGGCTCCGAGTTTTCTTCAATCTAAATAATACATTTTCAATAATATGAACTCGGTACTATTTTTGGGGGTATTGTCATTATGCGTTTCAGTAAATGTAGCTAAATGAATATTAAAATTGCGTTTGCCATTATCATATATTTTTTATTTTTATTGCCAAGAGGTCAGCCGTTGCCAATTATCAGTCATTTACGAGGAGAAACGGTCCAGGAAACGGCATCAAAACCACGTGTTATATCATCGACCTTGACATAATAAAAGCGCGGGATTATTCCTCGCATATATTATAACCGCGATTGTTGCGTATACGTTCAGACAACGGTGTTGACTGTCTGACATAAATTCAATATATTTAACATTTTATTAGATACATTAAGAGAATACTCGTAGGTATTTTTCCCACACGTGTGTCTAGAATTTGTTATATGTGATATAAAAACTCACGCACAACGCATGTTGCGTCGTTATCGTTAAATATGGAGGTCAACCGCCGTTTTTGGTGGCCGTTTATATATTTTTCAGGTGGCGTCTACCAGGGTTTTGCGACACTTCCTCAAGGTTTACACCATGAAAATTTTAATGTTCAAAATTATACCGATTTCCTGTCGTCTATGTCTAGTGGATGAGCCGAAAATCATCAATTTAAATAATTAACCACAACAATTGATTCAAAAAATGTGTACAGGGTGGGTCAAAACTCAGATACATGATTTTCTCAATTTTTTTAAATGTAACACCCTGTATTTCATATTACTACTAAAAAGTACTCTAATTATACATTCGTGTGAGTTAAATATTCACAATGTAATTTGATTAAACTCCTGTTAAGAGCAAACATGACGGGCGCTCCTCCGCCAAAAATCAATTTTACATTTGAGGCAGTTAAAAAAAAATTGTAAAAAAAAATGGTTCAGGCCAATCGTTGTAAAAATGAACCAAGAATTTCGCTAAACCGCGAAAAACTTATATTTTTAAAGAAAAACAACAAAAATTTCAACTTTTTAACAAATTTAATTTTTTGGCTCTTTACCGGCATTCTATAACAAATATCTTAACTATTTTCTAAATAACTTTTTTTCAAAAAGATTACCAATTTTAAACAGGACCGAAGATTAACATAGTTTTCATTCCGATACTAATTCTATTAAAACAATGATACCAGTGAATATGGCAAAGCTGCTAGTCTTTGAAGCCCGTGGTTAAAAGGGTAGCTGCTGTTTAGTTAAATTTGTTAATTCCTGTGTCGAAAAATAGGTAGTTGTTTTTGAAGAGGTGCGAAATTATTGTGATCGTCTTAGTTTGTTGTTGAGGCGTTGTAAGGTTTTTGTTTAATTTTGTTTTTAGTTAATTTATAAAATGAAAAATTCTGGAAGGCAAAAATGCACAGCTGACAAATTTCTATTTTATTTGTTTGCTGCCAGAGTTAGTAAATCCTTGAAAAATACGACATGTACCAATTAGGGAAAAGAGATTGTCAAGAATTTTGCACGCTTAAAAAAATGTGTAATATACAGGGTGTTTCTAAATACATGCGACAAAATTCAAGAACTGATTGCTCGTATGAAATTAAGATGTGTCTTTCCTATAACAAAATTTCCTCAGCCCACCCCTTTTCGAGATATCACCCTTAAAAGGTGGTGACTAAAATTGAGTTTTTATTTTTTTTCTAAAATATCAGTAAAGCTAGAAACTTGAAATGCTGTAATCGCAAAGGACTAACCACGGGTATTTTTTCAATATTTCTGTTACATTATAGGGGGGTGAAATTAGCACTTACTTTATTTCATATCAAAACTTTTTTCGAGATGAACTTTTATGAAATCCTTGTTTTATTTAATTTTTTTTTATTCTTGAATTTTTTTCCCAAAACCAATAGCTTCAGAGAAAAAAAATTAACACCCTAATTTATTTATTTTTTTTTAATAAATTGAGTGGAAAACAGTGTAACGGGCTTGTAACTATCGTATCGTACACTCTGTCATTATTCGTTTCCTGCAATAATTTACACCAGTTTACACCAGAAGATAGCACTTAACGAAGCGTTTTAGCCACTAATTTTGGCGAATTTTAAGAAATCATTAACAAGACATTAGGGGCTTAAATTTGGGGATTATATTAAGAATAGTGCTGTCGAGGAATGCATTTATTTTCATTATGTTATTTCAAAATTAAAGCCCTTTTAGTTTTTTTGGGAAACTGGAAGGAATTAAAACATTAAAATATATGCATATTATAGATATTATTGCCTAATTTATTTTGCCAAAATTTAAATATTTTGAGATATTCTTGTCCGAAAATTATAAGGGGTATGATCACCTTAAGATTGAAAGAGAATTAGCTTTAATTTATGAGATGCAAAGCATCATAATTGTCGCGTCATGCGTCACAAAAACCCCCTGCTGCCAAGAGAAAATTTTGATTCAACAGTATTGTATATTTTGTGTTGTAAAAGAGAAAAAAATTAACATTTCGTGTTTTAATAGTTATTTTTTTAATTTAATAATCTATGTGAAAAATTTTTTTTTTTTAACAAAAAAATAATTATTGAAATCGGATACCGTGTTAAAGAATTATCGCTGAACATACATAAAAAAAAATTAAAAAAAATATTGCGACGAATTGAGAACCTCCCTCCTCCTTTTATGAAGTCGGTTAAAAATAGGAGTAAAAGTTTATATAAACATAGGTCCGAAAACGTTTCGTTTTCGAGATACAGGGTGTTACAAGTGAAGTCCAGATGAAATATTTTCTAAAATTTCTTTAGTTACCGGTTAAAAAAAGTTAAAAAAAAAAATAAAATTTCTAATTCTACAGACCTACTAATTATTGTTTACACTTTCGAATAAGGTAACATGCTTTTCTCTTGAAAATGGCGCGTCCTAGCGAGATGCAACAAATGTAGCTTCATTATACAGAAAATATTGGTTTTCCAAATTTTATAGTCAAAAAATCTGATGTGTCAAACACATGACTTTCCTATCTAGTTATTATAGGCTTTTTCTGGTTATTTTGTACAACTTATTGCAGTTCCTCTATAAATGTTTAGAGGATAAACTAAATATATACATTTTCCACATACATCTATCTACCTCGAAACATTTTTCTATAGTTATTCATTGAAAACGAAAATACTGAAAAATTTTAATTTAGCAATTTTCCTACAATTTTTCCATTACGGTCCATTTTAGAAAAATCATGTATAAACAAAAATGATAGAGATCGATATCGCAAACAACTTTTAGTTTAGTTTAGAATTTTGCACATTTTGTCAAATTTCTCGAATACGGACCATTTCAGGAAATTTTGACATAAAGCAAAAATTATAGATAATAATATTAGAAGTAACTTTTATTTGAATAATTTTCTTCTCCAAACATAAATAACAGATATATTCAATAAAATATAAAAACGGCCTCCCATAAAGTTCCCCTCCCAGATGTTCCGACTTTGTCCAAAATCTAATCATTTCACGTCAGGCCGAAAAAAAACTTAAGTTTAAAATTTAGTGTGTTTCTGTGTATCGGTTCATGAGTTATGGTGGATATAGACACACAGACACACACGGCAATTTTACCCTAAGCTCCCCCTAATTTACCCACCTAAGAAGATGATCAATAACTGGGGTTTAGTCCAATAAATGAAGCGTCCAATAAATGAAGGTAAGTATTTGTAACAAATTTTACCTAATTATCTTTAAACATTTAGAAAATATTTACAAAAGTGTGGTATCAGGACTTCACCTTTAACACCCTGTATCTCGGAAAAGAAAAGTTTTCGGTTCTATGTTTATATAAACTTTTACTACTATTTTGGGATGTAGATTACGCTGTTAAAATATGACCGTCTAATTTCGGGACACCCTGTATATCATCTATAACTATCAATAAATAAAAAATATTTGAGTTGTTTGGTTTAAAAATAGTATTCCTACATTCGTATATTAACAAGCCACTAACCCCCAGTAGGCGGCGATAGCCAACGAATTATACCTGAATTGTAATGATTATATGATTACCCTTCAGCGTACGACACACAACATTGCCAAATTTATTGCTGCGTTTGAGAATCCACATCAGATGCATTTTTTACATCTCGAGCGTTTTTTTATCCACATCGGACACATCTGTCCCATTACATTTACGTATACTGAATCACGTGATCAAAGATTTTTTACATCTCAGATGCATCCGATGTGGATTCTCAAATGCAGCATTATGTAGCGAACAAGGTTCCAAATACTTTAAGGGGAGGTTGTGAGATTCGTGCGGTGTGACGTCAGAAAGGACTGGATTGCTCTTAAATATTACATACTAGTTACTAGTTAATCAATTTATATTTTTAAGGTACCTGGTACAATTTTTGAATTTATTTTTTAGGACCTTTACAACTTTTTATATAATATGCAATGAAAACGCTAACAGAACTTAAATTTTTTTGTGCATTAGGTCAAGTGGACTTTGAAATTCATGTCAAAAGAATAATTTGACAGTTCCGAATTGTTTAAATAAAAAAATAAAATTACGTTTAGTGTTCACAAGTATTTAAATTTATTGATTTGACTAATTTAAAAATGAATTTTGAAACGAATGAATTGACTGATACGATTTCAGTGCTAGGGGCTAGTGATGAAAATTGCTTGTTGGCAACTAGAATTTATAAGCAAAAATATATTGATCGCCGACAACCTCGTAAAGAAATTTTTGAAATGGAAAGAAGCAAACGTACAGGTAATGTAGCATATCAAAAAAATGATAGAGAAAAATGAACTTTAAATGAACAAAATGAACTCTGTATTCTACTTAGTGTTACCGAAAATCCAAACACCAGCACACGCATCATGGAAAATGAAACGGGAATAAGTAAATCATCTGTCAATAGGATACTATTAAAAAATAAAGTACATCCATACCATATCCAACGTTATCAGGAGCTTCTTGAAAACGATTTTCAAAAAATAATAGCTTTTTGTGAATGGACAATAGAGAGCATTAATAATGAAAATTATTTTTTTGTCGGATGGATTTAGCAATCAGTATGTAGGTATATATATAATTAATAAATACAAATAAAAAAACTCGTTTTTTTTTAAACTTAAGAACTTAACGTAAGAAGTTGAAGTATTGAATTTACGTATACTTATTTGTAAATGTTCGTAACGTAAGACCTTACGGTCAGCCAATGAGATAATTCTGAGTTCAGCATGTGATAACTCTATTCTTCTTTATATTTATTTTTTTAATAAATACATAAACACATACTATTTGTAAACTATTATTCCCTTTTTTTATGGACATACATTATCATGAATGTTTACATTTGAATATTTTGTGTTTATGTTATTGGGGATAAAATATTTATGAGATACACAACTATTTTATTAGAGAAGATTAAATTTTAATTATTGCTCAAAAACAATCAACATCTTCGGTAAACTATTCTGTTTCCTTATATTTTTATATTATTGCTTTTAAAGTAGTTAATATATTATTTCTATATAGCAAAATCATAATTTATGACTTTTATTTAGAGGCTATCCAGCAAACATTTTGGTGTAATTTGACGTCGATACTACCTAAATTATATATAATAAATTTGGTCGCAAAATTAGATTTAACCATAATTAAGTAAAATTTACGTTGGCTCGACGTGGGTTCGACATAAGTGGAGAATAAGACGACGTCGAAATTTGGTTTTATTTACCAAAATAGGTAGAATTACATCTAAATCCACATTGTAGTAGCCCAGTACGTTTGGTTAGTAATACCTCTCTAGGGAAATTTGGCGTCAGTATAACGTTAATTCGACGTTGATTTAACTAAGTTTAGGTAGAAACTACCAAAATATTTGCAGATGACGTATGCCTCCAAGTGTACGAAAAGAAATTTTATACTTATTTGGAATTTTTATCTATCTATAAGTAGAAATATTGTAAGAAGTCACCAACACAACTAAAACATATACCTAATTCACATGAAAGATTGAAAATACATAAATGTCGGTGACAAAAATATATGTAATGTAATTGCGGTGAATATACAGTTCACGCTTGTTGAAATTAATGCGAAGAAAATTTTGTCGTGCATGTTAACAGTTCTACTTAGAAAAATAACAATGCCCTTCCAAAATACTCTCTAATTAAAAAAATATGATCGTGTAAAAAAATAATAATAATATTATTATGAGCTAAAACTATGTTTCGTTTGTTGTGTATCACTTTAGAAAATCAATAATGTTTCGTTTTTCGGTATTTTCATTCATATGTTTTAGTTATGGTCATTTTAAAAATTTAAAATTTGGAATCGTACTTCAATTACGTTAAGAAAATATGGCGTATTGTGCGAATTCGACCTAAAAGTTATTATGACTAAGGAAATCTACGTATTTTACAAATACCTTTTTACTAAGTTGAATTAACTTTAATTTCACGACATATTAGTTAACTTTACCTATTTAAAGAAATAATAACTTATAGGTTTTATAAAAAATTTACCTATAGGTAAATATAACATATTTAGGTCACGTTGTTTTGCATTTGAGATTTTAGACGTTTCACTTTACGATGAAAATCGGAAGTATAACGATATGATTTATTTTTCGAACTCATTTTATTAATTATTTTTCGCACTCATTTAAAGCTCTATCTACACCACACGTAAATTAAGATTACGACTTAATGGTTTTTTTAAAATAGCCGAAATTCTTAAGAATAATGACGAAGACAGTAACTGAACAACCTAATTGTTAAAATAACCTAAATAATATAAATTTTACAAATAGGTCATGTATGACTCTTTTTAAATTGGTGGTTTTTAGTCGAATTTACTTTGTGGTAGATTTTTCAGGTAATTGCTACAACAAAGTTAATAAATATTTCTTCAAGATGACTTATAGGTCAACTAAATGAGTATTCGACTATTTGGTTGAAATTAGGTAAATAAACAGGTAGAATTTTGCTACGATCTCGACCTAATATTACTTTAAAGGAGAGTAAATAAAAGCGGCCAAATAGGTTACTATGGAGGCATAAAATTACGTAGAATTTTTAACCAAATCTACCTAGTTGGATATTGTACTATAAAGACGATTTTTAGTTGCCAAACAGGTATATATTACCTAAATATGGCACCTAATTTTACTACAAAGGAAATTTAACTTTGAAGGAATTGTTGGATATTTTTTTAGTAGTTTTTCCCTTGCTGATATGGTTAAAGTTACTTTTAAGCAGATTTGTGTAAAAGGTAGATTTCTTGGTATAATTTACGTAAATTTAAATATAAATTAAAACCGTTTGGTAAATTTACATTAGAGGTATATTTTTCTAGTCAATTTTACGTAATAATTACCTCAATAAGTAAATTCGTCTTTAACAAAGTCGAGTTATACCTAATGTTATAGAAAATGTTTGCTGGGTAGGTACCTTGTTGTTAATTTGCTCAAACAGATAATTCTACCGTTTACCTAACAATTGTAAATAACTCAAAAAACATTTTGTAAAGTACTTACATACCGAAATAATACTACCGAAACAATACTCAATAATACATACTCAAAAAAATATATTTTTAAATAATGAATTTATGTACCCCGTAAATAATAATATAGACACCCACACCTGAAATTTTCTGATCTGACATATATATTACTCCATGGCTATTGCGATTCTACTATAAGGACATTTGAATTAGTACTTTGACGAAAGACCAACCAAAATACTATATGCATGCAATCATTAATCCGGAAAAAAAAACATCGAAGTTTAGAGAAAACATTCATTCATAATAAATGAGTAGGAAATTCAAGCAGCCGCCAACGACAAAACAAAGTTGCAGCAGCCGAGGTGAAAAGAAACACTAGTTTCACAATAATCCTGTCTCCTCCACGGCTATTTAGAAATCGTATAAATAGTACACCGGTATAACGAAAGGCGTAATCGCCCGATTTATTTTAGTCTAACCCAAATATCGTTCTATTTCGAAAGTGGGAAAATTTTCTAATGGTTTTCCTAGACCATCAACCAGATTAAGAAATACGTTTATTTTGAAACTTTTATCTCGCTAAATTAAGTCAACATGAATTAGGTTAAATTCTTGTACTACTGATAATAAAATTCTTGGTGTATTAAAAGCCTTTAAAAACTAGATAGTACGGTAATGAAATATAATAAAACAAGTTAATATTCTCAGGAGGAAAATTTACATTACAAACTGAAAGACCTGCAAGGCAACGGTAGTATAGTAGGTATAAAAATTACAACTTGAGGGTGGAGCCTATATACTATGAACTTACTTCCGAGACTATAGTCTATATACTATGAACTTACTTCCGAGACTATAGTCTATTTTTACTTTCCTATCTGTATACAGATATAAGGAAAGTATAGGAATCATGATTTTTTTCGACCTCGAGTTTTCGACGGATTTTTACGTTTTGAGGTCCCCTGAATCCGTTTTGACTATTTTCTCGATGATGTCTGTCTGTGTGTGTGTGTGTGTGTGTGTGTGTGTGTGTGTGTGTGTGTGTGTGTGTGTGTGTGTGTGTGTGTGTGTGTGTGTGTGTGTGTGTGTGTGTGTGTGTGTGTGTGTGTGTGTGTGTGTGTGTGTGTGTGTGTGTGTGTGTGTGTGTGTGTGTGTGTGTGTGTGTGTGTGTGTGTGTGTGTGTGTGTGTGTGTGTGTGTGTGTGTGTGTGTGTGTGTGTGTGTGTGTGTGTGTGTGTGTGTGTGTGTGTGTGTGTGTGTGTGTGTGTGTGTGTGTGTGTGTGTGTGTGTGTGTGTGTGTGTGTGTGTGTGTGTGTGTGTGTGTGTGTGTGTGTGTGTGTGTGTGTGTGTGTGTGTGTGTGTGTGTGTGTGTGTGTGTGTGTGTGTGTGTGTGTGTGTGTGTGTGTGTGTGTGTGTGTGTGTGTGTGTGTGTGTGTGTGTGTGTGTGTGTGTGTGTGTGTGTGTGTGTGTGTGTGTGTGTGTGTGTGTGTGTGTGTGTGTGTGTGTGTGTGTGTGTGTGTGTGTGTGTGTGTGTGTGTGTGTGTGTGTGTGTGTGTGTGTGTGTGTGTGTGTGTGTGTGTGTGTGTGTGTGTGTGTGTGTGTGTGTGTGTGTGTGTGTGTGTGTGTGTGTGTGTGTGTGTGTGTGTGTGTGTGTGTGTGTGTGTGTGTGTGTGTGTGTGTGTGTGTGTGTGTGTGTGTGTGTGTGTGTGTGTGTGTGTGTGTGTGTGTGTGTGTGTGTGTGTGTGTGTGTGTGTGTGTGTGTGTGTGTGTGTGTGTGTGTGTGTGTGTGTGTGTGTGTGTGTGTGTGTGTGTGTGTGTGTGTGTGTGTGTGTGTGTGTGTGTGTGTGTGTGTGTGTGTGTGTGTGTGTGTGTGTGTGTGTGTGTGTGTGTGTGTGTGTGTGTGTGTGTGTGTGTGTGTGTGTGTGTGTGTGTGTGTGTGTGTGTGTGTGTGTGTGTGTGTGTGTGTGTGTGTGTGTGTGTGTGTGTGTGTGTGTGTGTGTGTGTGTGTGTGTGTGTGTGTGTGTGTGTGTGTGTGTGTGTGTGTGTGTGTGTGTGTGTGTGTGTGTGTGTGTGTGTGTGTGTGTGTGTGTGTGTGTGTGTGTGTGTGTGTGTGTGTGTGTGTGTGTGTGTGTGTGTGTGTGTGTGTGTGTGTGTGTGTGTGTGTGTGTGTGTGTGTGTGTGTGTGTGTGTGTGTGTGTGTGTGTGTGTGTGTGTGTGTGTGTGTGTGTGTGTGTGTGTGTGTGTGTGTGTGTGTGTGTGTGTGTGTGTGTGTGTGTGTGTGTGTGTGTGTGTGTGTGTGTGTGTGTGTGTGTGTGTGTGTGTGTGTGTGTGTGTGTGTGTGTGTGTGTGTGTGTGTGTGTGTGTGTGTGTGTGTGTGTGTGTGTGTGTGTGTGTGTGTGTGTGTGTGTGTGTGTGTGTGTGTGTGTGTGTGTGTGTGTGTGTGTGTGTGTGTGTATAACGCATAACTCATGAACCGATAAACAAAAAAACACCAAATTTTAAACTTAAGCTTTGTTTCAGCGTCCAATGAGCTGATTAGATTTTGGACAGAGTCGGAACATCTGGGGGGGTACTTTATAGGTGGTCGTTTTTATATTTTATGGAATATATCTGTTATTTACGTTTGGAGAAGAAAATTCTTCAAATAAAAGTTACTTCTAATATAATTATCTATAATTTTTGTTTTATGCAAAATTTTCCTAAAATGGTCCGTATTCGAGAAATTTGAGAAAATGTAAAAAAAATAATTTTTTATAAAAATTGTTCAAATAAAAGTTGTTTGTAATATAATTTTCTATAATTTTTGTCCTATACATAATTTTTCTAAAATGGACCGTATTCGAGATATTTGAGAAAATGTGTAAATTTCGAAATTTGAAGAAAACTCAAAAACGGATAAAGGAAAAAACATTTAATTTTAAACTTAAGGTTTATTTCGGCCTGACGTGAAATGATTAGATTTTGGACAAAGTCGGAACATCTGGGGGGGTACTTTATGGGAGGCCGTTTTTATATTTTATGGAATATATCTGTTATTTATGTTTGGAGAAGAAAATTGTTCAAATAAAAGTTACTTCTAATATTATTAGGTATCTATAATTTTTGTTTTATGTCAAAATTTCCTGAAATGGTCCGTATTCGAGAAATTTGACAAAATGTGCAAAATTCTGATTTTTATGAAAATTGTTGAACTAAAAGTTGTTTGCGATATCGATTTCTATAATTTTTGTTTATATATGATTTTTCTAAAATGGACCGTAATGGAAAAGTGCTAAATTTAAATTTTTCTGTATTTTCGTTTTCAATGAATATCTATAAAAAATGTTTCGAGGTAGATGTATGTGGAAAATGTATATATTTAGTTTATCCTCTAAACATTTATAGAGATGCTGCAATAGGTTGTACAAAATAACCGGAAAATGCCTTTAATAACTAGATAGGAAAGTCATGTGTTGGACACATCAGATTTTTATGTATGAGAGAGTAATAACACAGCATTTCTAATGCAAAACTTAGTACGGTCATTTTAAATATTTTTAATAAATGATAAAATTATTTTAATATAATTGAGCGAAATTACTGTATGTAAAAAATAACAAAATTAATTCAAATCACTAAATAGTAGAAAAAGATATATATTTTGTTGGTATCACCCTCTAGACGAAAAAGCTTTCAATGTATTTCTATTTTTATTATAAGAAAAATAAATGCTCCTGTAGGCAAAAATTAAATATATTGTTCCCTTCTAGCATTTTTTAATATTTCTATTTCTTTTCTTAGATTTTTTTCGGAAGAGACTGATTCAAATTTTTTAAACATCAATAAAATATAAATTATTTTCATTCACATATTTTAATTTCTTAAAAATCTAACAGAGGCGCCACTTTCCAGACGAAAAATCTTAGTAGTACCCCACTTTTAAAGTTTATTTTTGACTATTTTTAAAAGAAAAAATATGTACGTGTAGGTAAAGGTTAAATCTATGCTCCTCTGGAACTACTTTTTCAAAATTTAATTTAGTTTTTTCTAAAAAAAATTGAGAAAATGGGTAAAAAAAGTCGAGTTTTGTATTTTTTTTTTTATAAAAAACTGAATCAAATTTTGAAAAAGTGTCTCTAGAGAAGCACAGATTTAACCTTTACCTATACGTACATATTTTTTCAAAAATAAACTTTAAAAGTGGGGTACTACGAAACTCTTGCATGCTCCGCGGTACCGCCAAAAGCCAAGTAAATACTCCTCTTAATAAAAAAGTAAAAAATAATTTCCTTTAGTAGGTATGAAATAAACAACTTTAAAACCTTTTTGTTTGCGTACTTCCTTTAAACGTTGCATAATACGTTGATGCATAATAATTAGATACAAATTTTAACCTAAATAAGAAAGGCGTTTTAATAGGAGAGGAAGTTAGTAGGTGGTTATTAATTTTTCAAATTGAAGAAGGTGAATAGATCTAACTTTCTATATGCATCGCAATTGTACACTTCAGCGTGCATACCCACTCTTTGCAGGTACACGCTATGGAAACCTACAATGTGCTTTCTTCCATTCCATCTGGGCCAGGTATTGAATTCATAATAATAAGAAAGGATCAAGCTATTACTTGTGTATTATTTAGAGAAAGCTACAGGTAAATTTAAGTGCACCATAAAAATGAAACTATTGTTAAAAATATCTTTTGTCAGTTTGTATATTTGAGCGAGGTTCCCAGAATATCCCAAAAACCGGGTATATCAAATTATCTGTTACTTTACACTTTCATGACACTTTTGTAAACAAATTTCGACTTTTATCTTACTGAAGACCATGTCGTATTCGGTGATATAATATTTGTTATCAGTTATCGGTGTGATAAAACTGAAAACTTTTTCACAGCTGAACTTCAAACTATTTTGTAATCTTGAAATTATTTATGTGAAATTTCTTATTCAAACATCGATAGTTTGATAATGAACGTCAACTTTTTTTTAATGGAAATAAAAAAAAAACTGAAATTTAATTATATTTTTTACCTAATTAATAGTGAGGTATTAAGAATGACATTTTAAAAGGATTAAGGTTAATTTTAACAGTAATTGATTCGTAATATTCTTTAAATAATTGGCTTTAATAAATAATTAATTTGTTCCTGAATATCATTAGTTCGTACTTGTTCTCGTGTGTAAAGTGAATGTACTATAATAATAATAATAATTTACTGGTTTAGTTTTAATTTTTTATAAATGATTTATAAGTAGTCTGAAATATAATTAAAGTAAAATAATTATTATGCAAAATAAAAGAAATGGAATGATAAAATATTAAATTATAACCCTTACTCGATTCCTATGGTTATTTAAAAAATTATGCTGTGCCTGTAGACAGATCAAACGAACGTAGCTATTTGTGAATTGTACATTGTACTATACTGGCAACACTGGTTTGGCAACCTTGTTTGTGAGCGGCGCGCCAATTAATGTGTTCTTTGACAGTTTGAAGGATCTGTTGGCGTGTTGTCTTCTCTTTTTAGCTATATGCATTCGGTATATCGTCTCACTCGTGTTAGACTCACTCATCATAATGCGCCACAGACACAGTATACTTAGGTATACTGTGACACAGAGACGCGATCAGCCAGAGGACAATGATGTACAAAAAAATATATGAAAATAAAAATATTAAAATTAAATTCATATTTTTATGTTATTTATGTAATTTTAAAATAATGTGTTTTTATGAAAGTGTTCACTGCACAAATGAACCAATGGAGAAACCGCCCCTGCTTTTGAGACCATAAATTCGATAGTTTAGTCATTTTGGCTCACCCTAATACACCCTTAATTTAACAACTATTTATTTTCACGTATGACTTAATATAATTTCAATCTTGAATGTTTTTTTTTTAATCTGATTCATGAAAAAATTGTATTGACAGACGCTCAACTCACAAAACAATAATACGCGTTATATTATGAACGACTTTGAAAGCAGACGAAAGGAGATGAACGGCGGTGCAGGGAAGAAATGTGGATAAGTGGAACGAAAATTTCCATGAATTCGTGAAGTCTGTTCGGTAAACAACCCCTGCGTGGGTGGTCCAAAGCTCGGAGTTGTAGGACAATAATCTTCAAAATAATTTACCCAAAAATGCACCTATGCATAAACGTTAAATGAATATTTTTTTATAAAAATTGTTCAAATAAAAGTTTTTTGTAATATAATTCTCTATAATTTTTATCCTATACATAATTTCTCTAAAATGGACCGTATTCGAGAAATTTAAGAACATGTAAATTTTGAAATTGAAGAAAACTCAAAAACAAATAAAAAAACATCAAGTTTTATTTATTAATTAAAAGTTACTTCTAATATTATTATCTATAATTTCTGCTTTAAGTCAAAATTTCTTGAAATGGTCCGTATTCGAGAAATTTGACAAAATTTGCAAAATTCTGATTTTTATGAAAATTGTTGAACTAAAAGTTGTTTGCGATATCGATCTCTATAATTTTTGTTTATACATGATTTTTCTAAAATGGACCGTAAAGAAAAAATTGTAGGAAATTAAAATTTTTCAGTACTTTCGTTTTCAATGAATATCTATAGATAAATGTTTCGAGGTAGATGTATGTAGACAATGTATATATTTAGTTTATCCTCTAAACATTTATAGAAATGCTGCAATAGGTTGTACAAAATAATGGGAAAAAGCCTATAATAACTAGATTGGAAAGTCATTTGTTGGACACAAATAGTCAAAACGGATTCAGGGTACCTCAAAACGTAAAAATCCGTCGAAAACTCGAGATCGAAAAAAATCATGATTCCTATACTTTCCTTATATCTGTATACAGATAGGAAAGTAAAAAGTAACTTAAAATTTTCATAAAAAGTGTAATTATTCGGTTTTGCTTCAAAGCCTATTCAATTGCTATAAACTGTTTTTGCGCCATATTTTTTTTTAACACACTATACAAATTTATTTTTCCGCAAACGTCAAAAAAAGTAGACATTATTAATGTCAATTCATGATGTTGAAGTATGATTTCACAGACGCCACTTTTTTGTACGGCCGTGAGCGGACAAAAAAGTACTTTTTTGTACGCTGACGGCCGTACAAAAAAGTAGAATTTTTAACAGGGAAAATAATTATTAGTTGAACTTTTAAACTTTATTAACGATAATAATTATTAATAGTAAAATTACAGTTATTTAAGGTTGCACCGCACATATTTAATGCACTACCTGATTTATTCACTTCCAATTCAAGCGAATTTTGTGCAGAGTTGAAAGAGTTTATCGACAAAATTTCCCGTGACTCCTTACTTGTTGCTTTTGTTACATCAACGTCGACATAATTTCGCTCATGAGAAGCTGCATTCAGGTACAGTGAAGAAGAATTCGATATCAAGATTTTTTCTGCAGTTTGTTTTTTATTAGACAAAGAGTCTTCAATGTATCCTTCAGCGACAGTGCTCGACCTCCAACCTCCATGCCGTTTCAAACAAGTAATATCAGCTCCTCCATCCACAAGCAAAGTAGCTGAAGTTCTTCTTAACGCATGGCCGGTGTAATCTTTTGAATTCGGTAGTTTTAAATAAGTTGCTACTGTTTTGGGTACGTTACTAATTGTATGAATTCCCATGACCATGCGATAACATTTTCCCTTTTGAAATTTCAAAAAAAAGCGTCGGCTTTCCATAGCTTGTGGACGTAAAGAAGTATATTTTCTGTAAAGATTTATATATTTTTCTCCAATAATTGTGAACGATCGTGGCTTTTTAGATTTACTATCAGGAATCTTTATATGAATAACAGATCCTAAATCTTTTATATCGTCTATTGTCATGTTCACCATTTCATCGCATCTACATGCTCCAGATACGCCCATTATTAGAACAACCTAAAAGTAGTATGTATTTAAAAACTTGATTGTATTTATGCAGGTTAGAATATTATAACTAACCTTAATTCCTAGATATTGCTCATTAGGTGCATTATTTAAAAAATCTTCAAACTGGTCTTTTGTGAATACTTTTGACTTTTTGGGAGTATACCCTTCATTCTGCTTCTTCAGATAAGCACGTAGTTTCATATATTTGCTAATATCTAATCCATGTTTAATATTCAGTAATGATTTTATCATGGAATACTGAGACCACATTGTTGAACTCTTCATTTTTAATTTAGTTGTCATTTCAAAAAAATAAGCTAGTAGCACATTTTCCGAATAGTTTGAAATGTTTTTATCATTGCACCATGTGAGAAATCTTTCGTAAGCATGATTATAAACTCTACTTGACTTAGTTGGAATTAAATCATTCGTAGCTGCCTTAGCAATGTCAACAACGTCGGGCGGTGTACAGTTGGGTTCTGAATCCGACATAATATAATCTAAAAGAAAATTTCAGTACACTTTACTACAACAAACGAAATTTTGATGCTCAAGTACTTACCAAAAATGCACAGTCCAATTGTTGCTTTAAATCACTTACAATATTTCTGACATTATAAAATATTATTGAACTGTCAAATTTGTTTTTGACTTGGCAATCACAAAACCAGTAACCACGGAAATGTAGTGCGCAGTTTTATAATTATTATTCTCTGAATTTATCAACTTCGTTGCAATCGTTTTGAATTTTTATTTAAATATTAATTCGTTCTATAGTCTGGATGCCGTTTGCGGAAAAAATAGCATGTTTCATTCGGAGCAAAAGCACTTTTTGTGGCTCGTCTGAAATTGTCGGCCTCACTAACGTTTGGCCATCAAACATTCAGACTCGCCACAAAAAGTTATACTTTTACTCCTAATAAAACAATATACTATTCTCTAGAAATTATTTATGTATTTTCTAATAAATTAATATTTATTCGTATTAATACACAAGAAAATAATATCAAGATAAATTCTTAAAACATGGATATTGTTATAGAAAATGTCCAGCTAAGTGGCTCATCTCTTGAGGCACGTGTCATAACCTCGGTGGACGACGCATGCCGTGAACCGACGCGGCTAGACGCTATAGCCCGTCGCGACGCCCAGTAACCTTGGCAGGGATAACCGCCAAAGTTCATCCCCCCATCCCTTCCTACCCGATTTCAGTCTGTTACGGAAAAGGGGATACAGCTTTGAGCAACCAAAAAAATTGGGGCTGGATGGTAAATGGCTGCAGACGCATTTTTTGCGTGTAAATTAGATTTGTCTGTTTACAATCTCTTCGAAAATAAAAATAAAAAAAAATGTCTTGCAAAATATAGACTTTTTTACATTAATTGTTATGTATAAGTAGTATACCTTAAATATTACAAATTTGTATTTATAAAAAATTGCCAAGTGTACGAGATAAAACTAAATTTATACCTTGTAATAGGTGGGATATTTAATGTAACACAAAAATGTATCTACAATGTAATTTTCTATTCTGAATTTTGGTCTGCGCAGTTTTTTTAACAATTGCGTCGTGAATTTCATTCAATCAATATAAGTTTATTAGTTTATCTAACAATTTGCATTGATAATTTATATAATAATTGTAATTAAATCTGTTTTTTAATGCATATTTACTTATTAAACATTCAAAAAAAGGATTAGCTTTTATTTATTAGTTTGATAGTAAAATATTTATATACAGAAAAATAAGGGATTTCTTGATTTAAAAATAGTTTCGTGAAATCCTTGTGTTGTTTGAATTAATTTTGAAACTCCTTTTAGGCCAATCAATAAAGACATCCATTTTGAAAATTTCGCATTACGTAATTACAAAAGTTTTCAAATTTTGTAATAATAATCGGCTAGTGTAGATAATACTAAATTTAAATTTGCAACCATAACTATACTCGGACAAAATATTGGAGAAGATGAGTCATATGCATGATCAACACTGTTGTCTATGAATGAAAATTCCGACAGAGTTAGCATAGGCGGCGTATCAAATACCAAATAATTATTTATTAGGTATTTGTTAGTAAACTTTATTAAATTTGTTTGTCAACATAATGCGTTAAATATACGTTTTTGATAGTTTTCAAGAAATGAATATATTTATTCCCTAATGACTTATCTGTGAAACAGAACGGATGTTATGCTGCCAAAAAGGGCTGATTCAAATAATCAAACTAAATAAATTAATAAACGTATTTGACACCTTACCTTTTTGGAATATTGGCGAGCGGCACACATAAAGCGAAGGCACAAAAATTAAGCGGTGGCGAGCGAACTTATTACTGCATTGGCGGTACATCGAGATCTCTTGGTTCTTCGAAAAGGTTCAAAGCATGAACCGTTTAAGTGGGGCAAAGTGTCAAAATAGATAACGCGAATTTAAATTAAGAAATTAATAAAAAAAATAAATCCATTCTCGAACAAAATGTGTTTCAAGTAAATAAACGACAGACGGGTTACAGATTGAATATTGTAAGCACAGGCACAAAGACAGTTGAAAACTAACTTTCGTTTCGACGAAGTTAGATTTATAGCGCTTTAACTATTTACGATAATTATTTTATAAATACTTTTTTGTATGAGTGCTCTTTTCTGATATACGAGTAGGTGTTCATGTTTGTGCCTTACAATTTCGAGGAGTTATATTTATTGTGTAGTATATTAGGTAGGTACTTTAAAAGTTTATTAAATAGTAAAATATTGGTGTCTATAAATTTAATAAAAACAATTTAATAGTAGAATTATATTGTTACAATAGTAATGGATTCACAGGCGGGTCCAAGTGAAACCCATTTACGTCGGCGAAAGCCCTTATCAAAAGATGAAAAGAACATTATATGGAAAGTGTATGATGGGCTGAAACAGACACTTCCTACAAATGAAGCTGTAAATCGCAGTTCTTCTTTAACTGCAATATCTGTTTCAACAATTGAACGTATTGTATGCGAAAAGACAAAAAAAGGCTCCTTAGAAGCCCCTAAAACACATACCCGTGGTCGAAAATTGTTGAAATTGGACGATAACCAAAAACAAATCATTAGAAGAACTGTACATTCTTTTTTTTTTTTTTTTTTTTTCGAAAACAAAACTTAAAGTTGTTCTTACGAAATTAAGAGAAAACGAAAAAATTCCATTAATGAAATTTTATGGGGCCTAAAATTTCGTTTTGTCAAACGGTGTAGGAAATCAATTTTAATTGAGAGGTCCTGTCGACGACGTTATTTACGAAATATTAAAGAGTTTAGAGCCGCTAAAAAAATATATACTATCTCGATGAAACGTGGGTGAATGCTGGACACACGGTATCTAAGATATGGCAAGATACTTCTGTAACTTGTCATCGCCAAGCTTTTATAGAGGGATTATCTACAGGTTTGAAAGCACCATCAGGTAAAGGACAGCGCCTAATTGTTACCTATATCGGAAGTGACAGTGGATTTTTGGAAAATAGCGCTCTTGTGTTTATATCGAAAAACACAGGAGACTACCACGAGGACATGAATGCGGAATGCTTTAAAAAATGGTTTACTGAAGTATTACAGGGTGTAGAACGGAATTCAGTTATTGTACTAGATAACGCTTCTTATCACAGTCGACGAGTTGAACGCATTCCGATAATATCCAGTAGGAAAGCGGATATGCAAACCTGGCTGTGGGATAAAGCAATAACATTTACTGAGGAGATGCTTAAAGTGGAATTAATGGGCCTAATAAAGGAACACCGCCATAAATATATTCAATATGTTGTCGACACAATGGCTCGTGATCGTGATATTACGGTACTAAGACTTTCCCCTTATCACTGCGAATTCAATCCTATTGAACTAATTTGGGCGCAAGTAAAAGGGTTTGTAACTCGAGAAAATAAAACTTATTTTTTAATTAATAAATGTCTTTTTTCGACATTAAAACAATATTATAATAAATTGAAAAAAAAAATTTTTATAGCACCACTGTGACTTTTCTGTTTTTGTAAACTTTAAAAAAATATTATAAACAAAGTATTAACATTTTTTAAACTTTTATGAAGCTATTTTGTTTTATATGTATATAAAAAGAGATCCACGAAGCAAAAAAAATGTACGGTAATTATTTAATATTTTTATCAATTTGTAATGATGAGAGAAATTCTAAAAATAACCTACTTTGTTGAAAAATTAATTTTTATGAAAAATTCCAACGGGAATGAATTCTTCTAAGTGTTTAGAATACATAGTAATTTTTTTTAAATATTTGAATTTAATTTTATTAACTTAAAAAAAATATTTTATGTAACGTACTCGGTTTCGACGCCGTGCGCGCAACCTAAAAATGCCTCGCGGAAGGCTACTTTGAGCGTTAAATTAAAATTATAAATAATGGAGGTACAGTTCCGGGAGTCGGAACTTATTTATAGCAAATTTTCTCCTCTTTAAGGATCTTTTGTGAAAAATCCAAAAATTTTTATAGTTTACAAACTATAGGCGAAAAACCAAACACCATGTTTTTGAGGTGTTTAATTGTTTATAACTTTTGAAATTTTTTATGCACTGCAAAATTTTTCTTCACACAGTGATCTATACATTATTCCGAATCGAATGAGCCATTGAACATAATTTTCGTAATAGTATGTCCCAAAAACAACGCTTTTAAACTTTTTGATTAGACTAATATATATTGCTTCAATAAATTTTAATTTTGTTCCAGACGTATTTGATAAATATTCCAACAAATTTTGAAAACTTGTAATTCATGTGAATTGATTATATTTAATGACTAGCCTATTTTGTCACGGTGTACTCATAATTATTTATCTGTAATTTTTTTATATACATACAGGGTGTCCCAGTAGTGTGTGGAAGTTCGATATATCCTATATTATAGAAAATATCAAAAAATGTTATTTACAAAAATTGTATATAATATTAATCTGCACATTTCAAAATTATTTTCAATTATACAGAGTGATTCATAACTTTAGAATTGATCGAACCTATGTTTTTTTAAATGGACCACCCTGTATTTAATTAAATTTTTTGGTCTTTTTTGTTTTTTACTTTTTTGTTTTCTTTTTTGCTCTTTTAGTTTTTTGCTTTTTTGCTTTCTTTTCTTTTTTGTTCGAAATAAATAGTTTTTAATTTTCACAAAGATATCTTTCAGCTGATAATTGACAAGAACAAGAATGTAAAATTTCTTAATATATTTATTAGGGTGGCCCAAAAAAAGCGAACATTTTTTTTTATTTAAGTCTCCTATGAAAATATGTTAGTTCATCATGTTTTAAGAGCCCCCTCCAAAGGACAGCTCAAAAGAAAATTTTTAAAGGGTAGCTCCGAATTTTTAAAAAATTCCAAAATCGTCGAAAACCGATTTTTTTATGTTTTAAATTTTTTTTCTCATTATTTTATTTTTTTCTATAAGAAAAATCGTAAAGATCCTGAAAATTTCAAATCGAAATTTTAATATTGAAAGGTCGCTCCGAATTTTTCTAAAGTTTCAAATCGAGTACTTTTGAATATGAATATTCACGAACTTTATATTTTTTTGTTTTCATTAAACTTTTTTTTCGTTTCTCGTGCTTCAATTTCATTCTTTAATATGTAAAATTAAAGAAAAAAAATATAAAGTTCGTTAATATTCATGTTTAAAGGCAGCTCGAAGAGATAAAGTACTCGACTTGGAACCTTAGAAAAATTCGGAGTGACCTTTCAGTATTAAAATTTCGACTTGAAATTTTCAGGATCTTTATGATTTTTCTTATAGAAAAAAATAAAATAATGAAAAAAAATTTAAAACAAAAAAAAATCCGGTTTTGACGATTTTTGAGTTTTTAAAAATTCGGAGCGACCCTTTAAAAATTTTTGGAGGGGAATCTTAAAACATGATAAACTAACATATTTTCATAGGAGACTTAAATAAAAAAAAATCGCTTTTTTTGGGCCACCCTAATATTTATATTTAAATTTGTTTTAAATTTTTATTTAGATTTTGTAATAATTATTTTATTTATATTTTTATAATTGTTAGAATAAAGAATCGGTTACATCGGCCGTTAAATTTTAATGAAGTGTGAAAAATTTTTGGTTCCGCTCGTGTACTGATACCTGACCCAGACGCCGGACAATTAATCTGCGTTTTGAAAGCGAGACATAAAGATAAACGAGATCTATGATTCGCAATTGCCAATTTGCGATCCGCTATCTCTATAGTTCACGAGCCACGTCGATTCTATAGAGGTACATGCAAAGTCTTCGACCTGTTACTAACTATTATTAAGATCAATCACCTTCGAACTTTTCTAATATATCAGAGACAATCTTTAAGATGTGTAAAAACCAAAATCTGTAAAAAATTACATTACATTACTATATTTTACAGATTCTGTGGCTTACAGGATATTTCCCAGATTCCTACCATAAGTTAAAAATATTCAAGGATCCTACTTGGGTTTCTAGAATAAGACGCAGTCTCAGCAAAAGCTTTACAGCATATAAAGCTAAAAACTTTCATCAAAAGTCTTCTGTTCTATTTTTTCAAATGTCCCTTAACAATTGTAATCAACAAATAGCTATGTCCAGGTTTTTATAAAGAAAACAAACTTCCTTCCCTATAGTTTATTTTTATGTATGATTTTCTTGAATAATTACTTCTAACTTAGAACCCTATTGATTTTCAGAATTGTCGGTTCATCCTAACTACTTTAATATCAATTTTCTTAAAATCCGACTTTGCAATTCTTATGTGACCATTTTAGGAATTCCAATTATTTCTAACGTCAACATTCCTAACATGTTGAAATATTATTGTGTCATTCCAGATGGAAAGGATACTTTAAACGTGTAAGGAAATAATCCTTTTCCAGAAATAAAATTTGATAATTACCATGATAATTGAAGGGGTGGCTGCAATAACCAGGCAGCTCCATTTTTACAAATTTATGAGAAATCAAAAAAACCTTCTAAAAAATTAAAATTTTGTTTTTTCTGCGGTAAAAGCATGTAAAAATAGAAGTTTTTACGTAGTTCATGTGAATATTGTCAATTCTGTTTTAATAAATAAACATAAAAAAATGGAGCTGCCTGTTTTTTGCTATAGTCTATTTTAATGTATGAGAGAGTCTTAAAATAATAAAGCGTTCGTAATCCATAGGCGTATTCCATTAATGAGCCGTGAAACTTTACGAAAAATTTTATGGGGACTAAAATTTCGTTTTATCAAACAGTGTAGGAAATCAATTTTAATTGAGAGGTCAGATATCTCGATGAAACATGGGTGAATGCTGGACGCACGGTATCTAAGATATGGCAAGATACTTCTGTAACTATAGTCTATTTTTATGTATGAGAGAGTATTAAAATTATAACGCGTTCGTAATTCATAGACGTACCACTTCTTTTAGTAGACAGTTAAAATATTTTTTGAAGTTATTCCTCGAGTATACACTCATATTTTCACCTAATTAACCTGCTTATAACTTCTAAACAGCTGAAGGTAAAAAAGTGCAATTTTTTCTAAAATGTTTTATTTTTCCACAAGGTATGTTAAGAACATTGTGTCAAACGGGTTATGTAGGTATAAGGGTTTAAACTTTGACTTTTAAACAACGTTACGTTCATAAATAATAATTTTAATATAAAAACTACTTCTTACCTACAAATCCAAATCAGAATCGAAATCAGAAAATGAACTGTCGCAACCAATATTTACAATGAGTGGCTCGATCATTTCATCAGTAATATTGTCCAACTTCCACATTTTCTCTTCTTTCTTAATCGTATGATTTACTGCCTTTTCCCAGTTTTCATGCTTCACATTATTTACAGCCTCCAAAAACAACTGTTTAACATCACTCATTTTAAAAGAATTATTTTTTCTTGAAACTTCTCCCTTTATCTGTGCCCATATCAGTTCAATCGGGTTTACTTCGCAATGATTTGGTGGTGATCTAACCACCGTCATCCCACGATTTTTTGCAATTTCATCAATTTAATATTTTTTGAATTTCTCTTTATGAAGGGAACACAAATGATACAGTTCTTTTCTCACAAAACCGGGATGGAACTTAATATTCTTTGAATTTAGCCAATTCTGTAAATATTTTTTTAACCACTTGGTTGTGGGCATTTTTTCTATAAGTCTCGAGTGATAACTTGCATTATCCATTACTATTATAAAGTTCTGAGGAAGAAGATCTATAATTTGTTCGAACCACTCTTTAAAGACATCAGCATTCATGTCCTCATGGTAGTCACCGGTACGAGTAGATTCAAAAGTCAATAAACCACCTTTAACAAAACCGTTTGAACTACCGATGTGTACTATTATTAGTCTGCGCCCCTTTCCTGATGGTGGATTTAAAGTAGTAGTTAATTATTTAAAAAAGCCTATCTTCGACTTGTAACAGTTTGATCTTGCCAAAATTTATTTGGTTTATGTCCCTCGTTGATCCATGTTTCATCTAAATAAAATATATTTCTTCTTTGGTTTCTCATTTCTTTTAAAGTCCTTAGGTAATTTCTTCTCCATACTACAATATCGCTTCTTTTTATTAAAATAGACTTTCTGGAATGCTTTTTCCATAGAAAACCTATTTCTTTTAAAAGTTTCAATAGTGTGCTTCGACTCATTTCAGGGTAATCCTTATCATCTCGAACCGTGGCAAGAACTTTGTCTACTGTCGGAAATTCTTCTCAAAAGAAGAACGCATGCACTTTCCTTCGAAGTCTTTCTTTCAAAAGATTTTCTAATTGAAATTTTGGTTATCCTGGAGCTTTACGTGCTGTTTGAAACTCGCCACATTTCTCTTCTTTAACAACTCTGTAAATCGTAGATTTCCCAACACCAAGCGTACTACTAACTAATTCAACTGTGTCATGAACACTTTTACATAAATGGTTGTCTGTAAATGATTTAAAAAAATTAAATATTAATGTTTTTTCATTAACTGTTAAAGGACCGATTTTTTGTCGTTTACGCGGCCCTTCCAAATTTTCCATGATCACACTAGAATTCACACTGCACCTTGCAAGTTGCAACTAAACGACATTTAGTAAACTGTCAAGAATACACAACTTGGACCTCCTTACTAAATGGAAAACCTATAATCGCATTTTCGGTGAAATTTGTTGGGAAGGTATTTATCTACTTATAATTCTATTACTTTCTTGGAATTCTTGGAATTAAAATAAAACAAAATTGGCAAATAGGTACTTATTGAAAATAATCTTAAGATACGGCTATGTAATCTTTAATACACAGAGCTTTTGGCCTGTCCAAACCTTTTTCTATTGTTCTGTACAGCTTATGTTTATAAAGGACCAATAAAAGACCCAAAACTTGTAATAGCTCAGGTACATTTATTACAATTTTAGGAAATATTTAGATTATTCTGTAAAAATATTTAAAATGACCGTACTAAGTTTTGCATTAGAAATGATGTTTTATTACTCTCTCATACATAAAAATAGACTATAGTAAAGATAAAAGTATTTCCAAGTTGTTTCTGTTTACCTAGACCATGTGCGTTTGATGACAGTGACCGGGTCACGGTGAATTGATGAAATTATTTGTTTCCGGATGTGATTTTTTTTTTGTTTTGTAAGCAATTCATGTTTTTCATTACCAACTAAAATAATAAATGGTGTATCTCTCATAAAACAGTGAAAATGTATGTTGTCAAAATATTAACGAGTGCAAACAACGTATTCAAGTTAATCAGAAGGTGTTAAATAAGCAATTTGTCGAAAAATTCCTACCAGAAACGCCCATAATGGCGTGTAACCGATGAATGAATATTCTTAGTATTCCGCCTAGCCGTTTGATTAGGAATTCAGCCAAAATAGAATTTAAAACGTTATCAACATGAAAACAGGTATCCCACCTCTATTGCACAATAAACTGTAGCGCGCCGTACACCGGAGGGGCAAAATACAGAAACTTTTCTGCCAACGACCAAGTCTGAGAGAAAAAAAGGTCCGTTACCACGATGGAATGTGAAAGGCGAGTTGTTGGCGGTTCCAGTTTTAAAGCGGCATTCCTCCATGTGAGGACTGATTATCTTAAAAACCAATTAAGCTTTATCGGAAAGGCGATCAAGAGCAACAAACGAGGTCAATTATGAGAGATGACGTTTCGTCAGGATTTGGGGGTGGTCGCTTCCGTAATTTCGCGACAGATATCTTCACAAGAAATATCGGGAATCCCCGCATGAAAGTTTATCGACTAGTCGGAGAGATCAGGAAACATGTAATTTTATTGTTTGCAAATATACAGGCTGTCCCAATAGTGTGTGGAAGTTCGATATATCCTATGTTATAGAAAATATCAAACAATGTTATTTACAAAAGTTGTAGATAATATTAATCTGCACATTTCAAAATTATTTTCGATTATACAGAGTGATCCATAACTTCAGAATTGATCAAACCTGTTTTTTTAATGGACCACCCTGTATTTAATTGTAAATTTGAATTCCCCTGACTTTGCCCTTCAAGAAAATACCAACATGCATGATGTTATACTGGGTATTTTGGAAGTTTAAACCAATTTTATATGAAAATCGTACTAGGTTCAACCCTCTGTATATTTCAAAAGAAACAATCGAATATCAAAATTTTTTATTGATAGTCTACGTTTATGAGAATATAATAATTTTTTCCTAACGCAACAGACGTGTACAGGGTGATTCAAAACTCAGATACATGATTTTCTCAATTTTTTTAAATGTAATACCCTGTATTTCATATCACTACTAAAAAGTACGTTCGTTTAAATTAAATATTGCCTATCCCTAAACACGACAGTTTAGCGAGATTCTTAGATGAAATGTTAAGGATTATTTATAACTAAATTCACAATGTAATTTGATTTAAACCCCTGTTAAAATATACTGTTTAATCAGTTTATATTTTTAAGGTACCTAGCTACAACTTATTATCAACTGTATTTACTTTTAAGGTTAATAAAGCAAAAAGAAACAAAAGTGAAGAAGCAAATAAAGCAAAAAAGCAAAAGGAAACTAAATAGAAAGCAAGAAAAGCAAAAAAAGCAAAAACAGTAAAATAAAGAAAAAAAACAAAAAAGCAAATAAAACAAAAAAGTAAAAAAGCAAATGAAACAAAAAAGTAAAAATGCAAATAAAGAAAATAAAGCAAAAACAGTAACATAAAGCAAAAAAAACAAAAAAGTAAAAATGCAAATAAAGAAAATAAAGCAAATAAAACAAAAAAGCAAATAAAGCAAATAAAGCAAAAAAATTAAAAAAATTAAAAAAATTAAAAAATTAAAAAAATAAATTAAAAAAAAATTAAAAAAAATTAAAAAAAATAAAAAAAAAAATTTTAAAAATTTTTAAAAGAATGTAAAAGAATGTAAAAAATTTAAAAAAATGTAAATGTAAAAAATGCAAAAAAAAGTAAAAAAATGTAAACATAAAAAATGCAAAAAATTAAAAAGCAAAAAAATGCAAAAAAAAATGCGAAAAATGCAAAAAATTATAAAAAAAATGCAAAAATGCCATGAAATGCAAAAAAAAAATCCAAAAAAGCCAAAAAAAGCAAAAAAAAGCAAAAAATTAAAAAAAAATCCAAAAAATTAAAAAAAAAAAACAATAAAAGCAAGAAAAGCAAAAAAAAGCAGAAAAAAACACATTTTTTTAGTAGGGGAGCCCCCTTTAATTTTAAATTTATTTTTATTATTTAATATAGTGGCAACAGAAATCTATTTTTTTGAAAATTTCAACTGACTACCTATTACTTTTCGTGAGATGCAGCCCGCTGACAGTCAGACGGACAGCGGAGACTTAGTAATAGGGTACCGTTGGTTACTCTTCTGGTACGAAACCGTAATAATGCTTGGCATTCTATATTATACTCTTCACAACTTAACAGGCCCCCCCTTAACCCTCCTATTTCCAATCACATTTTTTTCAAAATCGATATACTTTATTCATTTCAACCCCCTTTATTCCCAATTTGTATTCAATAGGCGTTATCCCCTTATAAAGCTTGATTTTGCTAGAAATTATTTTTAGTTTCAGAGTTAGAATTTTTTAAAATATTTTAACCCCCATTTTCAGGTTATCACTCATCGTTTTTGGGTTAAGATTTTTTATGTATTTTAACCCCCTTAACTCTCCAATTTAATCAGATTTTTTTAAAACACAATAGACTGAACTTTTCAAGTTATCATTTTTCTAATATTTCAACCCCTTAACCCCCATTTTTATTTAAATTTTTTTAAAAATCAATAGGATTCATCTGTTGATAGAGCTTGATTTTTCCTAAAATTTTCAAATTGATATCACCTTTCATTTTTGACTTATCGTGCGGACCAAAAATTTGACATCGAAGTGCCACTTTTAAAAGTTGTTTAAAATTTGATGAGAAGGATTTTGATACAAACATTATTAAATTTGGACCAATAATAAAATTGTGTGATTTTTAAATTTGGAATTAAAGATAACCTGATATCATTTTAAAAGATGTATACTATTATTTTTTTAGTCCATATATTTTTATCATCATACTTTTATGTCAATAATATCAATAAACAAACCACTATAATTTAAAAGTAATGTTCTAATTGATAAAATTTACGTTGATACTGATTATAACTTTCTACAAAAATTACGAAATAGTAAACCAGTTTCTCCTTAAATTCAATGTTTCATTCATTCTTATTCTTACCTTCCTCGCTATCATCAACCTTATCAGTTTCGAGTCAATATTGAAATAGATCTTCAAGAGTTTCCTTTCTTGTTTGTTTTTGGATAATTAAACACTACATTTGGCCCCCACAGGTTACCTAAGTAGTTCTAATTTCTGACATTCGTATGCAGTCACATTTTTATTTTTAAAAAGTCATAGACGTTCATTGAACTTCTAGAAATGAAAATAAAACAGATTTGGCTCCAGCGATAATGGGAAAATGTCCATTGCCAACATGGTGATTTTTCTACTGAATCATCGATTCAATTAATTATGTGGAATACTAATTGAACGTTTTCCTATGATTTAATAAACGTTTCACTTCCGTTATTAAATTAGCATTGAATTTGACATTAATAGTATTAATATTTTGATAGTTTTTAATCTGGCAAGGTCGAGTTATCTCCCAAGTTAATGTTCATTAAAAGGTACTAATTTTCACAAATTACACTGTTGTTGCCAAATAAAATTTTTGATACCTCATTCTTTTTGTAAAATATCTCTCAGGATATAGGAACCATTTAACTGCGTTGAAATAGAAAAGTAAGAAAATAATTTTTAGATTTATTTATTTCTAACGATAACCTGCATTTACACCTTAAATATTCATTAATAAATAATTAATTACCCATAATTAACTACCGTTTATTGAATTCTGTGTTCCCTCATAACTGGAAAAATCATTTGTTACTCCTTTGCTTAAAGTGAATAATCCACAAATGTTGCAACAATTACGACCGATCAGTGTATTGCCGACTTTATCGAAGGTTTTAGAAAAGTTATTAATATTGAACTACAGGTACATTTGAACAATAATTCTGAAATACCTTCTTTACAGTCTGGATTTAAAGCTAGTCACAGTTGTACAGTCTGTTCGCTATACTTACGCGGGTTTCGGATTAACAAAATTTTGCAAATTAGTCATTGACAACCAGTTCCAATAAGCCTCTTCCCAAGAAATTAGGTAAAATTGCCCTAATGGTCAGATTTAAATTAAAATAACATTAGGGTAGGTACTAAATTTAGTGAAAATTTTAAAAATGCCTAGACGTGTGTTAGATGTAGATAGTCTAATTTGTAGTGTACATAAGTATTTTACGGACGAAAGAGAAAATGGCGGTCCTTTAAAATCGGTAATGTCTGTACAACAACGCGTATGCGATGCTCTAGGAATTAGTGAAACCAAATTAAGAGGAGTATTACAAAATTACAATAGTGAACTGCCGAAAGAAGATCACCGCAAAATTCGCCCATCAGTGAAAACGAAAGATATTCCAGATGGAAAGAAATTTGAAATTCGTGATACCATTCATCGAATGAGGGCCAACAAGGAACATGTGACCTTAAATACAATTCTCTCGGAATTAATAGATAGAAAATTTGACGACATTGGCAGAACAAGTCTATAGCAAGTGATACATAACATTGGTTTCAAATTTCAAAAGGAGGATAACAGAAAGGCCCTTTGTGAAAGAAGTTCTGTCGTGCACAAGAGAATTAACTTTCTAAGAAAATATTCTAAATTTAAAGAAGAAGGGGCGAATTTTATATATTTAGACGAAACATGAATATTTTCTAGGGGTGCAACCAAGAGAATATGGCAAGATGATAACGTAAAATCCATCAAACATACCGATAAAGAAGGGAAGCGACACATAAGTTTACATGCAGGAGGGAAATCGGGTTTTATAGAAGTTGCTGATTTAATATTTTCATCTAAATCAAAATCCAGTGACTATCATGATAATATGAACACAGAAATATTTGTAAAATGGTTGCATGAAAAACTTCTCCCAGGTTTAAGTGAGCCCAGCGTAATTATTTTAGACAATGCACCTTACTATTCTAAAGTATTAAACAAAAGTCCAACGAATTCTTGGACTGTTGATAAAATTAAAGAATGGTTGACAAAGGAACATATACCATTTCCTCAATATAAATTAAAATCAGAATTATTACGCTTGGCAAATATACACGCAAAACCAAAAACCTTTGTTGTGGATCAGATTATTGAAAGTTACGGTCATCAAGTTTTACATCTGCCACCGTATCATTGCCAGTTTAATGCCATCGAATATACAATATTATGACAACCATATTAGGCCTAATGGTTATAGTGACGACGCAGTTCGGGAAACTTGGCGAAAAGCACTTTCAATTGCAACTCCAGAAGTATGGCGGAACTGTATATCCAAGTGCGAGAAACTAATAGAAGATTGGTGGACTCGTGAAAATAAAATAAACGAAATAAGTCCAATCATAATAACAATTAATGGTGATGACAGTGATGATGATGACGATTGTGATATTTTGGATGATAATGATTGATTTTTTCATTTTTGTTGGCAAGTTCAATTTTTTTATTTTTCTTTTAAAATTCTCTACATGGAACAAATTTTTATGTTAGAAAATATTTTATTTGAGCTAAATAACCCTCTTATTATACATAGACCATATTTTCTGTGTGAAGTATAATATAAAATTATTATTAGGTTTATAATATCCACATTAGATTCCATTAATGAAGAAATTTAATTCTGCTCTCAATTATACAAAAGATTCTCCAATATTATTTAATTAAAAAGTTGTTCATTATTTTTCATTTCATAACCAGTTAGATAGTTCCCCAAAGAACAGGTCAAACTTTCGGGTACTTACCTGGAAATACTCATAAAATTTTTAATCCGAAACCCGCGTAAGTATAGCGAACAGACTGTATGTCTTTATTTACTGTCTCTAGACTCGTTAAAAAAAAACAGACAATTTTATATTTTTTCAACTTTATGACTTGGCTAGTTATCCAACTCGGTTCCGGCTCGTTGAACTACTTTAATTACTTTTCCATAATCATTAACTGTCTGCATTACATACGTAAATAATTTTTTTTTGTTTGAGAGGCCAATAAGGTTTCAGAGTCGCCATATTATAAGAAAACGCTAATTAATTCTTAGAGAGGCCCTATATTCTTTGGATACTTGCCCACTCTGTCCGCTACGGCAGTGTTTTGTATTATATGATGAATACATTTTGGCATACGAATGGGCAACCGTATTTGCTAGCTGTTGGGTTGCCGCCCGCCTTTCTAAAAGTCAATAAACTGAACGCTAGACTAACGCAAATATTAAACTTCAACTTTACAAGATGCTAATTGCTTCATTTATCTTCTGCCCGTTGCGTCTTGCTTTACTACGTCGATTATTATATTAATTGGTAAAGAGTTTGCCTGTATGTATTAGGTATGGGCTTCACAGCGATCAAATAAAAAAAAAAACAATATTAATTCCAAAGTCCTGTTTTGCAGACGATTATAATAGTTATTTACACATTTAGATAGTAAATGTGGTTCTTTAATATCGAAAGTAACTATTATGAATATAACAATTACATTATCTAGGATATTTCTAAATAATAATAATAATAAATGTCTTTATTACCATATAATAAAAAGAAAAATTACATTGATTGTATAATATTAATCTGAACATTTCAAAATTATTTTCGATTATACAGAGTGATCCATAACTTCATAATTGATCAAACCTATGTTTTTTTTAAAGGACCACCCTGTATTTAATTGTAAATTTGAATTCCCCTGACATTATTATTTACAGAAAAATTTTTATAATTTCCATAATTTTTACAACGATAAAATCTAATGACAAACCGTATGCAATCACAGTAGTTAATGCGATAAATATAAATTATTACTAAAGCAATTATCATAGAAGATATAATTAATGTTTAAAAACTATTGATTTTTACTAAAAATTTCATGTTGATATCGCTTTTCATTTTTGATTTTTTTTTTTAATTTCAACCCCCTTAAATCCCCCATATTTAATCAGATTTTTTTATAATTTAAAGGCTTCTCCTTTTAGAGCTTGATGTTTGCTAAAAATTTCGTTGATATCATTTTTCGTTTTTCAGTTAGGATTTTTTTTGTAATATTTTAACTTCCCAATATATTCATATTTTTTTCAATATTAATAGTCTTCTTATAAAGCTTCATTTTTACTAAAAATTTCATGTTGATATCGCTTTTCGTTTTTAATTTAGGATTTTTTTTTAATTTCAACCCATCTTAACCCCTTATTTTTAATCAGAGTTGTTAAAAATCAATAGGCTTTGTTCCCTTATAGAGCTTGATTTTTGCTTAAAATTTTCAAGTTGATTTATCGTGCAGACAAAAAACGTGACATCGGACAGACGGACAAAGTAAACCTATAATAATACTCTTCGCAGAATACTGTATGAAGAGTGGAAAAAAATATATAAGGTACAATAAACAGTTTAAAGAGGTCAACAATAATATTCAACTTCTTTTATCAAAGGATACTAAAAGTTTGAAATAGCAGCACATAATTGAACATTTACAGAAATCTGTGAACTATAATAGTGAGATACATATCGTAAAATATTATCACACTTAATTCTCCATATGACCTTTTCTAAGTGTATTTTACAGCACATTCCAAAGTATTCTTGCTCTCACTCTGTCCTACCCTTATGGTAGACTTTTGCATGTCCATATTCACTAAAAAATAATGTGTTTTAATAAATACCAGATTAATAGTATTTTGTATAAATAGGTAAATTGGCTTCATCTGTATTTTCAAATTATTTTTTAATTGTAGATAGTATATTAATGTTTGATTGTTATGATTAGCCAGAGCATGTAGATATGTGGGATACTTGTTAACTGCCTAATCAAAATCACAATTTATGTTTAATACTTATTTCGAGACTTTTTTCGAGACATTATTACCAACTGTAAACTAATTTATCAATAGCCTTATTTTTATTTAATACCTGTAGTGATTCAAATTACCATAACATCTAATATTTTTGAAAATACCAAATTATACAAACAAGGCAATAAAAAATGTCATTAAAATAAAAGATTTCTGGTTTGTATACAACAAACGATCTTGGTTGGAGGGTAACACGATTGATAATTACAGGCAAATATAATTTTATATAAACTATTTAAATGTACACATACCATTTCTTAGGTAAAGATTCTTATGAGTGTATATTATATTAACTGGTTGATCCATTTTTCTGATTCAGACTTTTAAAGTGAAAACCATTTGTCTCTTTGTTCTTTATCAAATGTTTATTGTACATTTCCATTTTCATAATTGTTATATTGTCCTTAATGTGAAGTTTATATAACACTTGAAGCCTTCAATTTGGAAGAATCAAACTCACACTTTAAAGTATTATTATTCTGTATTCATTAACTGTTAGTACAAAAATGATGTCTTTTTAATTTTGGTTCATACCCATCGCTGTACTACATACAGTGGCGTATCAGTAATATTTAAAATATACAACAATAATGATTTTCCTTTTTTTATCTTTATCAAACGATTATTGTACATTTCCATTACCAATGATGTTACCTTATCAGAATAATCAAATTTTTTCTTTTAGCGGGTTTTGTGAAAAAAAAAAATTACAAATTTTTGCTTATTTCTTACTTCATAGTATTTACAGTTGGGTACAAAATAGACCATTTTGAAGTAGTCTTAGAATGGTCTTAGACACTGAAACAAAATATAAAACAAATTAGATTCGTAAAACTTCATTATAATTAAATAAAACAACAACTTTAAAAATACTTTTATTTACCTTGCCTTGAAGACGTTTTTTCGGGAACAATCGTTGAATTGACATACATGTTTTCAATTTATTAATGTCACAGTTCTTAATTAAACACTTTTTTTAAATGAGCACAAATAAAATACCATAAAGTACCAGATTTTTCAAATTCTATTTGCAGTGACATCTAATTCATTGAAGAGGAAAAAAGGAGGTCTTTATTGATAAGGGGGCGTCCATTAATTACGTGAGGTATTTTTGAGGATTTCTTGACCCCCCTCTCCCCCCTGGTGAGATTTCGTAAGATTTTCCTCAACTCCCTCCCCCCTCCCCTAATCTCTCGTGAGATTTTTCAAAATTTGTGTTGTGGGTGTAAATGCGTTGGATTATTAAAAAAACAAACACAATATGTTTTATTACTTTTATTTAAGACTAAAAATTTCTAGAAACATTCTTTACTTTAATTTAATTTTCACGCAATTTTACACCGTTTTCTACTAGAAAAAAAAATACGTCAGATTTATAAAGACCCCCCTCTCCCTCAAAGTGAGATTTGGAAAGATTTAGCTTGATCCCCTCCCCCCTTGAACACCTCACGTAATTAATGGACGCCCCCTAATGAACCCAAACAAAGAACACAATATATTTAAATATTTTGCACGTGAACACTGATGCACGCAGAATGTACTACATCTAGTACAATTGTGAATTGTAATAGACTGGCAACACTAGTTTGGCAACCTTAATGTGTTCTTTTGCAGTTTGAAGGATCTGTTGGCGTGTTGTCTTCTCTTTTTAGATATATGCATTCGCCAAATCGTCTCACTCGTGTTAGGCCCATTCATCATAATGCGCAACAAACACAGTATACTCAGGTATACTGTGCCACAGAGACGTAATCAGCCAAAGGGCAATGATGTACCAAAAAATATAGATTAACATGTATGAAAATAAAAATATTAAAATTACATTTATATATTATTTATGTAATTTTAAAATAATTTATTTTTATGAAATTTAACTGGGTGTTCACTGCACAAATGAACCAATGGAGAAACCGCCCCTGTTTAAAATTTTGATCTTACAACATAAAAAAAAACGTATGTTAAAGGTATTTACTTAAAGTATTTGATTTAAGCAATTTGAAATATTCATTTTAAAGAGTTTAAATTTAGATATTTTATTAACAGTGTTTAATTTGAAGTATTTAATTTAAAACGTTAATTTAAAATGTTTACTTTGAAGTATTTAATTTATAATATTTAATTTATGTTTAATTTATAATAATTGATTTGAATTTTTGATTTAAAATAAAATAAAAATTTAGGTTACTCAAAACAAAATAAAATGTATTGATATCCATGGAAAAAAAGCAGAAATATATTAGAGAAACCATACACTAGCCATACAGGCTTCTATGGATCTTATATTTATTTCCGTTCATTTTATATATATGTGGAAAAATGTAATTTAATTGGAAATAAATGTTATTATTATATTATTATTATAATTACTGGTATATTCCTTCTATTACGTCCCAAATTTAGTAAAAACAACTTTTTTTGACGAAAGACTAACGTACATTTCTTTTTTACAGAAGAAGAAATAGATGTCGTCAATGTCATCGATAAGAATCAATTCGCAAACAGGAGCGTATTCTCTTTCCCCAACAACCCCTCCAACAGAGATCGCCACCAAATCCAAAGGCGGATGGCCACCGCCATCTCGAAGAAGAAAGTGCCGGCTGGCGTGAAAACCATGATGCCCGTCAGAAAAATCGCGACCCCAGAAGCCTCCCCCATGAAGAAACCCGCAGACACCAGGGGAATAAAGAGGAAACAGTACAGGACACCAGTCAACACCCCCTACAAGCGCCGGAATTACGGCAACAGCAGTGATAGCGAAGCCGAACCTTCCGAAAAGCGAAGCCTCCACAACAACATGGAGAGACAGAGGAGAATTGATTTACGTAACGCTTTCGAAGACTTGAGAGTGCTCGTACCAGAAGTCAGCAAAAAAGAACGGGCCGCTAAAGTGGTCATACTTAGAGAAGCTGCACAATACTGCGATCAACTTACCACTCACTCCAATAACTGCAGCAAACACTTAGAGGACCTGAAGAAACAACAAGAATTTTTAAGGCGGAGAGTGTCGCTGTTAAGAAAAAATTTAGCAGCCAAACGTTAAGTAGGATTCTTTTATTTGAATTTTTAGTTTAATACTATCTGTTAGGACGTGCATTAATCACAAAAGTATGAAATTTGATATTCGAAGATTATCCCTTTACAGAACGTTTTAGGTCTTTATTTGAGGGATGATAACATTAAATATTTAAATTATTTAAGGTTCATCAAATTTATTTTATAGAATTTTTAATCGCTCAGGGATATTAGCACGTTAAGTAAATTAAGTTAAAAAAACTAATAGAATAATAAAAAGTTAAGCGATGATAAGTAAAATTAGGAATTTAGATGTACATATATAATGTAGCATAAGTTCTTTTTTTAGAAAAGTGAGCTATTAAGTGATTGGTTCGCATACACGTCAGTATGGTACTATAAATAGAAAAGAGATGATGCTTAGTGAATAAATATATTATTTTTTTAGACATTGAATATGATAAACTATCATTCGGATTGGAGAAATGTATACAACAAGAGTTATACGAAAAAAGCAGAGGCTGAAAGTTGGTATAGCAGCATAAAAATAAACAATTAACAACTTTTTCCTTGGGCCTTGTGTGAAATTTTGAAAAATAATGTTACTTTTTGAAAAATGTACAAATTTGACATTTACAAAATTATTGGTAAAAAATTAAAAAACAAAAGTTGCGATTAGAACTTGAAAATTAATATAAAAGCAAAAAATTAAATAATCAATTTTTTCCTGGGGTATTTTTTGAAATTTTGAAAAATAATGCTACTTTTGCAATTTTTTGAAAAGTGAACAAATTTGACATCTACAAAGTCATTGGGTAAAAAATGAAAAACAAAAGTGGCGCTAAAAACTTGAAAATTGATATAAAAGCAAAAAAATTAAATAAGCAATTTTTTCCTGGGGTATTTTTTGCAATTTTTTGAAAAGTGAACAAAGTTGACATTTACCAAGTCTGGGTCGAAAATGAAAAACAAAAGTTGCGATAAGAACTTGAAAATTTTTATAAAAGCAAAAAATTAAATAATCAATTTTTTCCTGGGGTATTTTTTGAAATTTTGAAAAATAATGCTACTTTTTGCAATTTTTTGAAAAGTGAACAAATTTGACATTTACAAAGTCATTGGGTAAAAAATTAAAAACAAAAGTTGCATTGAGAACTTGATAATTGATATAAAAGCAAAAAATTAAATAAGCAATTTTTTTCGGGTATTTTTTGAAATTTCGAAAAATAATACTACTTTTTGTAATTTTTTGAAAATTGAACAAATATGACATTTCCAAAGTCATTGGGTAGAAAATGAAAAACAAAAGTTGCGCTAATAACTTGAAAATTGATATAAAGCAAAAAAATTAAATAAGCAATTTTTTCCTGGGGTATTTTTTTGCAATTTTTTGAAAAGTGAACAAAGTTGACATTTACCAAGTCATTGGGTCGAAAATGAAAAACAAAAGTTGCGCTAAGAACTTGAAAATTGATATAGAACAACAAAAATTAAATAGGCAATTTTTTCCTGGGGAATTTTTTGCAATTTTTTCCTGGGGTATTTTTTGCAATTTTTTGAAAAGTGAACAAATTTGACATTTACAAAGTCATTGGGTAAAAAATAAAAAACAAAAGTTGCGATAAGAACTTGAAAATTGTTATAAAAGCAAAAAATTAAATAATCAATTTTTTCCTGGGGTATTTTTTGAAATTTTGAAAAATAATGCTACTTTTTGCAATTTTTTGAAAAGTGAACAAATTTAACGTTTACAAAGTCATTGGGTAAAAAATGAAAAACAAAAGTTGCATTGAGAACTTGAAAATTGATATAAAAGCAAAAAAATTAAATAAGCAATTTTTTTCTGAGGTATTTTTTGAAATTTTGAAAAATAATGCTACTTTTTGCAATTTTTTTAAAAAAGAACAAATTTGACATTTACAAAGTTAATGGTAAAAAATGAAAAATAAAAGTTGCGCTAAGTACTTAAAAATTGATATATAAGCAAAAAATTAAATAAGCAATTTTTTCCTTGGGTATTTTTTGAAATTTTAAAAAATAATGCTACTTTTTGCATTTTTTTGAAAAGTGAACAAATTTGACATTTACAAAGTCATTGGGTAAAAAATGAAAAACAAAAGTTGCGATAAGAACTTGAAAATTGATATAAAAGCAAAAAATTAAATAAGCAATTTTTTTCTCGGGCACTTTTTGAAATTTTTAAAAATAATGCTACTTTTTGCAACTATTTCATAAGATATTTTAATCCGGACTTGGAGATCTTTTAAGGGACAAACAATTTTTTTACTTATCTACATCCTGATCAATAGGTAATAATTAAGATCGTTGTTGTCGGTTAATACTAATTTATGGATCTGGTACTACTTTAATACAATTTTTTTACGCCCATGTCAATGTCAGTAAACGTTAAAAATCGCACTGTCAACATTCCTTCTAAATGACATTTAACAATAATGAGATCTCATAACATACACGTGCGTTTTGATAAGAAAACCTAATTTTTTTTCCTATGAATAATTCAGTACATTAGGATCAAATAAATAAATAAATTACAATAAGAACCAAAACCTTTAAATATATTTTTTAAATCTTTAATTTACCAGTTTCAGCGGATACACATTATTCTATCAAAACAGCAAAAAAAATATTTTACACGTAATTTTAAATAAAAACAATTTTTTTATGAATAATTCAGAACATTACTATCAATTTAATAAATAAAAATATTTAGAAACAAATCTTTTACTTGTAATTTTTCGCTATTGCATTCAGGTAGAATTTCCATCAACTACTTTGCTGAAACAACACTTAAAACCTAATTTTAAAAAATACTCTCTTAAAATTATAATTTATTTATAAAGATTATTTACAGAGGTTTATAAATACATATTGATTACCTACCTGTTTTCATTTCTATTTTTATTTTAGTATAAAAAATATGATTTAAAAAATTACAGGAAAAAGGAATTGTTAATTTATAAATAAGGGATTTAATCATTAGAAATACCAACGGTTTTGAACGTGTAATTTATCTCTGGTTACTTACAACTCTAGTTATGTAATATACTACATATTTCATTTGGATCAGATACAAAATCCATCTATACTTCTTTGGTGAACTCTTGGTAATCTTCAAAAGCAGACAAGTATTTCATTGAACACTGATTAACTATTCTTTATTCTTTTATTTTGTCCGTCATTTAAAAATAAATAATTTGTTTATTCACTTACGGTATCGGAAAACAAATTTGAGAAAACATGGAAAATGTTGTAGCCATATAAAATTTGCTCATAATTTAGACTTTTCTTGCCTTACCATTTTTGACTTACCTTAAGAATCTACCTTGAGTAAGAAGTGAACAGACTTTTTCTACTCTTACATATTCTAATCCTAAAGTGAATTATCTTGGGAATAGGACTGGATTCTTTCTAAGTAATAAATATGAAATTTTATTCTTTTGTGATGGTGTGCGATTCTGTAAATTTTTGTAAAAACCGAGTTAAACATCCGATTTGTTACAATACATACCATGTATATTTAAATCGGTTACATAATTATAACTGTGATTTCATTATCATCTTAAGGGTTAGAATAATAGTTCATTTTATTTGTTATTGTTTGTAAATCTGCGTAGAATTCGAGTTGTTTTTTTAATTTAACACATTCAAATACTTTTAATGTTTTAATTTTTAATTTGGTGATAAAAAATATTGTGATAACCACTAATGTTTTTTTTTCCTTATGATTAAAGTAATTAAAATAATTTTCTTTTAGAAATTCTGAATAGTTTTAATTTTTCCTATTTTTTTTTTTTTAAACAAAATAAAACATTATGAAGTATTTGAGAAGCAATAATAGGTTCATTTTAAGTATGTTTATATTACTGGTGTTTTTTTTTTGTAAATGTTTTTGTTGAGTTAGGTTTAATCATGCAATTTTTAAGTGTGTGAGTCCATTCAAATTGTTTTTTTTTTGTCAGAGTTTTATCTGACGTTTTTATTTTTGTTTTGAACAGTCTCCATCTGTTGTTCACGAAGGGTATGAATATTGATTGGTTTTAATATTATAACATTTTGTATAGTTTGCTAAATAATCTATGAATATGATTATTTGGAGAAAAATTAATATAAGTTTGAGTAATTTTATCAAATTTAAAAAAAAATCAATTGATATGGAATTGCGATTATTAGCATCCTATTCTTTTGCACGAAATTATGTTTTAATCATCATTCGATGCATATTGTCAGCTTGTACATTTGCTGAAACAACTTTTTGACTTCAATAATTTTCCATCGCTTTGGAGTGGTCATAAATGTATTTTTATTATCGACTTCTATTATAAAATATAGAAGAATAGATTACGAATAATATAAATTTGTTGAATTATTTTAACAGGCTCTAATGTGGGAAAAAAATATATTATTCGAATCAAAAATATTGCATTATACGCTTTTTAATAATTCTTGTGTTATGTAAATTTGTATATTGAAAATAATTACGATGATGTAAAAATTCTTTACATTTTACTTTTGTTTGTTCTAAGTGCTTACTTTATACTGTTAGTTTTTTTTTAATATTGTTGATTTATACACAAATCTAATTTTTGGTGTGTTAATGTTCTTAAGACGTTTTGTTGAAAATTTTGTATCGTTTTATTTGTTCACGTTTGCCATTTGAGTGGAAGTATTGGACTCTTAATAACTATTAAGAAATGAAGTTACGCGGAAAATTAGTAATTTATGGAATTGATATTGAATATGGTAATCTACAAATTTTCAAAAATTGATGAAGTTGAACTGTAGAAAATATTTTCGTATTCGTAGAAAATAGAAATATATAAAATTAGATCCAAATTTTTTTTATTAACCCTTAAATTACGGTAGAATATGTAATAAAAATAAATTAATTAAAATTTGAGAGAAGCTGGTTATTAAAAGCCTTAGACGTATACAATTCAAATTTAACTGAAAAGTTGACGTTTTCTGCGATTTGTCACAATTAGGGATGAACATAATCGATTATTCTATTTTTTGAATAATCAGTCGATTATTTTCGACTATTCGATTATTTTTCAATTAATCGATTTGTCATAATTAGGGTTAAGCAAAATAATCGATTAATAATCAATTATTCGATCTTTTTGAATTATCAAGCGATTATTTTCGATTAATAGTTTATTAATCGATTTTTCTATTTTTTTAATAATCAGTCGATTATTTTCGATTATATTCAAAATTTATAATCAAAATAATTGATTACTATTCAATTATTTATTTTTTTTTTAATTATCAAGCGATTATTTTCGATTAATCGATTTTTTCCGATTATTTGATTATTTTCGATTATTCGATTATTGTCGTTTAATTATTTTTAATTTTTCAAAAATAATTTTTATATTTGATTTCGATTAATCGACTAAATAAAATAATCTAATATAATTAATCAATTATTTCGGAAATAGAAAAATTTAAAATTAGATCCAATTTTGTTTTATAATTGTCAAATAATTTAAAATTTGAGGGAAGCCGCAATTTGTCACAATTAGGGATGAGCAAAAAATTTATTATTAATCGATTATTCGATTTTTTTTTAATAATCGATTAATATTCGATTATTTTTTCAATTAATCGATTTGTCATAATTAAGGGTAGGCAAAATGATCGATTATTAATCAATTATTCCATTTTTTTTAATATTCAACCGAATATTTTCTATTACTAGTTTATTTTCGAATAATCGATTATTTTTGATTAATCGATTATTTTGGATTAATCAATTTTTTTCAATTATTCGATATTGTTTAATTATTTTCAATTTTTCAAAAATAACTTTTATATTTGATTTCGATTAATCGATATATTTTATTTCGATTAATCGATTATATAAAATAATCTTATTCACTTAATCGATTGTTTCGGAAAAAATCTAATCTAATTAATCGATTACTTTCGATTAATCTAATTAATCGATTATTTCTGAATAGAAATATATAAAATTAGATCCAATTTTTGTTATACCTGTCAAATAAATTAAAATTTGAGTGAAGCGGTTATTAAATTTAACTAAAAAGTTCAGGTTTTCCTTGATTTATTATAATTAAGAGTCGAAAAAATAATCGATTATTCGATTAATCGAAAATGTTTAATTTATCGAGAATAATCGTTTAATCGATTAATTAGATTACTTTATTTGAATTAATTGAGATTAATCGTAATCGAATATAAAAATTATGGCTTATTTTCGATTAAATAAATATTTTCAATTAATCGATTATTTTTGATTTTTCAAAGGTCATTTCGATTAATCGATTAAATGAAATATTCTAATTAATCGATCATTTCGATTAATGGACTATTTTCGATTTAATTATTCTCTATTGATCGATTATTTTTTCAATTGATTGATTATTTTTTAGATTAATCGATTATTTTTTTGATTAATAGCTTAGTTTTTCGATTAAACGATTATTTTTTCATTTAAACGATTATTTTCGTTTAATCGATTATTTTTCAATTAATCGATTTCTCATAATTAGGGGCAGGCAAAAAAATGGAGTATAAAGTAATTCGATTTTTTTTTAATAATCAACCGATTATATTCGAATAATAGTTTATGTTTGATTAATCGATTATTTTCGATTAATCGTTTTTTCCCGATTAATTGATTATTTTCGATTATTAGATTATTTTCGATTATTCGATTATTTTGGATTATATGATTTTTGATTATTTTCAATTAATCGATTTTTATCGATTTTTCAAAAATAATTTTTATATTCGATTAATCGAATATATAATCTAATCTAATTGATCGATTATTTCGGAAATAGAAATATATAAAATTAGTTCCATTTTTTTAACTGTCAAATAAATTAAAATGTGATGGAATCTGGTTATTAAATGCATTTCAGCTATAATAAACGTATTCAATTCAAATTTAACTAAAATTTTGATGTTTTTCGCGATTTGTTCAAATTATGGGTGAGCAAAATAATCGATTATTAATCGATTAATCGAAAATATGATCAATTAATCGATTAATAATCGATTAATCGAAAAGATGATCAACTAATCGATAATATTCTATTAATCGAAAAGATAATCAATTAATAGGAAAAGATAATTAATAAATCGAAAATATTCAATTAATCGATAACAATCCTTTAATCGATTAAATAATTAGACTATATTATTTGAATTAATTGATTAATCGAAATCGAATATAAAAATTATCGATTATTTTCGATTAATTGATTATTTTCAATTAATCGATTATTTTTTATTTTTCAAAGATCGATTAATTAAAATAATCTAATCTAATTCATCGATTTTTTCGATTAATCGATTGTTTTTTTCGATTAAACAATTATATTTTTATTAATCGATTATTTTTTCGATTAATCAATTGTTTTTTTCGATTAAACAATTATTTTTTTATTAATCGATTATTTTTTGATTAACAGATTATTTTTTGATTAAACAACTATTTTTTCAATTAATCGATTATGTTTTTATTAATCGATTATTTTTTTTATTAATCGATTATATTTTTGAAAAATCGATTAATTTTAAATGATTATTCTCAATGTATTATTTTCGATTTGATTTCGATTAATCGATTAATTAAAATAATCTAATTTATATAGTCGATTATTTCGGTTATTTGAATATTTTCGATTAAATGATTATTTTTGGATTAATCCATTATTTTTTCGATTTAATGATAATTTTTTTAATCGATCGATTAATCGATTATTTTTTTGACTAATCGATTATTTTCGTTTAATCATTTTCAGTGTATTATTTTTGATTTTTCAAAGATAATTTCAAATCGATTAATTAAAATTTGATCTAATTAATCGATTATTTCGAAAATTTAAAATAATGAAAATCATCAGTATTCTAATATTTTTTGTGCATAAAGTTATTTTATCTTTATCATCCTATAAAATTGGTTATACATCAAATCACAATGTTTTTAATTTTGACAAAAGACAATCTGTAAATTACTTTAAAAATATAAACAAAGAATATAAAAAAAGAAATTTAAAACCAGCCACTTTTTGATGGAACCTTTATAGCCAGATTTCCTGGATTAACATTTTTTTGATAACATTATTTTTTGGTTGTGTCAAAGTTAATTTTCACATTTGTGTAATTTTCGAACTCGACTTATGCCTCGTGCAACAATTTTTTCCCACTCGTGTGAAAATATGTCACTTTCCATACTCTCAATTTAATATACTATATCTGTCAACACTCCTGTATGTAATGGAAATATTAAAGTTGCAGATAAATAATTAAATAAATTCCAAATGCGAAACGTCTATAAAGCCCAATATTTTTTTTAGCAAGTTTCCAAAATAAATTGGACAATTTTACTCGTATTTTTTAATATAAAAACTTTGGATCTCAAATTATATATGTAGATAAATACCAAGTTATATATCAATTCTAAGTTAGGTGTAAAAAAGTCGAATGTATAATAAGTGAAAACACAAATAAAAGAGTGAAAACTCCCTTTCTAAGTTTGTGGATAGAATTATACAGAATTTATAATGTCTTAAGTTAAATATCTAATTTTTAAGTTATTTAATCTAAAATTATGTAACAAACATCAATTGTATTTTATTATTAATTTGTGAAAATGATTTTTTTTCGCATTTATTATAAAATTATTGACTATAAGCGGGATTTGTATTAGTCTTATTATAATCTGTATTGCTTAGAAAGTGTTTAATTAATATCTAATGACTTACCCGTCAATTTACACGTTCATATACTAAAAAAAATGTTATTTGGAGTGCCAAGTACACTACACCATATTTTCAGTTAAATCAGAATGCTCAATGTGTTGATATATTTTGTTATTAATGTAGTGGTGTTTTTTTTCTTAGTTATATTTTAATACTTACGATATGGGTTTTATTGTGCATGAAAAATGTGTATAAAATTTGTCTTCCTCTGCACAGACTATGTTAATATAAAAATAAAACTATTTTAAAAGTCGTGAGATAAAGAGAATTGTTGTGTTCATAATATTTTACAGTATTTTATACTTTTGATAAAATAAAAATAAACACAAAAAAATAACAAATATAAAAAAAAATATATAAAAAAATTCTTGTCGGTAAACTGCCGACGAAGATGGCATACAAAATAGTTTTCTGAACCTTGCATGATGAAAAATATAGAATTTTATATAATTATTTACAAAAACATTATTTTTGATTAATGATTGAAAATAAAAAGTATAATACGTTAAATTTTTGCGTTTTTCATATTTTCCAATAAAGTAGCTTTTTTATTACTGTAAAAATAAGAATTGGCCTCTACTTTTGACAATTTTAATAATATTTTTAACATTTCTGTAATTGATAAGACTTTATACAATGTGTTCGAAAGTTTGTTCCCTAGATCTTTTGATTATTAACAGATAAATAGCCTAGCAATATTCCGAGAACAAAGATTTTAAATACTTTACACAAAACTATATTTTTTACAAATTTTTCACGTTATGCAAGAAACAGAACATGAACTATCTGCTCGATAGAACGTACCTGTGATTTAACCTCGCTGTTGACCAAATATATAGAAATAGTTAAAATGAAAATACAAACTATTATGCACATATTTGATTTCGTCAAATCTTTTTCTTTTAGTGGTAAATATATAACAGGGCAATTCTCTATGCTTAGCGACCATCGGCAAGGTCACTTGATAGTGTAGAAAAGTGATGTTGCTTAAAAGCATGATATCTTTATATAAAATTTAATCGATAATAAGCCCTAGGGATGTATGGCATGCGTTTTTATCAAAAACGTAAATATACAGGGTGAAGAATTTGTTTATATAAAAACTTGAATGAAAGCTACATGCATACTTAATCACCCTGTATATTTTAATATAAGTAATGTTACATAATCTTTATGAGTGTAGTCTATCGATTTCTTTAATAATATGCCATAATCCTAACGATTGTTACTTAGTACTTATTTCATTCATATTTCTCTTTTTAACAAGTTTTTTTTGGTAAAATTTTTCAGAATTTGATTGTGGTATTAGTTTTTCATAAGTTTTACAAAATAAAATGTTGGCTTTAATAATGTTTTTTCTTTATTTATTTCCCGTTACCATAAAATTAATTTGCGACCTATTAGTTTAGTCAGCTTTATGAAAGTCGTTTGGATCGTTTTGAATCCAATCACAAATCAAAACGATTTTTTTATGTTGAAAATGACGATTTTTTTATTCGCTCAGTGCGAAGTCATGGTAGCGATACAGCGCTAGCTGCGGATAATTCGTTCATTATAGGGCGATATTTTGTAATTTTGGCATATCAAATACACATGTACATTTTACTTTTTTTTTTTTTTCAAAAAAGTAGGTAAAAATACTAGCAAAAAAAAAACAGTGAAAATTATAAACATTTTCATTAGCAAAGTGGAAATTAAATCAAAGAAATAAATAGGATAGGTGTACAATAAGAAGAAAAATTACCTTTATTTTTGTAATATACTGGAAATAATAGACATCAGAAACTTGAAAGGTTTTAAATAAACAAATTATCATTTTACGATTTTCTTCAATATTTTTCACCTTTCAACATTCTAAAATGTTCAGCAAGGACTAGAATATCAAGATTTCTGCCTTTGAATATTGTATGTGGCTGAAATACAATTTTGTGACTTACTAATTTAGGAAACCAGTTTTAATCATTCATTCTATGTTTTCTTTTCAACAAAAATGAAAATATAAATGAAAATCCTTCTGTTTATAAATTTTAACTTCACACTATTATTTAATGATATTTCTTTAGTTTGACAGAATAGGTCAATTCTTTAAAGACAATTTATTAGACCTAGGCAACTTCTCATACATTGTCACGTAAATACTGTTGCCTGCCTATATTTTATTAATGATTTTTATTGATTATACTTAATTTTATTTAATTTAAGCGATAAAAATCTATTATAATAATAATACTCTCCCTAATTCACCCCCTTACGAGTGAATTTCAACCCCTGAAGTCGACTGAACGACTTGTGTAGGGGAAGGGACGGCTATTATTATTTGCCGTGGCGCTCCGGGGCGACTTAAAGATGATTGATGGTGCCATTTGACTTACAGGTGAGGAAAACCCGGAAAACCTCACCCACCATCGTCAAGACGGTAATGCATGGCGATCTTTTAATCTGCATGTCATATCAACAGAAATTGAATTTCTATTAATAGGGCACACATCAAATCCTAAACCGAACCATGTAATTTAATTAAAAATCCACATGGTCTGGTCTGGGATTCGAAGCCCAGCAGTCTCGGAATCATAAACTTGCCTATAAATGAATATAAGCGCGATAGACCGCTACACTACCGACCCGATATATAATAATAAATTAATGTTTTACTTGTTTTATAAAACCATATACTTTTATTAAAACTAACATATACTTTTTAATTACGAATTCTAAAAATTTTATTATCAGTATACGCAGAATCAGAAATAGTCCATTATAGTACCTAAAATGAATTGGCACTACTGTCACGCACCTAGCGAATAAAGTGAATTCGATCATGTATTAGGCATTCCAACACATACTTTGATTACTATACGGTGCAAGAGAGAGGTCCGACACGCCCAACATAGGGCGCGGCCATTTTGATACCTTTACCACAGTTTATAGCTAAAGAATCAGTTCGCTCACTCTGCGTCGGCACTTTTGATCTCAATGTTCCAGTTTATACACTGCGCAACTCGGATAATACAATATATGACAACCGCCTATAATAAAACAGCAGTCTTCTGCGTATCCTGAATTTGTATCCCTGGAGTGGATGTTATTTTGGAACTTTCAACTGGTCCGAGTGAGCTAACTGATTCTTTAGCAATAAACTGTGACTTCAAAAATAATATTCACTGACACTGACAGCAGCAAGCAAAATATCAGGTGCGTTTTAATCATCCGCTTCTGCTTCCGGAATTGTCGGTTTAGTCGTTTTAACTTGTCAGATTAAAACAAGAAAACCGACAATTCCGAGGCAGAAGCCGATGATTAAAACGCACCTAATAAAAATATTGCTCCAAGATGTAGGCAACACGTAATAAGGCATCAAAATGGCGGAGTTTTCTATCTCCTCTTAAAAGGCACTCAGAAAGCTGTGCAGTGCGACCATTCTCCGTATAGTAAGAGAAAATCAAAGTATGTGCATTCCAACGACCTGTCAAACTGCTAACAAGTGGGAACTGACATGTTGCCACAGTGTCTCTTTCAGTGAAACGTATAAGGATAATAATTATTAGTTCCCAATGTTTTAAGGTTCGAAATACTTAATATGGAGCCTAATATTTAACAGTTCATTTAAGAATCTGGATCATACCTATTCATAAAATTTCTCATTTAAATTTTGCTGCTTTCAATCGGTGTGTAAATTAGATGTTCTTAGATATAATACATTAGTTTAACCATTAAATACTACATTTTAACTGAACATTTGGCAACCCTATTTGTGTATGTTTTTTTAAAGTGTTGTTCGGTGTTTTATTTTAGTGGAATATTCTCGTTTTATTTATTTATATAAAACAAATTATTTACAAACGTGATTAGACAATTCAAAATAGTAAAGAGATGCATAGTTTTCCGAAAATTTTGGACCAAAACCAATGCTCGCTCTTTCAACAGGTAGGTTATGTCAAACTCATAGTGTAATGTTTCCGCCATATTGTGTTTATGAAGCGCGACAAGCGCGTCGTTTGTCGTTTTAGCAGTTCCTAAAAAGGCACAGAAAGCTGGCAATTTCACTTAGAAGGACGACAAGTACCAAAAGGTAAGTTTTTATCGCCATTATTATAAAAAGTCTGTCTTTGAAAAATTTGAGTTAGGTCATAGAGAATTTCCTAAGGACCAATTCCACCGTTGTGTTAAACGAAGTTTAAAATGACATTTTTACATTAACAATGTCATTTTAATCTCCGTTTAACACAACGGTGGAATCGCTCCTAAATGACTTAATATAATAATTCATAAGAAAAATAGTAATAAAGAAGTAAATTTAAACAATGGTAAAATAAACATGACTAATCACAGAAGCTTTAAATCTAGAGCTTGTTTATGATGTATTTGTGGCTTATTTTAGTACATTCCTAATCTACAGTACTGGCACCACATACTTTGATTTTCTTTTACTATACGGAGAATGGTCGCACTGCGCAGCTTTCTGAGTGCCTTTTAAAAGGAGATAGAAAACTCCGCCATTTTGAACCCTTATTACGTGTTGCCTACATTTTGGCGCAATATTTTTAATAGGTGCGTTTTAATCATCCGCTTCTGCTTCGGAATTGTCGGTTTTCTTGTTTTAATCTGACAGGTTAAAACGACTAAACCGACAATTCCGGAAGCAGAAGCGGATGATTAAAACGCACCTGATATTTTGCTTGCTGCTGTCAGTGTCAGTGAATATTATTTTTGAAGTCACAGTTTATTCCTAAAGAATCAGTTAGCACACTCGGGCCAGTTGAAAGTTCCAAAATAACATCCACTCCAGGGATAAAAATCCAGGATACGTAGAAGACTGCCGTTTTATTATAGGCGGTTGTCATATATTGTATTATCCGAGTTGCACAGTGTATAAACTGAAACATTGAGATCAAAAGTGCCGACGCAGAGTGAGCGATCTGATTCTTTAGCTGTAAACTGTTTCATAGGGTTCAAAATGGCCACGCCCTATGTTGGGCGTGTCGGATTTCTCTCTTGCCTCGTATAGTAATCAAAGTATGTGACTGGCACTCTGAGTCTGAGACGGCACGTTCGATCTTTAAAAGTTTTAGTTGACACTTGACGTGTTCTGTACAGGATTAGAAAAGTTTTCTTTACAAGGACTTGGTTATACCTGGTTAGTTGAATTTTTGTTCTGCTGCTTTTCAAGTGTGTATGAGCGAGATGCGAGATACCTTTATAGAGACAACGGTTGAACAACTTAACTACTTTGAAGAAGAAAATCGATTAAATATCAGGGCAGTCTTTGCAAATGTAAAAAGGACAGAACCGTTTTAATTTTTTTTTTATTTTATGTATGTAATTGAGTGTCAAAAATGTTTAAATTTCGAAACTGAAATATTACTTTTTAGTGAAAAGTTTAATTACTTTTAGTTCAAAATATAAAGTGATTGCCATAATTTTAACCACGTATTTAGCGCATCAAAACAAACAACTTTTGTCAAATATAAATTTCTAAAATTTAGCATTTTTGTTTGATATTTGTAAACCCTAAAATAACCCTAACGAGCTGTCGCGATAAAAGAAATAATTAAAATAAAATCTAGCAAAGTTTTTAATACATGATTCACAATGTTATACATTTTTTGCTACAGGTCAAGTGACACCCGACGATTATTTTTAATTTTAGTTGTGTATATGTCGATTAATAGCTTGCGGTTCGATTTATTTTGCTTCTTAAAATGCCGATTTTTACCAATAACATGGTGTTAGTTTAGAACGAGTAAAAACAAATTTTCATAGGCGTGTTCAATTATGCTTAGAATATAAAGCAGGACATTTTGAACATTTGTTATAAACTTGTGAAATAATTTGTGCATTTTTTAAAATAACAAGACTAAAAGATTTTTTTGGTAAGTCAAAAATTCTTTATTTCTTAATGTCCAAAGATTAACAAAACATTGTTTACATATTTAGTTTTATAACAGAACCATATACAGGGTGATTCATAACTATTGGGACATAGGCTAAGGGCAGGTTATTTGGACCAAAATATGGCGATTGGACCAAATATACCTTTATAAAATATGGCTGTTGAATAAGTTACAGGGCGTTATAGTTGAATTTTTTTTTCTGATAATGTCACTGTTTATTTATGAATTGTTATCAAAATCGGCACAAAGGCATATCTTTGAAAAAGGAATATTATTTTATGTAATATTTCACATTTTGTTACAGGGGGCGTCACGTGAATGATTCCTGATGATGAAATTAGGTGGTAACTTTTTTTGGCGAAAGTTTTTAGTGCTTTTGATTAGAAAATATTAGCTAAAAATTATTTCTACGTAATATTGGTACTCTTGTTTAAACACGATAATTTCACCTGTTTTCGAGAAAAACGTAATTGAACAGTTCAGTGTCTCAGAAGGGGATTCCAAATAACACAATAAGAAAACTTCTAACGTAAGGCTTCTATTTCAACGGTAAAGCAAAATTAAAAACAATTTAACATAAAAAAAGCAAACTTAAATGTTCAATGTGACCTCCTCCGACTTCTATGCCTTTTTTAATTCTTTTAATAAAGGACTTTCGGATGGCAAAGAAAATATTATTCTGTCCCCTTATAAAATTACCCGCATTTTGTATGTTCCTCCAGAGTTCGTCTCGTGAATTAATTTCCTGGGTATAAACTAAGGACTTCATATGTCCCCATACATAAAAATCAAGAGGGTTATAGTCAGGAGCTCTTGGTAGCCATTCAAAATTACTTCCTCTGCCAATCCAACGTTGAGGAAATATGTCACTTAGATAATTTCTAACAACTAAGGGGAAATGAGGTGGAGCTCCATTCTGCATAAACCACATTTTCCTTCTTACATCTAGTGGCATATCATCCAAAATATCTCTAAAAGTATTTTGCAAAAAAATAAATAGGAATCTCCATTTAAATTTGGAGGAAGACGATATGGCCCTAGTAGTTGGTCGCCTATAATGCCACACCAAATATTAAATTTAAACTCATGTTGATAATGTCTTTCTTTACGAGTATGCGGGTTTTCTTCTTCCCAGTGATGACTGTTTCGATAATTAAAAACACCTCGTCTAGTAAAAGTCGCTTCATCGGTGAACATAATATTTTTAATAAAATTTCGGTCATCATTATGTTTGTTGAGAATACGTTGGCAGAACTGTAACCAACTTGGGAGATCTCTTGGAAGCAAATTTTGAACAGGAGTGAAGTGATAAGGATGAAACTTTTCTTTTTTTAAAACTCTAATAATAGATGACTGACTTACTCCTGTTGTTATTGCCAGTTGACGTGAACTTACTTCAGGATTTTCATTTACTCGAACCAAAATTTCATCTTCTTCATTAGGTGCGATTTGTTTCGGACGACCACCCAGATTTTTACTATGAAATGAACTGGTTTCACCCAAACGATGAAATAGATTTGCAAAAGTTTTGTGATTTGGTTGTCTTCTGTATGGATATAACAATTCATACCTTCTGGCTGCCATGCTGTAACATTTTAAAAGTCTAATATAAAATGTTATTTTAAATGTGTGCCATCCGGTATAATTCAATTATCGCCACACACAATATTCTAAAGAAAGGGAAATTTCTTGAAGTGGGAGTACCACTAACCAAACGATCTCGCATTAGATTTTTAAATTTCATTTACTATTTCCTTCTGCTCGTATCTGGTGGTGATTTGGCTGTTATAGTGGTAAGCATAAAAAGTATAATGTCTTTATTAAATATCTCAGTAGAAATACTATTCAAACCTTTTGTTAATTATTAGTTTTTAATAGTAAAGTTAAATATGTTTTTATGATTCATTCTGGTTGCTAGAACGGCACAATTTGTATAGTCACTAGTTTTTATTATCTATTGGTTCATTTTTTTTTTTTTTAAAGTAGATGTTTCAAATTTATATATCGTACAGAGCCACGTGAAAAATAAAATCTATTTTTGTCTAGAAAACGAATGAAATCAGCCATAACTCAGCCGCTGTAAACCACACGCAGTAATCCACACGCTGTAACCTTCAAGCTATAACCTACACGCAGTAATCTACACGTTGTAAATTGATTGAGCTGAGTTTACGGAAAAAGCGACAGTTACAACTCGAAGTTACTAGGAAGAAAGAGTAACCGACAAAGGCGTTGGTTCCAGAGGGCAGAAATCTCAACTATCTACAAATGAAGTGGCTAGCAAAAAAGCAAAAATGTGGTAATTACTAGTGACTAAAATTATTTATGATCGAATCAAAATTGATACCCGATAAACTGTAAATAATTTGTTTTCTGAACGGTTTCTTGTTTTCTGAATAAAATCGTTAATTTTTATAAGTATATATGTTGAATCTTATTTTTTAAAGGTTACAAAAATTCTCTTTTATTCACACTAAATTCTGTATAAGTTTTTATTAACTTCTTGTTATTAATAAAGCTAGAGTTTATAATTCTCACTAGCTTTTAAAAATAAAAAAAGAGAATTATTGGTGCCCAACATTACCTAGAAAAATTATTACCCTAAAATTGTCTATTTGAAAAGCCGAATTCACGACAGAGAAAAGTATGGTCAATGTGCTCATTTATTTTTTTTAATTTTTAAGGTAAGTAACATTTGCTATTAAATTTCACTGAGCTAGTAAAAATCTCTATAAGTATTTTGAAATTACATTTATCAAAAAGGTAACGAATAATATTACAAAATGGTGGGCAAAGTGTCAGGGTATTATTGCAATGCGACCGCAAAAATTTTCTTGTGCATATACACAAACCATATCCCGCATTTCTTCATTCGTAAAATGATTGTGACGAGGCATTTCAGTCGAAAAAGCTTTAAAAAAATGCAACAATAGACTATAATCTAACAGCAAAAATAATTCATTGGCAAGAACTGACATTTACCAGACACAATTATCTGACAGTCCAAAGCACACTTTTCATAAATAAAATATTTTTTGAAATATCCTTCTGAGACTCTGAACTGTTCAATTGCGTTTTTCTCGAAAACAGGTGAAATTATCGTGTTTAAACAGGAGTACCAATATTACGTAGAAATGTTTACGTAATATTTTCTAATAAAAAGCACTAAAAAGTTTCGGCAAAAAAACTTACCACTTAATTTCATCATCAGGAATCATTCTCGTGGTGCCCCCTGTAAAAAAATGTGAAATAATACACAAAATAATATCCCTTGTCCAAAGATATGCCTTTGAGCCGATTTTGATAACAATTCATAAATATACAGTGAGATTATAAAAAAAACGAAAAAAAAAATTCAACTTTAACGCCCTGTATCTTATTCCACAGCCAAATTTTATTAAGGTATATTTGGTCCTATCGCCATATTTTGATCTAAATAACCTGCCCTTAATCTATGTCCCAATAGTTATGAATCATCCTGTATAGCACATAATATACCTACCATCACACTGGAAATAATCTGGACCAGTAAACTGTATTTTAATCTAATTAACAAAATTAATCCGAAAAATAAGAAACTGTATTAATTACGCCTGATATTATGAAATCTAAAAAGGTGAAGTTTTGTGTCCAAGGATACCACTAAAAAGTTAGGTGTCGCACTTTTCAACCTTCATGACAACAATGTAAACCTTTTCTAATTAAATTTTATAATTCTTTAAAAAACTACATTAAACAAAATTGTTGCTGCCCCAGATTACTTGTATTTTCGCTGATGTATTTTTTGTTTATCTTGCGCACTCTGAGTCCCCGGGGATTCGGCGCCTATGTTATGTGATAATAATTATTGTAGGTTTTTTTTTACCTATGTTTTTATTAAGAAAATGGAGTTTGTTTTTTATTTATCAGTTATTGTAAAATAATGTGTGGTTAATTTATTAATAAAAAAATAACAATGCTTTTTAATTTTTTTGTTGGACCGACGCCGCGCCAATTTAATTGACTTATTCCCGCGTCCAAGGGGTCCCATCCGCCTCTGACAATATTCAAATCTTTAAAAAGAATCATGAGATATTTAAACAATTTTTCGTTGTTGTGATTATACCTATTATTTACAATCTTTTTGCTTAACAATCGTTTGAATTAATAACAAAACACGACCGCATAATAATAGCTGCTTTGCTATACCTATATAGATAATTAAAATTGGAAAATTTGTCCTTATACCTATTAGTTTTCCCAGTTCAGTCAACTTGAGACGCTCATCCGCATCCTCATCACATGCGACCTTGCTTAAAACGTCTCGATTTTTAACCATTTACATTTTACAATGGCGTTCTACAGAAACGATAAATGATGTACGCATAAATTCATGAATGAATAAAATTAAGAGGTGACGCAATGCCATATGTATACAAATGATTTAATAATAATTATATTAATTAATTTATGTTGACACAAGTCACAGATCATTTTTTATTATAGCGACCAAATTTTCAGATATATTTAGGCTTTCCGGCATATGTTTCCTGTTTTGTTTATTGCTGTGAACTATGAGACACATAATAATGGTACAGGTTCGGATATAAAAAAATATGTGTGGCACTCGGGGACTGCCGCGGTAAAGCTATTGCATAGCATTTTTTATCAACTTATGCAATTATAATTATTTATTTATTTTATGCAGTATTTTTTTTCTTTGATATTAATTCAAGTTTTTTCTTTGATATTAATTCAATTTACACTTTTTGAGCGTGGTGACCGATAAGAACACAATTTTTTTTCTTTTATTGAATAAATGAGAAGTTAATATTGTTTAAAATATTTTTATTATCTTACAATACATGTTGGTTATTCAGGAATTTTTATCATTGAAACTATAGGTTTATGGTAACTGAAATAAGGAACATAAGTTTGCGATTTGATATCCTCTAAATATCTGGAAAATACCGCGTCAATTGTGGTCCTATATTTTGTTGTGGATTCTTGTAGATCATTATTAATTTTCAAATTCGATTTTTCCGAAATTGTGTCTAAAAGAGATAGAATCAGCAGCTAGTCTACAGGCATACGTCTAGTCGCACGTACACAAACACCGTGTCGAAGTCGCGGTTCATGACTTCCTACTGTATGTCAGCACATTCATAGCGCTGAAACACGGTAGGAAATCTGAATATCATGCCCGCTCTATGTCACTTTAAACCATACGTGAATTGTGTGCTGCAGTCCAGGAGGAATTCATGAGCGTACAAAGGCGTAAAAGCAGATGAAATTCTACCTGCTGATAAAATTGTAATTATTTTTGAATGACAGAGTTAAATAGTTTTGTTATTATTTTGTAGTCTGGTTTACAAGTAAAAAATGGAGTTAATTCTTGCTACTGCTGTTCTATATATTGAGTTGTTTTTACAATAGGTCTGATTATTAGAAAGTATTTTAAATACATTAACTTTATTTTTTTAATATATTGGTTTTCTCTTGATCAAATGAAAAACTAACTGAATATACAGTTCATCAAATTTCTAGAGGCTTCCGACGGCTAGACAGAGAAAGCACTACTGACAGGCATCCCGACGGATTTACGCAATGAAAGTACACTCTGCGCATCAAGTATTTCACTATTTCATTCAGACGTAAATGTCAGATGTAAATTTCGCTAAAACATTTCTTTTATTTTCGTTTGTGTTTTTTGCTCATTACAGTTTAATAGAACCTAAGTATGGAGTTTAATAGCAAATTAAGAGGCCGCGTGATTAACAGTCAATCTCGCGAAATAATAGCCAATGTTATAGAGTTTATGAGAAGAGAAGGAAACTTTAATTCACCTTCAATACCATTTAAAAATGTAAATGATCGTGTTGCTGCAGCCACAGGAGTATCTAAAAACACTGTCGTCCGCATTTCTGGAGAGAAAAAAAGAATCGATAACCGTGAGATATCGGAATTTTTATCACCAAGAAAAACCATTGAAAAACCAAAAACAGTTAATGATATAGATGAAGCTGCACAAGAATCAAATTTTATTTTTTTATTATTGGATAGCTATTTTTGTTTCTGAGTTGTGTTCATTTATAGGCTCAATTTTTTTCCGTTTCTCCTTTTTGATTTTATATGGGGTTTCAAGTTGTTTTTGACTTATTTCGACGTAAATCACAACAACACACTTTTTTAATAAAGCAAAAAAGTGTTAAGAGGTATATGTACGTGTAAACTACAATTACAAAAAATTGATATGAAACCCATGAAACCACCAACAAAAATGTAAAGCTAGCTTCCGTACTAGAACATGGTGTCATTCATCGAGATAATTTATCGTTTTGTTTAATAGATCAAGAAATGTAAATATTCCCCTGTTATTTTTTATAAAATTATAAGAGAAATAAATTTTTTTCTAAATAGTATAGTTTATTATTTTGTAGAAAAACAAAATTTCGAAAATTTTAGTAATGTTTCAGAAACAACCGTTATTAATAATAGGTACCATTTTCCTTAATAAGGTAGAAATAAAATATAAACTATTTCCACGATTTACAAAGGCCTACAAAAAAATTATAGATATTTTCCGCTATCCTATAAAATTTATATTTTCTGACTCAATTTCAAAAGGTTGAAGGAATTCCAAAACACCTTTTATGGCATAATAATTATTTTCAATTCTACATACTATCTTTAGCTGCTTTTAAAAACGTTCTAAGAAAGTCCAATCAGACCAATTTAATCCCTAAACTATTCCACACTTTTAAAATTTAATTACCTAAAAATATTAAAAACAATTTAAAATAACTTGTTTAGCAGACTGTACAATAGCTATCTTAGTCACACGTAGCGCGTTCTCTGTCTGGGCGTCGAACACCTCTAGAAATTTGATGAACTGTAATGTCTTTATTATAACAATATATTTAGTCAAATATAAACGATCTTTACATGTATTAAGAAAATAAATTTATTTTTTAGCATTTGGCACATTACTGTTAATATTGCTTAGTAGTGAGTGTTTTTTTTTTAAATTCTTCCTGACTGAACCCGATTTCTTGTTTTTGCTCCTGCAGATGTATGTTTTCTTCGACTGATTGCTGTTGGTTGTACTTTTATTTTCCTACTTCTTCTAAACGTTATTTTATTAAGTATTAAATCGACAGCTTGATTTCACGTAACGATTTTTTTAAGTGATTTGTAAGTGAATTCATTGCTTTTAAACCACCAGAACTTGGATTTTGCTTAAACGTTTCCACTAATCGTGTTGCCATGCGGTATGAATTCCACCTATAGGAAGAGCAGAAGCCTACTTAAAATCATACCAGGTGACAACACGCGTAGTAATTATAGGGCTCACACGCGCGTATTGGTTTATAAATCCCTAAGTGATTTCTGCGCTAGCACGAGGTAGTATTTTTTAAGAATTTTGGAAAAAATATGCATTTAATTCCTCCTGCATTTTAACACCTTAGCGTGCTGACATACAGTATGAATTCATAAAGCGCGTCGAAGTCTACCAAACTGAAACGATGTCACACACACACAGTAATTGAGCCCAAGTCGGGAAGGTTCCCATCCTGTTATACTGGATCGGAATCCTCCTGACGACCACCTCCCCACCTGACTGCTTGATTTCAGGTGGCCTCAATTTACATCTTTTGATTCGTATGCCATTCCTTCTGAAAGGGCTGTGAAGGATGACATATTATCAGCAATTTGGACAGGGTTTGCTGATGGCATTTCCCTGTTTTGTCGTCCGTTTATTTGTCATGTGTGTGCCGTTCTGTGAATGTCTCCACCTGTGAAAGCTCCCCCAGACTCCTGCTTGGCGACTGGGGGGACCTTCGTCCCCAGGTGGTTAGTCGTTAGTTGCTCAGTCCTTGTCTGAATCGCGTGCTGCGCTCTGTCTGGAATTCTGAAAGAAAATGCTGAAAGAGAACGCTGAAAGAAAATCTTAAATCTATGAGACTCTTGAATTTTGCACCCAAGGTCAGTCACTCGCCGCCGCACAGTGGCGCGGAGCGCCACTGTGCCACCCAAATTACTCTACGACTCACAAGATTGATCCGTTTTAGACGTGCGTCACCTTAAAATATTCGTCTTGAGTTTGCCTATCTACCCTTGTTTCGGGATTTTTGATTTCGAATTTTATTTTTCTGTAATTTGTGTCCAAAAATTTACTTTCATGAAAAAATGGCGATTTTGGGTGCAAAAGTCATCCTAGCGAACGCAACATTGAGTTTTTACAAAACTTTTTTGAAGGAAACTCTTCCTCTTGACAACCCCTACAACCCTATGTACGTCAAATTGCGAGAGAAATTGGCCGTCATGCCTAAAAACGACCATAGTGATCCAAAACTATTGATACGAAAGGAAATTGTTCCTCAAAAATCTATTGGACCAAAAATCTAAATTTGTTTCAATAAAAAGTGTTTGTAATCAATCCAGCAATACGTACAAATTTTCTCAGAATGTTTGAGGATATTTTTGGCCATTTAATTTAGTGATAGTAGATGATAATGAATCCGATTCTGATTGAATATTTGAAAATACTTATTAGAAAACCAGAAAACAAGAAAAAAACAAAAAAAAAAACAAAAAAAAAAACAAAAAAAAACAGGGATACTAAAATACTTAACCTCCTCGCGGTGTGTCCTGGATAATGCTAATAGAGTATTGTATGAAAAATTGATTAATGATTAATTGATAATGGACTATAATGTCGGAAATGACGACCTTTATGAGAAACTTGTATTAAACGAAAAGTGTTCAGTATCACCTAAGGAATATGTCCGAATTTTAACAGAATTTTTGTAAATTTTCCGAGATTCTGGAATTTGGCGATTTCCTGGCCAAATTAAATGGCCAAAAATATCCTCAAACATTCTGAGAAAATTTGTACGTATTGCTGGATTGATTACAAACACTTTTTATTGAAACAAATTTAGATTTTTGTTGCAATAGATTTTTGAGGAACAATTTCCTTTCGCATCAATAGTTTTGGACCACTATGGTCGTTTTTAGGCATGACGGCCAATTTCTCTCGAAATTTGACACAGGGTTGTAGGGGTTGTCAAGAGGAAGAGTTTCCTTCAAAAAAGTTTTGTAAAAACTCAATGTTGCGTTCGCTAGGATGACTTTTGCACCCAAAATCGCCATTTTTCCATGAAAGTAAATTTTTGGACACAAATTACAGAAAAATAAAATTCGAAATCAAAAATCCCGGAACAGGGGTCGATAGGCAAACTCAAGACGAACATTTTAAGGTGACGCACGTCTAAAACGGATCAATCCTGTGAGTCGTAGAGTAATTTGGGTGGCACAGTGGCGCCGTAGTCCAGCACTTTGCGTGGTCTGGCGTGTCTTCTGTAATCCGCTCTCTCGTATTCCGTTAATTCTCTTATTTCGATGTTTGGGTGTGTGCGTAATTTCTCGAAGGTATCCGTGGCCTTCTTATGTATGAGGTCTAGAACCCTTTTGGATTCTAGGTCCCTTCTGATGACGTCATTTCGTGTATATCTATAGGCATTTGAGGCCCATCTTAAGCTGATGATCTGCTGACTTTGGATCTTTTTCCTGTTTGTTCTACAGGTGTGTCCCCATGCCGTAGATGCGTACATGAGGATGGGCATTAGTACAGCCTGAATGATCCTCATTTTGGTCTGTAGTAGGAGCTTGCTTTTCCGTCCTATTAAGCAGTTCAGTCTCGATGTTGCTTGTTTTGTTTTCTTAACTACCATGTCCACGTGCTTCGTGAAGGTGAGTCCTTCGTCCATGATTACTCCTAGGTACCTGGCTGAGTCGGTCCATGGGATGTCCTGTCCATTCATCGTTATTTCTTCTCCTGGGGGGTGGCGTCTCTTCTTGAACAGCACAGTCTGTGTCTTCTCCGCGTTGATTTTTATCTTCCATCTAATGCACCATTCTTCTATGTCTTCCGCTGCGTCTTGTAGGTATCTTGATATGAGTCCTGGCTGTGTGCTCGTGGCCGATATCGCCGTATCGTCCGCGTAGAGGGACATGGTAGTCTGTTGGGTTTTTGGGATATCTGCGGTGTATATGGTATATAGCAGAGGTGACAGTACCGCCCCCTGAGGCACTCCCGCTTTTGGGGTTCCGGGTCTTTATAGGACTTGTCCCATCTTGATTCGGAACTGCCTTCCGCCGAGGTACGACCTGAGCAGCCCTGTCATTCCTGCTGTGAACCCTTGATCTTTCATTTTGAAGATCAGCCCAGCGTGCCATACCCTGTCAAATGCCTTGGCGACATCTAGGAATATGGTGCCTGTCGACTGATTTCTGTTGAATCCTCTAGTGATTCCTTCGACGAGTCTTAAGACTTGCAGTTCGGTCGAGTGTTCCTCTCTGAATCCGAATTGCTCGTCGGGGATGTTCAGATCCCTTACTGAAACGACGTTAGACGATGCACGGCTTTTAACGCAGTACCGCTGTGCCGGTCGGAGTGGGGGGTGTTAGGTTTATTTTCGTTACGGAATATTTTTTTTCGATTATTCGAATTTTTTATTTTTCGGTTTTTCGATTTTTTTTGATTTTTCGATTTTCGGTTTTTCGATGTTTCGATTTTCTTTTATTGAATAAATGAGAAGTTAATATTATTTAACGCCGCACCTCTGTGCCGGTCGGAGTGGGGGGTGTTAGGTTTTTTCTCGTTACGGTTTCGTTTTTTTCTTGATTCGGTCGCCGCGTTCAAAGCCCGCGAAAAAAGCTATGCAATAGCTTAACATAGGTAACTCATTTACATTCTTTAAAGAGCAAATGAGAATGTGTTTAGAAGTACATACAGGGTGTGAGCATATTCGACCGACAACGCTCTACCGAGATACAAGATGTTAACAGTTTAAAATCAAAATTTGACATAAAATGAAAACGCCTTTAAATATTTTCTTCAAATTTGGTATCAATCAAGTAATATTTTGACATACACAAACTTTTGAAAAATTTTACGAGTGGCGCGCCATCAGGGTCAGTTTCAACACTATATTTTAAGCCACTAGAACAAATATTGTTCTTTATTTTTGCATCCCTCGATAAGAATGGAAGTATTGTAATCGTGAAAACTCACCTTTCCAGATAATTTAAGATTTTCACATTTCAAAGTCTCTAGATTATGAAAAACATGTTTTCCCATTCCGTCTGTCTCTCGTTGGCACGATAGCTCAAAACCGGCTTTATAGAAAAACTTCAAATTTTGTACGTAGTTAAAGTTTCCTTCTGGCTCCAAACCAGTTATACTTCCGGTCAGTTATATACAGGGTGAGCAGTTTTTAAAATAAAAATTATTTTTAAAAGTAGACAGATTTCGACTAAAATTTGTATCTGAGAATTTTAGAAGCCAAAGATTACAGATCCTAAATAATGTTTAAAAAAATCCAAATGGCGTTGAAAGGAATCGTATTTAATCAAAAAAGGTCTCCCTTGAACGTAAATAATAAAAATCGTCCTTTTCGTTTGTCTAATTTAGTGGTTATAATATGACAACTGTAGATTAATTATATATGGCGATTACAACCTACTGCAAATTATTTGGTCCTCTGATGAGGATACCGCCTCCGTATTCCCTGTAAGAACCCCCTCTACTAATGCCGAAACTCTTATTACATCTATGTATTTTCTTGAACTTGACCAAATAAATTCCATTCTCGATTTGATCTTTGTATCTGACTTCGATCACCTCCTTGTTTCACCTAGCGAAAGTCCATTAAAATCCAATTCTCGCAATGGTACTGTGTATACAGGGTGTTTCAAAAAGGTATGTCATAAATTCTTCCTCAGATTACCAAAAAATAAGTGGATTTAGCTATATTTACCTATATCAAAAACTGGCTCTTTACAAAGTTACAGGCCGTTAAAAAAACATTCAAAAAACATTATTTTTTTTGTAAGTTTGCTATTGCGATTTTCTCTTTGAATTTTTTGCCAGTGCTGTAGATTTGAAGGATCAATATTCTAAAGAGAAAAAAAATTAAAGCTACCCCCTTAAAAAAAATTGGGGGGTTGGATACCTTTTAACCTCCCCGTATTTTTTTTGACGTAAAGAAACTTGCTTTATCGATCTTAAAATCAAAAAGAGCTATGAATTTTTAATTTCCTATCTGTATACAGATATAAGGAAAGTATAGGAATCATGATTTTTTCGAGTTTTCGACGGATTTTTACGTTTTGAGGTCCCCTGAATCCGTTTTGACTATTTTCGCGATGATGTCTGTCTGTGTGTGTGTCTGTATGTCGCATAACTCATGAACCGATACACAGAAAAACACCAAATTTTAAACTTAAGCTTTATTCCAGCGTGGGCAGAGTCGGAACATCTGGGGGGGTACTTTATGGGTGGTGATTTTTATATTTTATGGAATATATCTGTTATTTACGTTTGGAGAAAAAAATTCTTCAAATAAAAGTTACTTCTAATATAATTATCTATAATTTTTGTTCTATACAAAATTTTCCTAAAATGTTCCGTATTCGAGAAATTTGACAAAATGTAAAAAAAAAAAAATTTATAAAAATTGTTTAAATAAAAGTTGTTTGTAATATAATTTTTATTCTATACATAATTTCTCTAAAATGGACCGTATTCGAGATATTTGAGAAAATGTGCAAATTTCGAATTTTGAAGAAAACTCAAAAACGGATAAAGAAAAAACATTACCCAGACAGCACACCAAATCCTTTGGATATCTACTGAACATCCCAATATCCACTGAATGTCCAGTCCATGGTGGATATCTATTTTATATCCATAAAATGTAATTTATAGACATGCAAATGTCCATAAATAATAGTAATTATATAGCAAATTATTAAAAAATTACGCCATTGTGCTCGCCATTGTGGCTAATAGTACCGTTCAGATATTTAAAATTAATTTTTTTAAGGTGTATTCAATATCCCATGGACATCCATATATATCAAAGTCTTAGCGCGGACGCAAACCATCGTGGATATCTACTAGATGTAATTTTTGATTTTGCTTCCTAAGTATAGATGGCGATACCACTTTCGTATCTACTCATGCTCAACCCGCCATAATTGAGTTGATCGAAAAATTTTTCGCTTTAAGACTCTATTAGAGACTGGAGTCGAGAATTTCCATTTATTGCTGAAGAGTCCTAATAAGGATGACTTTTTCCTTAGTGGGCAAACTCAAAGGCGGATTGTTGGAATTTTTTTTTATCTCTATTTTCTTTTGACGTTATTCAATAATCATTTGGTTACTTATGAATGTCTACTAAAGATACCTATAAAATATTTTGCTGAATATCTGAATTTTATATCCTGGGATATAGACGGACATTTGGTTGGATATCCATATTGGATATCCACAAAATATATTCTGTGGATATCTCTAGGATTTCTTGTATTGTCTGGAAGATAATAATTATATATTTTGCTGAATATCCATAGGATATCTTCTATATTCTGGATATAGACGGACATTTGGATATCCATATTAGATCCACGGAATATTTCTGATATCATGTGGATATATTGGATATCCACAAAAGATATTCTGTGGATATCTTTGGGATTCGGTGTGTTGTCTGGGTACATTTTAAACTTAAGGTTTATTTCGGCCTGACGTAAAATGATTAGATTTTGGACAAAGTCGGAACATCTGGGGGGTACTTTATGGGAGGCCGTTTTTATATTTTATGGAATATATCTGTTATTTATGTTTGGATAAGAAAATTGTTCAAATAAAAGTTACTTCTAATATTATTATCTATAATTTTTGTTTTATGTCAAAATTTCCTGAAATGGTCCGTATTCGAGAAATTTGACAAAATGTGCAAAATTCTGATTTTTATGAAAATTGTTGAACTAAAAGTTGATTGCGATATCGATCTCTATAATTTTTGTTTATACATGATTTTTCTAAAATGGACCGTAATGGAGAAGTGCTAAATTTAAATTTTTCAGTATTTTCGTTTTCAATGAATATCTATAGAAAAATGTTTCGAGGTAGATGTATGTGGACAATGTATATATTTAGTTTATCCTCTAAACATTTATAGAGATGCTGCAATAGGTTGTACAAAATAACCGAAAAAAGCCCGTAATAACTGGATAGGAAAGTCATGTGTTGGACACATCAGATTTTTTTTATAGTGAAATGAACTTTGTATCTTTCTTAGTTAATGAGCTATTTACAATTTTTTATCTAAATTTCTAGAGCAATTTGTCCGTCCTGGACTTAACATAACAACAAAACTAAGAGTAGGTCAGGAGTTATTGTACAAAAAACGCATATAAAAATCAGTAGTTTGCTTAGGGCTGTACTAGAGCCGCCTCTGCAAAAACTACCTATTTTATAATATTGGATTGGCGCCAAAAAAATGGTGTTCCGCTCGTCCTTATGGGTTCACCATGCCTCCGTAAAAATACACGCTAGTTTGGAAATGTATTTATTAAATTTAATAGTAATTAAAAAAAATATTTTTTTTAATTCATTTACAAAAAATTATTTAAAAATAAATACTTGACAATAATTATTATACATATTTTATAAACTCTTTAATTTAGTAAATGTTCAACATGTCCTCCCCCTTCTTGAATACAAAAATATAAATAAAAGAGGTAGTTTTTGCAGGGGCGGCTCAAGCATAGCCCTAGACACACCCCTGATTTTTATATGCGATATTTGTATAATAACTCCTGACCTACTCTTAGTAGAGAAATTTTTGTGTGTTTACACTGGACTAAACAACTGTCAGACATAAATCTCATGCAATGTCAGATGTAAACGTACCTCAAGACATTTGAACTCCTGTTACGCCTCGCTCCATGGGGACTCACCCTCACGCGCTTATATTCATTTATAGGATAGGCAAGTTTGTGGTTCCTACATTAGACCATGTGAATTTTTAAATTGCATAGTTCGGTATAGGATTTGATATGTACCGTATTAACTGAAATGTAATTTCTGTTAATATATGACATGCAGATTATAAATCGCCATTCGTTACTGTCTCGATTCTGGTGGGTAAGATTTTCCTCACCTCTAAGTCAAATAGCGCTCATCAATCATAATAATAAGCCGTCCCTTCCCCTACGCAAGTCGCTCAGTCGACTTCAGGTGTTGAAAGTCACTCGTAAGGGAGAGTATTATTATTATTTATTAAGCACCTCTTGGCGACCTTGTTAACTACATTAAATTTGTAGGCTAGCTCACGAGCTAGGAGGTGCCTATCATCTTAGTAGGATACACAATGGACCTAGTGAGACCTAAGTGCCGTGGGTTATCGCTTCCTCCATACGTTACAGATACAGCGCTCGATTTCTAAAAATAGGGGTGCCGGAACTGCCAGGAGGGGTTCCCTGGAAATATTTTGGAAAATAAAGGTCTTTAAAATAACGTTTTTAAGGTCTTAAACTTGACTCGAAAAGTTGTTGAATCGTACTGGGATTTTTCTATTAGTATTTTTATTTGCTGGTTTTGGAAATTTGATTTTATTGAACACAACCTTTTTAATGAACACAATGAAAAGTAAATTAGTAAAACAACACAGCATTAAGTAGATGTTTTTTTTTAAATATAGTCCCAAACTTCTTTATATTTGTCCTCTCTTGACGCTAGCGCTGAGTGGTGTCCAGAAACTAGCCGAGAGTCAACATACTTCTCTGGATCAAACAGCCGAAAAGGAGGTCTATTAATTTTCATAAACAACAGGCCAGGAATTGTTGTAATGTTGAGTGAAGATCTCAGTGGTGTTATGATTAAGTTCATCTGAGAGAATACTCTTTCACATTCACTCGACGAAATGGTAATCGAGTTGATTGATTGCTTTATTAGGACTATTTGTGGCCATTTTTTATGTGTCCATAACTTTTAAAGTTTCAGCTAACTCAACGTCTTTTTCATCAAGCAGTCTTGTTTCAATAGACGTTTTACGTGCCTCGTAGAATATTTCAGAGTTCAACGGCTGATTGTTGGTTCTACCTTCTTTTGGTTGGAGGAGAACTCCGAAAAAAGACAGTTGTTTACTGCTTTCTGAGCCATTGTTGAATAGCATCCTGGAGCTGTTTTTCTTTCTTCAAATAAAGTAACAGTGATTTGTAACTCTTGGTTTAGGAATGCATCAAAGAACTAAGAACATTTGCAGACCGAAATAGAAGTAAAACTATTTTGGGTGCCAAGTCATCAAGGGATCGAAGGCAACGAAAAGGCTGACGAACTTGTAAAAAGAGAGTCAGAAGAAACACCGGAACCAGACACAAACCCAGGGTACCAAAAAGTACAGTCCGGGGTTTCATAAACGACTGAATTCGGGAACAACATATTAACTATTGGGGAAGCACCCCAAAACAGGCACATGAAAAAGCCTTTATAGGCAGACCATGTCCCAAAAGAACTGGAGAATACTCTTTATGAATAGGAACTGTGGTAATATTTCTATGGTTATTCTATAATTGTCATTATGTTATTAATGTTAGTTAATCTTGTAAAGATAATTATCATTTTTAATTTATTAAACCTTTACAAAAGGAGTATAATTCATTTCAATTTAATCAATTAAAAAAAATAATGCCTTTAACAACGAATGAAGCATCAGCTACCATTCTTGAAAACAAGTCATTCTTGGGTCGACTCTTCCATCCTGATAAATTAGATGTAGATCCGAATTCAAGCACTGCCTCTGATGCATGGATTTACTGGTATAAGACATTCGAGAATTTCTTAAAAGAGATACCCATATTAACAGAAGAAAATAAACTAAATTTACTTATAAATTATACTTCACCATCCGTCTTTAAATATATTAGTGAGTGTACTACATATGAGACTGCTATAGAACGTTTGATAACTGTTTACGTGAAACCCAAAAATGAAATATTTGCTAGGCATAAGCTGATAACCCGAAAACAGTGCGAAGATGAAACTATAGATCAACTTCTTCAGAATTTAAAAATACTTAGTAAAGATTGTAACTTTAAGTCTGTAAAATGTGACGAAAATCGTAACGATTATATTAGAGATGCCTTCATAAGTGGTTTGAGTTCCCAACAAATTCGTCAACGTCTTCTTGAAAATGCTTCATTAACCCTTGAGACAGCAGTTACTCAAGCACGTTCTTTAGAATCTGCTCAGATACCATTAAACTTTGGAAATGCATTGCAATCTAGAGATATTACTCAAGAAGATACAGCCAACCGGCCATCGCCATGTCAGTCATGCAACGCAGCTTCGAATTCCTTTGCGAAATGTTATTTTTGTGGAAATAAGAGACATCCTCGTGTGAATTGTCCTGCTAGGGATGTTATTTGCAAAGAATGTAAAAAACTTGGCCATTTCGCTAAAGTTTGTCAGGGCAAGAAACTAAACATCAAGTCTACTACTGCCTGTACTCAAAGTAATTCTAACCTACGAGCTGCAGCTCCGAAGTGTTTATCAAAGTCACTTATTAAGATAAGAGTAAATGATTTCGAAGCAGATGCTTTAATAGATACGGGTAGCTCTGAATCATATATTGATCAAAATTTTATTATTGCTCGTAGAATCACGACACATCCAAGTTCCGGACATATTTCATGGCCTCCATTTCTTTGCAATCTAAAATTAAGGGCCACTGTTTTGTAGATTTAAAAATTCTAGGTCATAACTATAATGGAATAAAAGTAACTATCCTTTCTGAATTGTGTGCTGATCTTATTATAGGCCATGATATCCTTAAGCAGCATGAATCAATCGAAGTGCATTTTGGTGGACCTAAATCTTCCTTAAACATTTGTAGTTTAACATGTGCCAATATAGAACCTGTCAGTTTATTTTCAAATTTAAGTTCAAATTATAAGCCTATTATTACAAAATCCCGCAAACAAACAGTTGACGATGCAAAATTTATATCTGAAGAAATCAAGAAACTCATACTTGAAGGAATAATTGAACCATGTCAATCTCCTTGGCGGGCACAAGTTCTCGTGACTCGAAATGAACACCATAGGAAAAGAATGGTAATAGATTATTCTCAAACAATTAACCGTTTTACTTTTCTCGATGCTTATCCATTACCCAATATTGAAAAGTTAGTTTCTGAAGTTTCGAAATTTAGTACTATTGACTTGCGCAGTGCCTATCACCAAATTCCGATTCGTAATAATGATAAAGCTGAAGGAAAGCTATATCAGTTTTGTCGTATTCCTTTTGGTGTAACCAATGGTGTTGTCTGTTTCCAAAGAGTTCTTGATCATATCACAACCACCGAAAAATTAAAGGGAGTTTTCGCTTACCTTGACGACGTTACAGTTTGTGGTAACAACCAGACCGAGCACGATCAAAATCTTGGTCGCCTTTTTGAGATAATTTCAAAATACAATTTTACAATTAATGAAGAAAAATGTTCTTTTTCAAAACAAACTATCAATTTGTTAGGCTATCATATAGAAAAAAATACACTTAAACCTGATCCATCAAGGTTAGAGGCTCTATTAAATTTTCCATTACCTAATAATATTGCTTCCTTGAGACGAGCATTAGGCATGTTCGCACATTACTCTAGATGGGTCCCTAGATTCTCAGAAAAAATATATCGTCTGGTACAGACAAAAACTTTTCTTCTTGCACCTTCAGTAGCACAAGATTTCGAAAATCTTAAATTAGAAATAGCTAAGTCAGCAGTAACTACTATACATGACAATATACCCTTTATTGTAGAGACAGACGCCTCGGAACATTCAATTGCGGCTACTTTAAGTCAGGAAGGGCGGCGGCCTGTAGCCTTTTTCTCGAGAACATTATCCAAAAGCGAACAACGCCAACTCTTCTATTGAAAAAGAAGTCTACGCAATCGTGGAGGCTCTCAAAAGGTGGCGCCATTTCCTCATCGGAAAACATTTTAAGCTTTACACTGATCAAAAGTCTATATCCTTTATGTTCAATCAAAGACACAGCAGCAAAATTAAAAATGAGAAACTCCTCAGATGGAGACTCGAACTTGCTTGCTACAGTTTCGATATTATCTACCGGAGGGGGGTAGAAAATACCGTATCTGATGCCTTCAGTAGAATATGCTGTTCTGTTAACAAAACTTCTCTTTTTGAACTACATCAAGCACTCTGTCACCCAGGAGTTACAAGGATGACTCATTGGGTACGTTCTAGAAATCTACCTTATTCAATTGAGGACGTTCGGAAAATGACGTCATCATGTCCTATATGTGCAGAATTAAAACCAAAATTTGTAAAATATGATGAAGGTATTTTAATAAAGGCAACTTCCCCTTTTGAGAGACTCAATCTTGATTTTAAAGGACCGTTACCAACAACTAGTCGAAATAAATATATTTTAACTATTATAGATGAATACTCTCGTTTCCCTTTTGCTTATCCATGTCAAGATACATCTTCTGCTACAGTTTCTAAGTATCTTTCAAATTTATTTTCAATTTTTGGCTTACCTTCTTACATACATTCAGATCAGGGGGCTGCATTTATGTCTAAGGAGTTAAAAACTTACTTACATTCTCATGGTATTGCGACAAGTCGATCTTCTCCTTATAACCCGCGGGGTAATGGATTAGTTGAAAGATACAACGGTGTAATCTGGAAATCAGTCACACTAGCTCTTAGAACACGAGGTTTACAGCCATCACAATGGGAAGTCGTATTGGGAGATGCGTTGCACTCCATTAGAACATTGTTGTGTACATCAACAAATTGTACGCCACATGAGAGAATGTTTGCTTATACAAGAAAGTCCACTAATGGAACTTCGTTACCATCATGGCTTTTATCACCGGGTCCAGTACTTTTGAAAAAGTTCCACAGAAACAATAAGTACGAACCTCTGGTTGAGGAAGTATGCCTTATTGAAGCCAATCCCGAATATGCTACTATCAAACATTCAGATGGAAGAGAAACAATAGTCTCATTAAGATATCTAGCACCAAGGGGAGATTTAAACCTTACTAATTATCATAATAATAATAATAATGAGAACGCAGAGTCAATTCCACAACCTTTTGAAGACACAAGTCTACAACTCCCAAATAATAATGACGAGAAACCTCTTGATGAAGACGTGAATATTTTAAACGGCAGATGCGATTCTCAAGCTAAGGCGGCACCGAATTTTCAAGAATCTGAAACTCCTTCCAAAACTCAGTTATTGAATGCTCCTAATGTAGAATCCCGACCTACTAGGATAAATCCTGACGAAGATCCCCGACCTACTAGGATGAGTCATAGTGAAGATCCTCGACCCACTAGAATGAAACGACGACCGAAATATTTAGTCGATTATATTTAAAATAAATGGGGGGTGAATGTGGTAATATTTCTATGGTTATTCTATAATTGTCATTATGTTATTAATGTTAGTTAATCTTGTCAAGCTAATTGTCATTTTTAATTGATTAAACCTTTACAAAAGGAGTATAATTCATTTCAGGAACCAGTTGAAAGTGATAATAGGATTCATGACTGCACGCCCCGGTAAAGGGATACTTGAACAAAATTGACATGTACAATGGGGAACTCATGTGTCAACTATGTCACAAGAAACCAGAAACGGCCAAACACATACTGTGCGAATGCGAAGCTCTTTTTGGACAACCCCAGGTTGATTCAACAACGTATAGAACCCACTCACCCAAGGATCTGTACAAACTTGTACAAGGTACAAAGGTGACAGAGTGGGTGCTATGAACTAACATGGGGTAAAACACAATAAACCAATACTTCAGTGTTATTCGGAGACATAGTCAGACGATCCCAGGAGAAAAAAAAATCTTTGTTTGCACAGCTCAACTCTGCATTGCGATGCTGTAAAGCTTCGCTTAGTTCTTGCAAAGCATCAGCCATCAACTTCAGGTCTAGTAAGAAATTCGTTTCTGTGATTTTGTGAAGGAGGCTGGAAAAAGTACTTTTTTCTTTGTTGTCTCTAGCTGGGTCATTGGAAGCTTCTTTAAAGTATTTTACTAATGCTTCATAGGACTCCCAAACGGCTGACACAGATCAGAAACTAGATGCAACCCAACGGATGCTCAAAACTCTTCCAATTTTTAAAATTTCAGTCTCCAGTAGACTTACACAGCTTCGGAGTTCTCTGGTGAAGCATGATAGACAACATAGAGTTTGTCAATAAAGGATTTAAGCCTATTAACACATGAAACTGATTTAATAACGTCTCAAAAATTCATAATTGTTAAATGACCGATTTTCTTTAAAAACCTTCTATGCCGTTCGGAATATTTTTCCAGTAACTTCTTCTTGAGAGCGTTGTCTCAAAACGATTTTCTCCAATTTTCCGTTAGTGTCGATTCTTTTTTATATAAGAAGGTCCAGGAACGCCGTTCCGTCTCAAATCGAACCCTGGATACAGATGATGTGTTTATATAATTATTTGTTAAAATAAAGGCTGTTTATTTTAATTTTTAGTAAGGAATTAGTGCGACATGTATTTTATTTATACTTATTTGGTTTTTATATATTTTATATCATACCTACTATCTTTATTTATTTGTCAACTGTCCATAATTTATCAAGGAAAATAAAAAAAACAACTTAAAAATCACTAATTTATTTTCAATTTTTTGTTTTTAGACTTACGTTCAAGTCGCTTGTGTTTATTAGAATTCATATGAATGTTCCACTGAAAATCTCCAACAAACACTCTCTCACATGTATCGCAAACAAAACTTGTCTCTTCGTTATTTGGAGTGGAATTGGTTAATAGCTTAGGTAATGGTTCATAGGCACATGCAGTATTCATAATGTAGCTTTCTACTATCTCTGTGGCTTTTTTGCTGACATTTTCATCCCATTGCGACACATCCGTTGTATCTAAACCAAACATTGGTGGAACCTAAAAAAGATAATATTTACAATACTGTAACCTGACAAACCGGGTCCTAACTTAGTTTTACAAATATTTAAACCTTGGCCTAAAAATACGTCTAGTAGATACCCACGAAGTGATTTTTGTAGGACCCCAAAATTTCTCTTAGAGTTCAATGTAGCTGTAATGGAGGAACCAAAAAAGTAAACACAAAAATAGATTAAGAATAGTTTTATTGAAACTTATTTCTCATAGCGGGAAGTTGACAATAATGTTTGTTTAGTTTAACATAACACATGTGTGGCCTTTTCCATGTCTCATTTCTAACCGAAGGAATATTAAGCTCCCATAAACCGGTGAAAGTATGATGACAGTACTACAGCATATTTGTTATCCCTTTATAATGCACAATCATACACACTGCTAATATACTACCTGCATACGTATTGTCTGATATAGTGAAGTTCAGCGGTATCACGAAGAGTATGGCGCGATATGAATATGGATATAACTATGTAAATAGGAAGTTTAACCTCATCTTGCGTAACACCTTTCCACTGATATCTCAATACCGTATTTTACGATTGTGCTCAGTACTGCATATATAACAATAACCTGTACGACAACAGAACACCTGATATAAAGGGGGATACCCGTTAGGCCCACTTTTGGGGTATCTTTTCTTAAGATCCATCCTAGCCTCTATCAGGCTTTTATTTCCACAGACGTGAGAAAATGTACCATTTTTAGGCCCTACTATTGAGGTTCTGCACGTACTATGGGTGGCTGAAGGCTCTTTTGCTCTAATTACCGACAAATCAATGCTGGAAATGACAGCTCCGAAACCACAAGCTGTAGTCCCACCTCAATCTCACCTCATTTTTCTAAAAGGATAACAATTATACCGGAGTTCTATAACCTATGTGATAACGTGATGCCCAGATGAGCCTAATATGTCCGTTTACCTAAACATAATACCAAAAATTATATTGTTACTCGCCTCTGTACATATGCAATCTTAAAAAGAACCCAAAAAAGTAAATTATCAACGTTTAGAAGTAAGACATGACTTTACCCACTTTAGCATCATACAAAATGAAAGAAAATATTATTACCGTAATTTACTTAACAATAGGACTCGACAAATAAATGTAATACAATTTAAACATCTGTCTACCATCTAAATGAACGCAAAAGACGACAATTTATAGCCACAAAAGCAGGTTATTGGTTTCCCAAACCCTAAAAGGACTTTGATACTTGATTCTTATGATCATAAACCAGAAGGGCTTAGTTTATTAGTTGTTGTGGCTGGATTTACAATAATTGATTTTTATGACCGTAATTCTAATTATTAATTATTGCCCTATGAAATAAAATGAAATGCCCTGACAATGAAATGAAAAAAACTACCCACATAACTTAACAATTACAATTTACTAAATTTTACCCAAATAAGAATTGTTCCCCTTTTAAACACATAATTAATTACAAAATGATACCTGTAATAAAACCATGCTGCAATAACTGCTCTCCCCCGGCTGTATAATGACTACTATACAAAGGACACTAGGTAGGAATGTGCGTCGAAAACGCTGATCTCGAAGTATGTTCTAGAACGCGATTAAAACCGATAATCCTAACGTCTAAAAGAAGATACAATTATCGCTAAAATCTACGTATGGGGATCCACACAACAAAGAAAAAGATATCGTCGACAAAAGTAGAACGACAGTCGCAATACTTTTAGTCGTTTTCCACAAGTTTTGTCTGTTTGGTCATCTGATAGGTAACACATAACTACCTCTCGATATACAAATGTATAACGAAAGAAGTCACCTTAAAGGTAACGGTGTATAGCGCAACAGAAGTCGTTTCATACAGAAAATAATTTATCTGCTCCCTCGATATCTTTTACTGCGTTTTCCAAATATAACAAAAAAAGCTGTCACCTTATGGGATAAACCAATCAACATACTTGAAGAGTATATAGAAGGGAGTCACCTTAAAGATAACTGAATCTTACACTTTTTTTGTCAACTGGACGTGAGAAAGGCAGGAAGAATTCTAACCCAGTTCTTACTTTCGAACCCCGTATTTATACTTTAATTTTCCCATTTAGTCAATGCATAAGACAGAGAAAGGTTGAGTAGTGGGCCTACTCAACTTTCACGTAACATAATACCCCGAAAACAGCCCGAACAATATACGGCTTTCGGGCCGTCCCCTGAGTTAGAATTTGCCTTCCAACAATTTACACTCGATGAACAAAAGACGTGCCAAATAGAAAGTGATTTCTATATCCTCGAACAACGCAACAAACTATTTAAAGAAAATAATAAAAAAATATCAGACCCAGGGGCGTCGTGTTTCAATATCAGCAAAGCAATACAAAAATAATAACAATGATATTACTGAGTTTTATTTGAATAATCACAACATGCTTTTTCTACAATTTTGCATTATATAATGGTGAATCTATAGATATTTATATCTAGACCAGTGGTCGCCAACCTCTCAATGTGTTGAGCTACTTTGTTAATTTTGGAATAAACAGCGAGCTACCCACACGGAAGCCACGTAAATGAAATAATCCACAGTTAATTTATCATTATATGTATTTATTTTACCATTTAACTTTTAATACATAGGTACTAATAATAAACTAATAACAAAATAACTAATATTACTAGTTCATAGCTACATTCCTACCTACAAACGAAGGTGTTTGAAAAATAAACACAAACTTTTATCCAGCCACAACGGCATGTCACGTAAGATTTAAAAATAGTTAATAATAACAACAAAAAAGTAACGCACTATCATGAACATAAACATTGAAAAATAAAAAAGCACGTTCAATGAGAAGGCTGACACTCAGACTCATCGATATTTTTTTTAATGTTTGCAGTATAATTTGATACAGCTATTCGAATACAATTATCCAATCTGTAAGTCGATTGCGATATTTGTTCTTAATAAACTTCATATTGGAAAAATAAGATTCACACAAATAGGTTGAACTGAATAATGCTTTCACTTTCAAGGCAACACGGCATAGAACTGAATATTTGTCTTTACTTACAATAGGCCAGATACATTTGGTACTTGAGACTAACGATTTTAAGGCTAAATCATTTTGAAACTCAATTACTTCCATTTCTGTTGCAGCGATGTCTTCGCCAAAGTTCTGCATAACACAAGTTGCAAACTGTTGGATATCAATTTCCATAAAGGGTGAAACAACAAACTGCGCTACTAAAGCCATTTCGTTGAAATCCTTAAAACGATTTTTGAAGTTATTCTTCAGGGTAGAAACTATTTCTACATGATATTTGCTGTCATAGGGTTCTAATGGATTTTGAGATATTTTTTCTGAAAAAATAGGAAAATGCTTGGCATCGCTGTTAATTAAGTTTTGTTCCCAAAACTCCAGCTTTTTGATAAATGCTTTATATTAGAAATCATTTCCGCTAGTTCTTTGTCTCTCCCCTGAAGCTGCAAATTAAGTTCGTTTAATTTCTCTGTAATGTCCACGAGAAAACCAAAATCTCTAAGCCAGATTGAATTTTCTCGTTCCTGAGTCGGTTCATCGCGTTGTTTGAAAAATTGAACTATGCCAGATAGGATATCATTAAAACGTTTCAGCACCCGTCCTCTACTTAACCATCGGACTTCAGAGTGAAGGAGTAGGTCCCCGTATTGACAGTCAACTTCATCGGCCAAGGTTTTGAATATTCTTCTTAGTAACTTTTGAGCTCTAATCTTGTTCACAATTTTTACCACCAGTTTCATAACGTTGTTTAGTTTCAGGAAATTTCCACATAATGCTTGCTGATGGATAATGCAGTGGTAACAGAGAAATTGCGGAAAAGTTTCATCTTTTCGACATAACGCCACCAGACCCTTATCACAACCCACCATAGCTGGAGCGCCATCGGTTATTAAGCCTACCATTTTCGATATTGGAATTTTCTCGGAAGAAATAATATTTTTTAAATGAGAAAACAACTCCTGTCCAGTAGTGTGTCCTTTCAGTGGAATAAACTTCAAAAGATCTTTAATCGTAAAATCACTAAAAACCATCCTGACGAACACAGCCATCTGGGCAGTGTCAACGACATCTGTTGATTCATCCAGTTGAAGTGAAAAATAAACACAGTTATCTAAGTCAGTTCTTAACTGTAAAAAAATATCATTGCTCATTACTTCTACACGTCTTATCACTGTATTAGCAGAAAGTTGCATAGATTTTATAGCTGAAACTATCTCGTCTTTATTTCTAAAGTTGGCAAATAATGAATCAGCAGCTTCTAAAAACGCCTGTTTTATCATTTCCCCGTCTTCATAAGGTTTCTTTTTTGTGCAATTATCTGGGACACACGGTACGATGCTTCAGTTGCAGCCTTATTTTTGTCGACTGTTCTTAAAAATATTGATTGTTGTCCAATTAACTGCTTTTTTTAACTGTTTCAGTTTCTCCTTTCTGGCAGCAGAATGTAATGGGAATAATTTTTTAAAATTAGAATGTACAGTTTTATGATGTCTCTCAATATTTCCTTTTTTAGCAACGGAGACCGAAGTATTACATAACAAACACACATTTTTATCTTTAACTTCTGTAAAAAAGTATTGTTCTTCCCATTCCGAATGAAAGTGGTATGTCTTTACCTTCTTACAACTGCTTGCCATAATATTATTTTTTGTTGTTCTCTACTAACCCAACCGCTGGACGTTGGTTACGCGTTCAGTTTTAAACTAGGCGCAATGTCGCCGCGCTGTGCGTATTTATCCCGTTCAAAGCAATCGTGATCGTTCTCGAACACTAACGCGCTGGTCCGGCTGGTCGATTCTAGCCGATTCTAGCTTGATGGCGTCAGCGGCAGATCGCTCACCGCAACGTTGCCGCTGTTTATGTTTAATATTATGACAATTAGATTTTTTTGTGGAATTTTCGGAAGCTTCTCTGATTTTTGCAGTTTGTATTTTTTAAATTAAAATCATTGTGAGAGTTACCAGAATTGCCTCCGCGAGCTACCGGTAGCTCGCGATCGACAGGTTGGCGACCACTGATCTAGACTATATGAAAGCATTCCATCAAATAAACCATAATAAGAGCATACTTGTAAAATTTGATTGGTGTTTTTTAACGAATTGGCACTTCTATGTCAGAGTTAATGGTCAAATATAAGAAAATCATAAAATATCAGTGGAGTACCACAGGATTCTATGCCAGGACCACTTTTATTCCTTCTATGCACCCTAGTGACTTGGCTAATGCTATAAACACCGCTGTAACATTCTATACGATAAAAAATGCATTGCACTCTGGTGTAATCAGGAAATGGGGCTGTAAAAATTTATTACGGACATAATAAACAGAAGAAAAGTATGTGAGTGGAATGACTTTGGGGACAGTTTAATTAAGACATGCATAACATGCGGAGTTGCTGAAAAAGTTACTAGAAGAAGATGATATGAATTTAGAGAAGGCAATCAACCTGTAAAAGTATAGAAAACTCAAAAGTTTAATCCGAGAAGATAGGCAAATCAGAAGAGGTAAATTTCATAGCTAAAGGCAAATGGAGACAAAGAGACAAATATCAGAACATCCAGGGCGGAGAGAGCAGATCCAGAACAAAACAGAGCTACTCTAGAGGAGCCCAAAGCAGCCAGTCCTATATGAGAAGGAACCAAGATTGCTACAGATTTGGGACAGACCACATAGGCTAACCATGCAGAGCGTATAAAGCTAAGTGTGATTTTTGTCATAAGATAGGGCATTATTCAAAAGTTTGTTTCAAAAAAGGCTAAAATTAATAAATAGAGATAGTGATTCAGACTTAGATGATTTATTCTTAGGTTTAGTAAATGCTGAAAACAAAAGTTTAGATAACGATGATAATTTCATGATAAACTTCATAGTTAATAGATGCACTTTAAAATGTAGATTAGATACAGGAGCAGTGGCCAATGTAATATACTTAAATAAATTAAACTCGTTAGAAACAAGTGTAAACCTAGATAAAACAGGTTGCAAGTTAACAACATTCTCTAATGAAACCATAAGAGTAATAAAGAAATGCACACTGGAATGCAGTTACCAAAATGAGATACACATGTTAACTTTTTATGTAGTAATAGTCTACCCACATGTAAATCACTAAATTTTGTAAAAAGAATATATAAAATAGAAAAAATTGAAGATAGTGAATCCAACATCAAATTTAAAAATGACTATAGTGACTAAAAACAAAAATTTACTGTTTTTTTAAGTATTGGTTGTTTAGATGAGCCATACACAATCAAGTTCAATGAAACAATTACACCAGTAGTATACACTCCAAGGAAAATTCCACTTCCATTAAAAGGAAAGCTAAAAGATGAACTGAAGGAAATGGAGAAAAATAAAAAAATAGAAAAGGTCGATGAACCAACTGACTAAGTGAACTCCATAGTTCTAGTCAAGAAGCCAAAAGGTAACTCATTAAGAATTTGTATTGATCCTAGGGATTTAAATAAAGCAATAAAAACATTTTCAACTTCCCACTCTAGATGAAATTGCCTTTAATTTAAAAAGAAATAAATTCTTCAGCAAACTTGATGCCTCAAAAGTATTCTGGAGTTCAAGATTGATGAAAAAAGTATTAATCTTTGTACATTTAATACATGCTATGGCAGATACAAATTCTTGAGACTTCCATGGCAAAAATTCTGCTAGTGACGTTTTTCACAGGAGATTCAGTAAAATATTTAACACATTCATAGATGATTTGATCTTGTATGGTTCGTCAAGACAAGAACATGACAATCGCTTATATTTCGTGTTAATATATGCAAGAAAATATAACGTAAAATTCAATTTTAAAAAATGTAATTTTGGCTCACAAAACATAAAATTCTTAAGATTTATATTTAATGAATTTGGACAAACAGTTGATAGTGATAAAGTCAGGGCAATTCAAGACATGAAAAAAAAAAAAACAGATAATAAAAAAGCATTGCAAAGGCTTTTAGAAATGATTACATACTTATCAAAACACATAAGAAACCTATCTGA
>OV651828.1:20289424-20299424 GCA_927349885.1 Psylliodes chrysocephalus
TTCAAACTTAAAAATGAAATAACTGTTTTTGATAATTTACTATTGAGAAATAATCAAATCATTATTCCCAAATCAATGAGAAATGAAATGTTAGAAAGAATGCACTATGGCCATAAAGAAATCACTAAGTGTAAGGTATTAGCTAGGCAATCACTGTACTGGCCTTCCATGACAGCAGAAATTGAAAAGGAAGTTCAAAACTGTCAAATATGTCCACAATTTCAAAATCAAATAAAAGGCCCTTAATTCCTCACAAAATTGCCAACTTACCATGGGAAGAAGTCGGTTCTGATATATTTTTTATAGGGCCAAAAAGTTACTTAATAGTAGTAGATTACTATAGCAAATTTCCAGAAATTTGACTGCTAGCTAAGCGAAACAATAATATCACATTTAAAATAAATCTTTGCTCGTTATGGAATACCAAAAATTTTTTACTCTGATGGAGGCCCACAATACACATCCAATCATTTTTCTGAATTTTGTTAGGAATGGGAATTTAAAAGTATTAAGTCCAGTCCAGAAAATCATAGGTCTAATGCTCTTAGTGAAAGATATTCAACCTTAAAAAAAGCTTTAAAAGACGGCAAAGATCCATACTTAACGCTTCTACAATTAAGAAATACTCCCATAGATTCAAATTTACCTTCACCGTCACAACTCCTTATGTCACGAACACTAAAAACTAAAATTCCCATCACTGATAAAATACTAAAACCAAAAATCTTTAATACAAACTTTATAACTAATAAGCTTGAAACAAAACAAAATATTCAAAAATCATATTATGATAGAGGTACAATAAGCCTCAAACCACTCAAAGAAAATTAACAAGTTTTTATTAAAGATAATAATAAAGTTAAAGAAGGCTACCTTACAAATAAAATTAGAAATCGAACTTACTCTCTCAAATTAAACAATTCTGTTTTCTGTTTCTGAGATTGCAAGAAACAGACGATTACTAGTGCCAGTTCCTGCAACCTCTGATACACACTTTTCTGATAATGAAAATGATTTAGACATTACTGAAAATGACAGTCTCACTGACTCCTTAGAAAATTCTGACTTCACAGAAAATGCGAATTCAGAAATTCCACTAAGACAAACATCTTCAGGTCGTCTAATAAAGAAACCTACAAAATTAAAATCTATAACAATTTTCGTAATTTGTATTTTTCTTACTAATTTGTATGTTTCTTATATTTTTGTATAAAAAAAAATGGAAGATATGATATATGTTGGTAGTACTGTACATGATTTGGCAGCTGTGGGTACCTAACAGATTATACAGTTGAAGGATGAAATAAACATTCTAGATAGAGACACGAAAGTGAACACGTAGTTTTATTAACCTCCATCATCGCAGCAGACACCCTCAACATTTTTTTTTTTTTTTTTAAATGGAAGGGTAGGTTAATTAATTTTTTATTTGAAAGCTTTTTCAATTACAAATACAATTACATTTTTTTTGTTACTTTTTATAAGCAATGTGTCGGGTAAAAAAAATGAAATAAGGAAATATTTACTGAAATTACTTTAATGTATAGGTACATTTTTTCTTACTTGATAAGCCCAATAAAAAACCTGCCCGATAGTTTTTTTGGTCAATTTGAATTGAATGTGATTGATTTGTTAGTACTTGTTTGCATTTCAACGTGTAAATTAAAAACGAAAAATAAGAAAATGTCCTATTTAACCGAGACGCATCCTATCGAAATTTTAATGATAATCGGATATGGGGACATAAGTCAAACATAGGCTGAAGTCGCTCGTTTGTTTACTGAAGTTCATCCAGAATTCCTTTCAATTAATCGAAGTACGATTAGCAAAATTGAAACTCGATATCGGGAGTTGGGTCACGTAAGGGAGTCTCCTCGACAATAGCTTTTATAAATCGACGAAGAAGCCCAGTTGAACATATTGTTGGAAATTGAAGAAAATCCTGTCACTCCAGTTAGGCAAATAGCTAGCGTTCATGGTGTCTAGTCACACAAGCGTTTTAAAAATCTTAAAGAAGCCAAAAAGCACCCATATAAGAAGCAAAACCTGCACGAGCTTAACGAAGATGTACCTGATAGTAGATTCGAATTTTGTGAACGAATTATGGCTTTTATCGATGGTGGACAAATTGCTTTGGAATGGGGGCTATTTTCTGATGAAGCTATGTTCACATTACATGAGCACATCGATTGGCAGAATTGCCGTTATTGGGCTGACGAAAATCCACGTTGAATGCGTGAATGCCATACCCAAGGGCCTCAAAAAACAAACGTCTGATCTGGAATTATTGGGGATCGCATAATAGGTCCTTTTTTCTAATGGAAACGTAACCGGAGAAACATACCTTACTATGCTCCAAGAACTTTAGTGAATTTATTTCCCAACTTATTTGACCAACGGATATGGTTTCAACAAGATAAGGCACCACCACATTTTGCTCAAAATGTACAGATCTATATTTCCAAATTGAGTGGCCAGCAAGATCACTCGATCTTACTCCATTAAAATTATTTTGAAGTGAAACACTTCTTAGGGCTCGTTCTAGCATATAAAATGTCAGGAGTGAATTGATAGCAAGCGTGAGGTTATCATATTATTGTAGATTGTTTTAAAAATGTTTGTAAATTATTTACATTAAGGGGTTTAAAAAGAATTGAACAAGTAGTTCAATTTTTTTTCTGTCGGGGGAATAATGTAATAATTGGCATTATTATTAATTGAAAAAATCTAAAGAATTTACCAAAAATTCTAAACAAGTATTTAATGTTTAAATTAAATAATTAAAAAGACACTTATGACAATGAAACAAACCTTCATTTTATTAATTTACATTGAACGTGACATTGTAAAATACAATCAACAGTCACATAAATTTTGGTTTATATAGAAAGGATCACTTGGGGGAAAGGCTCAGTCGGGTTCGGACTAAGGTCCAGAACTTTCGCCCCTCGTGCGAAACCCTGGTTTTTTTATTGTAAAGTAATGTGTAAAGTTTTTTGTGTACGATGTGAATTATGGGTAAATATTTTAACTTAATTTTGTTTAATAATAATTGATTTACATATAAATGCCAATTTTACATTTTCGTCCCTAATTATATGTTATGCATATCTTTATTACTATTAGTTATAGTACTTTATTCCCTAAATGGAATTTTACTCATTTTTCTGAAGACTATTTGTCAAGTTTTATATTTATTGTTAATATACATTTGTTAAGGTTTTAATACTTATTATTAATTTCTCCTCCCTTCCCAAACCAGCAAAAATACTCCGAGCATTTGAGAAGCCTCGGCGTTTCTATTCCCTTAGGACTAAAAGAGTCTAAAACTAGTTGCCATGAACCGCTCGACATATGCTATTAAGGGATGTTTTTTTGTATTTTATTATTTTTTCTTTATTATTTTTTTTTGCCACTGGCGAATGGATGTTCCTTCAGGACTCCAGGACCCTAGGGCTGGTGACAGGCGCTGCCCTAATCCCTTAATAGTATAGTAACAGTAGCTAAAGACCTATCAGTAGTTACAAATGGTCTTTAGACATAACTGGTTGTTACATTTGGTGACGAGCGTTGGTCTTTAGGATTAACCGGTAGTTACATTTGGTGAATTGATATAAAAACATTTCATTTTCCAGGTTATAACCTAGCTAGTTGTTTTAGTCGTTCATTGTATCAACGAGGTGGTGTCTGCATATGGTCCAAAGAACATCTCATAATTGAATCGATTTCCTTTGAAGAATATTGCATAGAGAAGGAAATAGAAATATGTGGTATAAGGTGGATATTCAATGGCGATACATTTATAATTCTCTCATGTTATAGGTCACCTAGCGGACATCCTACAACATTTTTATCCAATCTTAACTTAATTCTAAATAAAATTTATCAGCCCAAGTATTTCATAGTTCTCTCTGGGGATTTTAATCATACCTCTATGAACTCAAATCAAAGCTTTGCCTTTGAACAGTTAGTCACATCATATGGGCTCATCCCAAAAAATTTTACTCCTACTCGAACTACCAAAACATGTAGTAATGTACTTGATCAGATTTACACAAATTACAAAGATACTGTAGGAATCGTAACTTTAAATACAGACTCAGATCATGACAATTTCCTGTTAAAATTCAATAAGCTAAAACTAAAAACCAATCCTAGCTCATATCAAAGTCGATTAATGGGAGAGACTAACATTAACGACCTAATAACATACCTTTCCAAAGAAAACTGGAATGGGATATATCAAGAAAATACTACCAACTCAAAATTCAATGTGTTTCACAATACTTTAACATACTATTTTAACGCTAGTTGCCCTTTAAGACAAATAAATGCTTCCAGATTACCACCTCGCTGTTGGGTAAATAAGAACATAAAAGAGTCCTCTAATAAATTAAAAGATCTATTTCAATTGAAGAAAAAATTCCCCGAGTTGCATGAATGTTATCATCATGCTAAATTAAATCATAGAAAGCTTGTTCAAAACACGAAATCCGAATATTATAATAATAAAATTAAGGATTCGGCAAATAAAAATATAGCAACATGGAAAGTCATAAATGAACTACAAGGCAAGACAAAGACAACAAAGAGTATTTCAATTCACAACGATGGCAAAATTATTGAAAACCCAACAACTATAGCTGATATGTTCAATCAGTTTTTTACTTCGATTCCATATGAAACAATTAACAGAATCTCAACTCCAAAAACAAATCATAAATATAATAACAATAAGTCACCCACAAAGAGCTTTTTTACTTCTTATGTCTCTGAATCAGATGTAAACTCAGTCATAAAACAAAAAATCAAAAACAAACCATCCAGCGGTTTTGACGATATCTCTGGAAACTTGATAAAGAAAATCGCAGAATATATTTTAACACCACTAACTCATATAATTAATTATTCCCTGGAAGAAGGTATTTTTCCCGAAAGATTAAAAACATCTATAGTAACGCCTATATTAAAAAGAGGTAACCCGCACGATATGTCTAATTATCGACCTATCTCAATGACTTCTACTCTTTCAAAAATATTCGAATACATAATGCTGGAGCAACTAATGAAATACCTTAACTTAAATCAGATTATATCTGAATCTCAACACGGATTCCGTCCTAAATACTCTACAAATACAGCCATTATCTCCTTATACGAAAAAGTGCTTCAATCTATTGAGTGTAGTGGGGGTTCGGCTGGGATTTTCTGTGATCTTAGCAGAGCCTTTGACTGTGTTCAGCATGATGTTTTATTAAATAAACTTCACTCATCTGGAATTAGAGGCAATCAAAATAAATGGTTTGAAACATATCTTACAAATAGACCCCAAATGGTTAAAAGTAACAACTCAGGAAAACAGTGTTTCTCTCAAGAAATAATAAATAATATAGGAGTGCCCCAAGGGTCAGTGTTAGCTCCCATACTTTTCACAATTTATGTAAATGAACTTCCAGAATTACTTTACCATGCATTCACAATTCTCTATGCAGATGATTCGACTTTCTTGTTTTCTGATCCCATTGAAGAACAATTGAAAAATAAAATCGATAGGTCAATTAAAATATTCTCGGAATGGGCTAGTAATCTCTCATTATTATTTAATATTACAAAAACTAACTACATTTATTTCCATACATACCAAAATTCTAATATACCTTGTCTAGATATGTCTGTAAACAACACACACATAAATACAGTTGATTCCACAAAATTTCTAGGAATAACATTCGATGAAAATCTATCGTTTAAAACTCACTGTCAAAATTTAGCGACAACCTTAAACTCACAATGTTTTCAACTTCGTAACCTTAAATGCATTTTAAAACCTCACCATCTTCGTCAAATTTACTTCGCAAATGTACATTCTAGGTTGATTTATGGTATCTGTGTATGGGGCGGATCATCCCATGCTAATGAAGTATTTATATCTCAGAAGAGAATTATAAGATGCTTGGCTGGTATTCTACCAACAGATTCCTGTCGCCCTCTATTTAAAAAACTTAAAATCCTTACCGTATTCGGAGTATATATTTTAGAACTTTTAATATACATATATAAAAACAAATCGAATTTTAAACGTAATAGCGACTTTCATTCATATAGCACCAGGAACAAAGATGAACTTGTTCCTCTGTTAGCACAGCTAAATATTTGTGCTAAGTCACCAACAATTCTTGGAATAAAATTATTCAATAAACTGCCACAGAGCATAAAAAATGAATCAACATTAAAAACATTTAATCATCGAATAAAACAACAGCTTTTAGAAATATGTCCATATTCAGTGCAAGAATATTTTCAATATAAATTTGTACCACATGCTTCACCACCAAACTGTTCTAGATAAATTTATACAAATGCCCCTTTTCGCCTACCATTCTACGTTTGTCTCTTCTATATTTGTCTGTATTGTTTTGTTTAATTACTTTTATTTATTGTATACACCTTTATATTTATAATTCTGACGTGTCCAATAACATTATAACTGTTTAAATGGATTAATAAAGAATAGAATAGAATAGAATAGAATAGAAACGACATATTATTTTGAAGACCCGACACCTTGACAAACGACATATTTCGATGTCCCAATACCTCAACAGCCTATAATTCTCATTCTGACTGTGTACGATAGTCGTTCGTGCATCATCAGTATCAAAAATAAATAAATTAAAATAAATAAATAGATAGATACAAAAATAAAAATTATAAGTTAGTATGAAAAACATTAGTAGTGAATTGATAAAAAAAACATTTTGATGTCCCAAAACCTCGACACCTTAGTCTCCACTTGAAGTATCATTCTGTTTTACTTTTATCGTACGTGCGATAACACACTCTTTTTTTTTAGGACACAACCCCTTAGTTATTGACTTTGTTAAGGATAATTTTATTCTTCTACTAATAAAGCATTTTTGATTTGACTTCGAACATGCCTTACCTGTCTATCTTGCCTACCAAGGAATCTATTTACTATCCATTTCTTTTGCTTCCTAGCATATCTTCTGGTAACCATTTTGAGCTGTTTAATGCCTTCTTCCAATTTTGCCTTACCATCTTCAGTTTTCCGTTCTTCTTCATTTAAAATTAAGTATGGGTGAAATTCTTTAAACCCAATTGACTGGAATACACCTTTAGTATAATCAGGAGTTCTATAGAAATAAAAAGTAATTAAAGTATTAGGTAAAAGAAATAAATTATTATCATTGATGATTAATGTTCGTACATTATTTCCAAATTCACGTATTTTGAGTTATTTTTTCTCACAATAAATTAACTAAGCCTTTAAAGAATAGTGATTATATCATTTAAACAACTTATATTTGTACATAGACTGTTTTTGTTTTTAGTATTTATCACTCGTGTTGATAAATTTATTTAATAACAATTTGGTAATCTTTTAGTCTACTGCCCTTTTAATGCACTGGCGTCTAGAATTAGATCAAATATTGGGACACAAATCTCACATCTTCCATCAAACGTCAGGTGTACCACAAGGTTCCGTATTGGGGCCATTACTGTTCATAATCTTTATAAACGATATGGCAAAAAATTTGAGTGCCAAATATCAACTATATGCAGATGACATGAAGCTATTCTGTGAAATAAATACAATGACCGACTGTTTAAATTTTCAGCAAAATCTGCTATATTTATCCAAGTGGTGCGAAAATAATAATCCTCCACCTTACTTAACTAAGTGGAATGTAATATTATTCTGTCGTAAAGAGGCATCAATAATATTTAACTATTTAATAGATGTTGTTCTTGAAAGATCTGATTTTATTAAGGATATAGGTATATTTTGGTTATCAAATGTTGGGATTTACAATGCATAATACAAAATATTTAACAATTAAAGCCATTTTAGTGGTTTATAATGCTCTGGTATGTTCGTTACTTCATATTGCTTCTATAGTCTGGACTCCCTATTATGAGGTTCATATCTCAGCAATTGAAAGAATACAACACAAATTTTTGAAATTTGCAGTGTATAAAATGTTACAGGTTGGCAATTACAGTTATGAGGAAGTTTGAAGAATGACTTCGTTACTTAAACTGTTGTCAGGATATATTTGTTGCCCATAACTTCTATCCCTTTTCTCCACTTAGGATTCAAAATAGGACCGCTCATAACCACAGTTTGTTGGCTGTTCCATTTCATTATACAAATTATGGATATCTCACTCCTGTCTCTTGCTTATCAAGAACATACAATATGCTTGGTGAACAGATCATTGAATTTATTGAGCTTTTTTGAAGCCAAGTTGAGGTCAAACCTTTAAAAACATGTTATCTGTTATTCATTGATAAACATCGCATTATATTTTGTATCTATGTAGGTTAAATACCACTATATTACTTTACTAAAAAAGGGTTTCCCATTAAATAAATAAATAAAAAAACTAAATGTACTGTTTTTAAAAATTGTAACAAATCCCGGGGTAGCAAAACCTGAGTTAGAGTGTATGAAATGTGTTTCTCCACGTAAATTGATCTTAAAGGACAAATAAACTATTATTATGTAACGATTCAAATTGATACCGTGAGCATGAGAAGCAATGGTGCAGACATGCGCATTAAAAAGACCATAGACTACAGGATTATCTATATTTTTACTGAATTTTACTGAAAATTTGAGATCTAAACTGTTAATAATACTTACTTATTTGCTGATATTCTTTGTTCATTGTATGTTTTATGAAAATCCAACAGCTCCTTTACTAATCCTTGTTCTAACATAGAATCAACACGATCATCTAATCTTTTATCTAAAATTTTCTAAAAAGAGAATTAAATTTAATTTTTAAATATTTAATTAGTATTTTTTTTTTAAATACCTGATCACACTGCAACCATAAAACTAATGAATTTGGAAAACGAAGGCCACCTCCTGATTTAGATGCATCATTAGCAGACAGTTGTTCAGCTAATAGTTCACTGTGTGTTTTTCCGTTTTTATGTAAAATTTCTAAGGACCTTTAAATAAAAATATAACTTAGAAGACTTAATATTGGTATTTGTAAGTTAGTTACCATTTATTGTGTTAAGACAAATTTTACATTTGTATACACTTATAATTTAACAAGGGTGACCATACGTATATAGCATTTCGCTGTATTGTAGAACATTTTCAAAATCTTGTAAAGCAAAATACTGTATTATTTCTCCAACAAAACACTGATTTTATTGTCTAGCGTATAGCAGTTACATAATTTACTGAAACATAACAAATACGACAAAAAGATCCTCTGGTTCTTTACATTTTTTATCTTTGAAGTAGCTTAAAAAAATCCTCTAGTTTTGTACAGTGTTGCATTTTTATTTTTATCTAAAAAAAGTATTTGCCTCTTCAAAGTTCATCAATGTTGCATTTCATGTTAAGCGTTCAGTACTGGCTCAAAAGAGATATGGCCACCCGAACTTGAACAGACAAGTTTGCAAATTGTCTCAGATTGCGGTGTTTATGTTTGCTCCTAAACAAGTGCAAAGTTTAGTGGTTTCTACTCACAATTTAGATTTAAATTTAACATCATTTTGTAGCTAAAAAAATTTGCTCATGTAATTTGAGTGTTCTTGTGAAAATTCCACACCTGTAATTTTGAACCAATCAAAATACGTGTTTTTGACAGATCACCATGGCAACGGAGGTATTTTTTTCTCGTGGGGTACCCAACAGCGAATTATACTGGAAATTTTTTGACGTTTACAATAACAGACCATTTTTGACAGACTGGTTTTTATTTGTTCACATAATAGGTTTAGTTTTGATACATTTTAGTTATAATGCTAAGGTGTTTTCTATATTCTTCGGCCACTTCTTTTCTTCTTAATGGCGAAAATGCAGGACTTTGGATGCTTTGAATTATGTGTCTATGTCTAATAAAATATATATAATATTTAGACACTAATTTATTCACCTTTTTCCCATTCAGCACTTTGAATTTTGCGTAGTTTAGGTGCAAATATTCGTGGACAATTCGGAAAAAATTTTCGT